>LR749531.1:3159250-3619250 GCA_902729485.2 Mus minutoides | reverse complement strand
TGCATGCTGCCCCTCTCCAGGGCTTATAGGCATTGCCTGTCTGCTTTTCAAGTTCAAAGGCAGGCTTTTGGACCTACAAAAATTCTTTTTCTCTTTCCAGCCCTGACTGTTGTAACACTCTGTAGTCTGGGCTCTGGATTTCAAAGCCTTTTTTTGCAACTCTGAGCTGAGGATTTGCCTCTTTGTTCTGTTCCCCTGGAGAGCAGTAGGCTGGGAGGCCAGTTCAGCTTGTGAAGGGAGGAGGATGGATGTAAGGAAGTGTCTTTGGAGGAACAGCTGATCCTGAGTTAATGCCTCTCTTGACCAGCCACCCAGCCCTGAGCTTTGTGTAGATTCCCAGGGCAGTTCGGCTCTGCCCATTGTGGATTTGACACTGGAGGTCAGCAGGAGGACACCACACTTTAGAAAGTGCCAGAAATTGGGTTGGCAGATGGCTAAGCAGGTAAGAGCTTGCTGATCAAGCATGAAGTCCTGAGTTCAAATCCCTAGAATTAGGGCCTGGCTGGGCAGATTGCTCAGGGGTCAGAGCACTTGCCCCCCCCCCCCCCGAAAGCATGAGGACTGGATAGTTTGGAGTTTGGATCCCCAGAATTTAGATAACTGCTGGGTGGACCTGAAGGTAGTTCCTCCCTGTAATTCTACCCTCAGAAGACAGAGGCACCGGATCCCTAGAAGAGACTCTGGGCTTGAGAGAGAGAGACCTTGTCTCATTGCATAAAGGAAGAGTGAACAAGAATGACTCCCAACGTCAGCTGTGGGACTCTGCATGCATGTGCACCCACAAGAATAACACATACCCACATGTGTGCCTTTATACACACACATACACAGAGAGAGAGAGACAGAGAGAGACAGAGAGAGAGAGAGAGAGAGAGAGAGAACTCCAGAATCTGCATACATAACTGGGCATGGACCTACACACCTGAAACTCCAGAGCCTTTGTGCATATATGTATATATGTGTGCACCTAACACACTGCAGGAAAATGATATTTACTATTTACAGACAGGGTTTTTAGCTCTCACCCTCACTGTTTATATTTGGTGTGTTTTTGGAGGTCAAAGAACAACTGGAATATTGTTCCTCAGAGTCCATCTGGCCTGCCTTGCTTTTCTTTTCTTTTCTTTTCTTTTCTTTTCTTTTCTTTTCTTTTCTTTTCTTTTCTTTTCTTTCTTTCTTTCTTTCTTTCTTTCTTTCTTTCTTTTTCTCTTTCTCTCTTTCTTCTTCTTCTTCTTCTTCTTCTTCTTCTTCTTCTTCTTCTTCTTCTTCTTCTTCTTCTTCTTCTTCTTCTTTTTGGACAGGGTCTCTCACTTGGTGTGGAACTTGTCAATTTGGTCTGGATAGCCCATGAACCCCAGGGATCCATCTGCCTCTGCCTCACCAGTGCTGAGATTTCAAGCATATACCACCACACACAGCTTTTTTACATGAGTTCTGGGGATTATATTCAGATCCCTATGCTTTTTTTTTTTTTTTTTTTTTTTTTTTTTTGACAGAGTTTCTCTGTATAGCCCTGGCTGTCCTGAAACTCACTCTGTAGACCAGGCTATCTTTGAACTCAGAAATTCGCCTGCTTCTACTTTCCAAGTGCTGGGATTAAAGGGGTGTGCCACCATGCCCGGCCCCTATGCTTTTGAGACAAGTATTTTACCAACTAATGTCCTTTTGGTTTTGAGGCCAGGCAAGTGCCCTCCCTGTCCCACCCCCCACTCCCCTTCCCTGACTTAGTTCAGGCTCATTCCGGTTTGGAGAGAATGAGGAGCTCAAATGGACAGGCGATCCTAAGAGAACATGACATAGAGAGGCTCCCTACTCTACTGGAGCTCACATCCTTACTTTTCAATCGGATAATCAGGATCACCTGATCAGGAATTCATTCTGTAGCACGGTGGCCCACTAGGATTCACAGTGACAGCTTGGAGTACCAAGTCAGTCAGTCACTCCTGTCATCAGACTCTTTTGACCTCTGTTGCTGCAGCTCGGTTGTCCGAGGGGGTGGAGCCAGGTGGAAGGTGGAATAGGAAGGGGAAAACTCATCTTTCAACATCGTAGGCAAGTGACTGCGCACTAGGGTTCCATGGAACCTGATCTGAAAGCCACACTTGGGCTCATGTTTCATCGGGCTGGAGGAGATTGGTGGCAGAGACTGACCCAGCCCTGCGAGCGCCTCTCCAACATCTGTGCACCTCGGGGGCTCTGGGATAACAGTAGGAAAGTGACTGCACACTAGGTTTACATGGACCGTGATCTGAAAGCCACACCTGGGCTCACGTTTCATGTTTCATTGGGCTGGAGGAGGTGGCTGGCAGTGACTGTCCCATACCCCTCCCCCCAGCATTTTCATTATTTGTGCACCTCAGGGCTCTGGGATAGTAGGCTAGAGACTGCCCGTAATTTGGTACCAGGAAATCCTGAACCTGGGTCTCCTGGACTTGAGGTCCTCTCCGTTCTTTTGAAACTGCTTTGGGATTCTGAGGCCGGTCCTCTCAGTTGTAGGATCGCTCCATCCCTCAGTTAGGCAAACATGCTGAGCCCTCATGCTTAGAGGAAGTGTGTGTGTGTGGGGGGTTCTCTTTCTCCACCACTCTTGTCCTCTCCAGCGACAGCAAAATCTTCAAGTGGGGGCACTCCTGGAAATCTTGCTGTTTCAGGCTAAGGGCAAGCATTTGGGCACGCTGAGTAGTTTCTTTGAGTTCTCTCAGCCAAGTGAGTCAATGGTGCAAGGTATGAAAAGTTTTGTCTCCTTGATAAGATGGATCTGTCTCAGCTCTGACGCTCCCCAGCTGTGTGACCTTGCTCAAGCTTCTTACCCTCTCTGAATCTGTTTCCTCATCTGTAGAGTGGGAGGCTGGTGGGGGATACAGTACCTGCCTGGTGGATTGGCAGTGAAGGGTAAATTAGACAGCCCGTAGGTGCTCAGTAAATGACAACGCTCATTAGCGTGTGGGAGAGAGCCAAGGTAAGAGGGGGATATACCATGCAGGCTTCTTCCTGCAGCTGTTGTTCAAATGCATGATCTCTGCTCCAAGTCTGGCAGTGACCTCGGATCCAAAGTCAACACCAAAGCCAGGTGCCTCCTCCTCTTCCTCTTCCTCCTCCTCCTCCTTCTCTTCTTCTTCCCTCCTTCTCCTCCTCCTCCTCCTCCTTCTCACCTTCCCTCCTTGCCTCACCTTACAACCCTGGTAGCTCCAAAGCCCTAGAAAGTTCCTGGGCTGATCTGCAATGCCCAGGCCCAGTTGCAACCCCCTGACCACCTTTAGGGATGCACACCTGTGCACCTCACTTTTGCCTCCTCTGTCCTGGCTCAGAGCTCTGCTCTCACAGAGCGCCCCCGCCCCCACTTCTCCACGACCTGACCATCACTTGGCTCCCTGCTAGTTGACTATCTTCACTGGCAGAATACACACAGAGGTACAGACTCTTGCCTTGGTGTGCATATTTGTAGCGACCCCCAGTGCCCAGGCCTAGCAGTGGGGATTTGATGTTTTTTGAGTGAACACCTTAAAGTAAATACCCCAGGGAGTTAAGTTCTGCCTGGTGCAGGTAAGGAGACAGCTCTGTGGTGTGAAGAATACCATCATTCCTTTTCCCAAGTAATATAATTAGACTAGGTCTCCAGGAGACCATGAAGGGATCAGTGGGTGAGTCCTTTCTGAAGGGCTTCTGGAAGCCAGGGTCTCCAGCTTCTTGCAGACATAAAGAGCATACCCTCCCAGAGGTGACGATCCCCCTCCCTGCCCTGACATTTCCCGACTGGTTCTAATACTCTGGAGTCTTTGCTTTCTAAGAATCTTCAATAATGTGACATTCTGTGACTATTTAAGTCTCAGCAAGCAGCCAGTGGTCCTGGCTCAGGGCAGGGCAGGGTGTGTGTGTGTGGGGGGGTGCTTCAGGGACACAGGAGGGGATACAAAAGCCTCATTCTGTATGTTTGTCATTTTTTTCATTCTTTTATTTAAAAGAAAACAGATTTAGAACAAGCATAAGAAAATGTGCACAATCGTGAATGCTGGAGACTAGGTACAGAGGCATTTATCACAGAGAGCACTGGGTTGTTTTTGTGTTTAAAAAAAAAACCTTCATATAGATTTGAGAATGGGTAATATTGTTATAGTTTGTGGTTGGCAATAGAGAGACCATTCTTAAGGCTGGGGACTTGTCTTTTGGGTATTTTTGCAGTGTGTGTGTGTGGGGGGGGGCAGAGGGCATGGGTGGGTCTGGGCCGGAATCTGGAGTTGTCACAGCCCTGGCTCCTTGCAGGTCTCAGTTTCCTGCTTTCCTGGGAGTGGGGAAAGGTTGGGGGGAGCCCATGCTGGGGGTGAATCTAATTCATTAGCGACAACTCAACAGGGACCAGGCGCTCACAGTGCCAGCATGACTCATTGAGATGATTGCTTCACTGCCGATCTGCGTGGGCCCCGAGCGAGCGCAGCACATTTTACCTTTACCCACTGAGAAGGGCCTGGTGGGAAGTAAAGGTACAGGATCTACCTAGAACATGAAAGAGACCCAGAGGAGGCAGAGGGCTGGCCTCCACGCTCCCAGTCCCAGGAGCAGGGCCTGGCTGGTACCAGAGCGGAGGCACTCATAGGGCTGCTGGGATGCCTACGAGTCCAGGAGGGCTGCCTGGTGCTGCAGTGCCAGCCTGAGCATGTGGTGAGGGTGGGTTGATTGCATTCCCTCCTCCACATCGAATGTCCTTTGGTAAAAAAGCTGAAGGGATGTGGGGGTTGGGGGATATTCATGCCTGGCTGGGTTTGCCCTGGATTCCTAGTATCTGAATGCCCACCTCCTCCACGAGGTCCTCCCATGCGAGAAGAGTGTTGGATTGGGACTTTACAAGGTCTGAGTACTTGAGAAACTTGAACCCTGTCTAGCCGGGGCTGAGAATCCATCCATCTGGGAACTGATGTCTGGGCTTGACTTTTTCTGGCTTGACCCTTAACCTTGGCTGGGGTCACCACATCATTTTATTAGTTTTCCCCAGGGTGGAGCTCCATGGCTGTTTCTTATTAACAGCCATCCCCCTCTGTCCGTTGTCTGTTATCATCTCACTCCAAGAAACCCCTTCCTTGAAGGCCACTGCTGCTGTTCTGCCCTTCTGTTTCTTTAGCTAACAAATACCTATTAAGGATCAGAAAAGGAGAAGCCAGGAGTGAAAAAGAATTTGCTGGGTGGTGTCATCCCTAGGAAATTCAAGAGCAAGCAAAGTTGACCCCTGAGAATAGAGGTCGTGATCAAAGTGGCCTCTGGGAGAGAGAAGAGGTGTAAAGAGGCTTCTGAGTCCTAGGAATGGAGCACGAGGGCTGGGGTGTAGCTCAGTTATTACGGTGCTTGCTTAGCGTGTGCTGGGTTTGATCACCAGCACTATATAATCAGAACATAGTGATGTACACCTGTAATCCCAGCACTAAGGAGGTGGGAAGACCATCTATTGGCCATCTATTGAGTTGGAGGACATTTTGAGTTATATGAAACTCTGTAACTAACAAAGGTACAAAAGCTTAAAGGGGGGAAAAACCAACTGACATAGCAAAAGTACACACACTTGTCAAAATACACTCAATTGCACCGACATTCCCAGCCCTTCCTTCCTTTCTATATACTTATCACTATTTTTTTATTTTCAGATAGGTTCTTACTATGCTGTCCAGTCTGGTTAGCATAGCAGGGCTGATAGGTGTGAGACACTCTACCTCCCTTTTGATTGCCCACTCCTCATTTTGAGACAAGGTCTTGCTATATATCTTGTTAGCCTTAAGCCACTGTATAGCTTAGGATGACTTTGAATTTACAGAAATCCTCTTGTTCCTGCCGGGAAAGATCTGGAATTACAGGCAGGAGCCACACACCCTGGGTTTTTGCTGTGTTGTTTCTACAGGCTGTCTGACCAGCTGGGATTATAGAGGTGAATGTGTCCTCCTTCCGCTATCCTAATTTCAAAATTTCATGGCAGTATGGATGGATTTTTGGACACTAAGGTCTATCTCAACAGCTAGGTCCTAGAGAAGGTGGGGGTGGGTCAGGGAGGAGAAAGTGGTCTGCTGACTGAGCGCTCACGGTACAACCTCTTGTCCCTTGTACAACCCTCAAGCAGGTTTTCCCAATCCCCGGAGGCCGCTTTCCTCCTCATTTCTGTGGGATTAATAATTCCTTTCTTAGTTTTTGCATTGTGAGTCAGAGACTGTGTTGAGGAAAAACTCACTGGAGGGGTGGGTGTAATGCTGTTTTCTTTTACTGGGAAGGTGTATGCTTAGGAGTTGGGCTCTTGAGTCACACTGCCTGGCTTCAAACGCCAGCTTTTCTGGTCAACCAAAGCTTAATGTCTTTAAACCTTGCCCAATGCCTCTTTCTTTAAAGTATGAGAAGTAGCTTTTGGCAAAGTGACAGACACGTGGAGCTCTGGCAGAGAGAAAGGGAAGGAAGCTGGTGAGAGCAGCCGAGTCACAGAACCAAGGTGATTGTTGTCGGTCCCAGTCCTCCGCCCACCATGGCCACACATAGACCTTGGGCATCTTCCGAGGGGCTTGGGTATGAGCGGGTGCTAGAGCACCAGCAATGGGCGGAACCCGGAGAGGGCGAAGCCAAGCATAGTCCCACAAATCCTCATATCTAAAAAAGACCAGAACATAATATTGTTCCGAGTTACTATCCTGAAGTGACCCCAACTGGGAGACTGGTCGCACGCCGCTGGACGTCGGGGGCGGGGGCGGGGGGGTACTCCTCCAGTATCCCTCCTTCCTGTTTTCAGTCCTAGGTTTCTTCCTTCTGGGCCCGCCTTCCGTGAGGCACACACAGCTACACCTAATGGCCCGCTGAGGCAAGTGTAGACAGCGTCGGACGTCGGGGCTCAGCGCTAGTTAGCCCTGTGCCAGGTTTGCGTTCAGCGGCCGCCTCGGCTCAAGCTGGCTCGCGGATAGGCTAGCTATCCGGGAACCGGCTTCAGCTTCAGGACCCTTCTCACGGTCCTCCTTGGCCCCGCCCCACCACGCCCTCCCTCTGCCTATTGGCAGCCGCACGCGCGTCGGGGGTTGCCAGGGCGACGGGTCGCTAGGCTGCAAGTCAGCTCGAACTCCAGCCAGTCGGCCTCCGGCGGAGGCAGCGGGGGAGGCCGAAGGGCGGGCGGCCGAACCCGGTGCGGGGCGGCGGGGCCCAGGCGGGCGCCTCCTCCCGGCTTGGCACGGCCCCCCTCCCGGCACACAGGCAGGCCGGGGCGGGGGGCCCCCGAGGCCCGAGCGGCCCGGGCCCCGTCGGGGCGGCCAGGGCGTGGCGATGCCGGTTGCTGGCAGCGGCGGCCCGGGCCGGGGCCCGTGACCATGGGCATCGCAGAGTCCACGCCGGACGAGCTGCCGTCGGACGCCGAGGAGCAGCTGCGCAGCGGCGAGCAGCAGCTGGAGCTGAGCGGGCGGCGGTTGCGGCGGCTGCCTAGCGCCGTGTGCGCACTGAGCCGCTTGCAGAAGCTGTATGTGAGCGGCACCGGGCTGCGCGAGCTTCCCGAGGAGATCGAGGAGCTGCGCGAGCTGCGCATCCTGGCGCTCGACTTCAACAAGCTGGAGCGCCTGCCCGACGGCCTGTGTCGCCTACCGCGCCTCACGCGCCTCTACCTAGGCGGCAACCGTCTGCTGGCGCTGCCACCGGACTTTGCGCAGCTGCAGAGCCTGCGCTGCCTCTGGATCGAAGGCAACTTCCTGCGGCGCTTTCCGCGGCCGCTGTTGCGCCTGGTGGCGCTGCAATCGCTGCAGATGGGCGACAACCGGCTGCGCGCGCTGCCCGCCGAGCTGCCGCGCATGACGGGCTTGCGTGGCCTCTGGCTCTACGGCAATCGCTTCGAAGAGTTCCCGCCCGCGCTGTTGCGCATGGGCCGGCTACACATCCTCGACCTCGACCGCAACCGCCTGGGCGGCTTCCCCGACCTGCACCCGCTGCGTGCGCTCCGAGTTTTCTCCTACGACCACAACCCAGTCACTGGACCCCCTCGGGTGGCAGACACCGTTTTCCTAGTGGGCGAGGGCGCCGTCGAGCGCATGGCTGAGCGCGACGAACCCATTCCGCGGCCGCCAGCCCGGCGTCCAACCCGGGCCTTTGAGGATGAGGAGGAAGAAGACCTACTCATAGGAGGCGCAGGACCCAGGGCCCTGGGGCCCGCCAGGGACAGCATCCGAGCCTTGGAAGCACCTCCAGGATTGGGCACCTGAGCCTCTTCCCTGAGTGATGGGCTTGGCTACTCTGGAAGAAGGGACTCTGCGAGGCTGTGGCTGTTTGGATATACGGTGTCGCTGGGCCTCTTACTTGGGGCAGTGAAGGAGCGTCATTGAGTGAGCTGCCTGGCACAGGCAGGCCTGAGGCCATCTTCAGACAGTCCTAGGCAGTAAGAGAGAGTCCCTCGGCTGTCCTCTGGGCAGTTTTCAGACCAAGAAGTCTGGGATAGAGCCACTGATGGTACAACAGATGAGCCGGTTCTCACCTGGAACCAGGGTCACCACTTATCCATAGAATCATCCCTACTCTGCCTCTGGATGTCAGGGCATCTATAACTTCCACCTGGGGTTTGGATCTCCTAGGCCTACCTTAGCTGTTGCTAGAATCATTATCTTTGGGGCAGACTGTATGGGTCAAACTCTCCGTGTATGTGTTTGGGGGTGGGGCTGGGGGAGTTCTGGCCAAAGGCGGGGCATAGGGACTATGTCCAAGACAGAAGCAGATATAGACTGGGGCCCCAGTTCTCCACCAGGTCTACCCTGATAGTTGTATGGTACACAGAAGAGAAGGGTCTCCACCCCATCTTTCTTCCGGATCTCTTCTCTCAGCCTGTGCTAAGTTATTGCCGGGCAAAGAGAGACCTTCCCTCTCCTGCAGCCTGTGCCCTCAGTTATCAAGTGTGAGAAGATGCCACTGTGCCTCTAGGGCCTCCTGCCCCAAGAGAGAGGGGCTCTGCTCTCTAGGAGGTTGCTCAGGGCCTCTGTACTGCCTGCACTCTCCATTTCCTTACATGGGCACAGCCAGGGTGGCTGGCACGGCATGGGGCACTGGACAGGCACCATGTGCCTCTACTCCGTCACCAGGGACAGCCTCCGAGGGGCTGAGGAGACAAGCTCTGCTATTCCCAGGGCCAGATCCAAGCAATAATAGGAGGAGAGGGCCAGAGGACACTCAGGGACACTGTCAGGGGCTGGAGCCCCAGAAGGTAGTGTTTTCTTTAGGAAGAAAAAAAACCCAACCTTGTAAACATAAATTTTATTTCTTGGAGAAAGAATGTGTGTTTCCCACATGTCTATTTATTTATAAGCCTGGGAGCACCAAGTTCCACCGCTGTGGGTGCACCTCCCCCACCCAAGTGCCCCAACTCTGTGTCAGGATGACCCTGGCCAGCTGTTGTGTCTGTCCTTCTTGTCTGGGGAACAAGTCCCCGTTGCAGAAGGAAATAGCATTGCTCCTGAAGCTAGTCACCTGGCATCTTCGGTTGTCCTCATATTCTGGCTCACCCAACCCTTGGTTGTGCTGTGGGGGGTCATCTGCAGCTTGGTTCTTGGGATCTAATTCTTGGATTTCCCACCAGCTGGGCTGCCTTTCCTCTATTTGCTCGACATTACTGGCCCCTCCCACTCTGTGACTGTACTTGCTCTATTCTCCTTTGCCTTTCTCAGTCTCTCAGTTCCTTCAGTTTTGGCCCCTCATCACTATGGCAACGGGAGCTGATGTCCTATATGGAGCCAAAAGGTCAGGCTCAACCCAGTAGCTGGGCTAGTACATTGGGCTGGGCTCTGGGTAAGGAGGAGGCTGGGTATAGATCTAGAGTGAGATAAGACCAGACAGACAGAATGAAAGGTGGGGCGTAAGCTTTGTTTTTGTTGAGGTTCCTTCTGGGGCTCTCGGGAGCCCCCCTTACGTGGGGGTAATGATTTGAGAGGTGAGGTTATCAGGTAGGTTGAATGAGAGCTGCAGCCCACCAGGGACTGACCTCTGGTTCCAGAACTTGTCAGGTACAGGGGAAACCACCATGGACCAGGTCTGTCCTTGCTCCTGGTTCTGCAATTGGTTGAATGACCCTGATGAAGTCTTGAATACCTGAGCCTTAGTTTCTCCATCTGGAGCAGAAAAGTTGGATTTTTGTTTTGTTTTGTTTTGTTTTTGTTTTTTGTTTTTCGAGACAGGGTTTCTCTGTTTAGCCCTGGCTGTCCTGGAACTCACTTTGTAGACTAGGCTGGCCTCGAACTTAGAAATCCGCCTGCCTCTGCCTCCCAAGTGCTGGGATTAAAGGCGTGCACCACCACACCCGGCGAAAAGTTGGATTTTTAAGTCTGATGCTCCAGCCCAAGACTCCGCCCACTGTTTTATCCACCATTCTTTCCTGTGTAGCTACAGCTCACGTTTCCTTTCTGAGGTTTCTGCTCCTCTGTCCTGACTCACCCAAGGCCAGACGGTCTGAGCAATGCCCTACAGTGGACTCTCCTGTGTCATCCCAAGGTTCATGTTCAAGTCCCTCACCTCCCTTATTTTCTTTCTTTCTTTCTTTCTTTCTTTCTTTCTTTCTTTCTTTCTTTCTTTCTCTCTCTCTCTCTCTCTTTCTCTCTTTCTGTTTTTTTGTTTTGTTTTGTTGTTGTTTTTCAAGACAGGGCTTCTCTGTATAGCCCTGGCTGTCCTGGAACTCACTTTGTAGACCAGGCTGGCCTCGAACTCAGAAATCCTCCTGCCTCTGCCTCCTGAGTGCTGGGATTAAAGGCGTGTGCCACCACGCCCGGCCTTATTTTCTTTACCCAGGGTTGCACCCATATCTATGACTATTTGCCATCCAAGGAGGAGCTCCCGAGGCTGTCAGAAGCAGATCCAGTTTCTTCTGGAAAGTTAGTTTGGTTAGAGTTCATGCAGATGCCTGATGCCCTGGTATAGATCTCTCTGAAGTAATGAGGGCACTTGGGAAAGGAGAGTCTCTTGCCAGTTCCCCTGACCC
This sequence comes from Mus minutoides, assembly GCA_902729485.2. Lineage (NCBI taxonomy): Eukaryota > Metazoa > Chordata > Mammalia > Rodentia > Muridae > Mus > Mus minutoides. The sequence continues at coordinate 3,608,302 of LR749531.1, read as the reverse complement.
AGCTCTCTTTGGTGGTGAAGATGTGAGCTGTGAGGGATCTCATTAATCGCTGCCACACTATGAGGTCTTGGCTAGGTCCCTGAAGAGAAGGAAGAACTGTGTGACACTTGTAACCCTCATTTGTGGTCCCCCGCTCCAGTGTCAGGGGCAGTCAGAGGTGGGATACATGTGAGTAGGACAGGAGAGCTCTAGGGAGTTGGGAGTGTGACAGGCAGGGGCAGAGGCCGAGGGAGCTGGCATTCAGAGCAGGAGAAAAAGCCAAGGGAACATGAGTCGGTGGGAAGAGGATGAGGTAGGACAAGAAACAGGTTGAGGCGAGTCTGGGACCTGTGTATTGGCCTATTTGTGGACTCCTGACCCAGTGCTCAGGTCCCACTATGGAAGAGCTACTCCATCCTTGGCTGGCTGGCAAGTCGGCAAGTGAGATGGATGAGAATTATAGTCTGTCTCCTCCCCTCTGATTCTCAAGTCTCTGGACTGTCCCAAGCCTCCAGAGAGGCAGGCAGGGCATCCAAGTCTGGGATGTTAGCAGGATTCTTTCCTAGCTTTGTAATTGCCTACCCAAAGGGTTTGATAAAGGGAGAAATGGGGTGAGTAAAAACAGGAGACCCTCCCCAGAAGCCTCTCCCCTCCTTCCATGCTTTCTTAAACCTCCCCCAAAGCTCCTCAAGACATCAGGGCACCGTGATTCTGAAGATGGACATTTATTACCACAGCCAGGCGTGCCACACAGAACGTCTATTCAGACGGGGAACCCTGCCCAAGGGCTCACAATCTAAGAGACACCACACTCGCACACGTGTACATTCACAGACACACAGACACACGCAGAACCCAGACACGGGAAGTGTATGACTTCAACAAGAAACAGATGGGAGCAGCTCAGGATGGAGTGTCAAGCATGTTCGGATTATCCTTCAGCTGTCTTTCTCAGAGAAGGAGAGAAGAGCCCAGAATCCAGAAAGGCCAGAGAGACCTTTAGAAGTAGTGCATGAGGGAGGGACTTGCGGGAGAAGGAAAGTGGTCTCTCTCAGGCACGTGAAGAGATGCATGAGTAGCTCAGAGCAGGCAGAGGGAGTGAGCCAGAGAAGTCCAGGGTAGAGGCCCTGTGCCAGTCAGTGGTCAGGGTCTGGCACCTCTGCTGTGCTGAACCAACTATGCTAAAACTGTTTCTTGGGTTTGTTTTCCCAAAGAAAAGCTAGACAAAACCCAGGGTGACCCTGAAGCTACTTACCTGACCCCAGGACTTCCTCAAACTTCTGGAATAGAAGCCAACAGAAACTGGTTTATCCCCTCTCAGGTGCTTGTGCACACTAGGGCAAGAGCTGTACCTCTGCAGCTATACCCTAGCCTGCATACACCTTTTAAAAGGGATGTCTAAACTACACTGTAGGAAGTTAAGGGGCAGAAGGGGAAAGGGCAGGCCGCTTCAGAATGGGGGTACTTAGTACAGATTAAGGAGGCAGCTGCTGGTCCCAGATGTGGGGGACAGAGGGTATGTGACCCTCTTCACTTCAGAGTGGGGCAGGGCCCATGCAATCATGGGGTCCCCTTAGTGCCTATCTGAAGCAGATATGATTGGCCTTCTGCAGTACCCTGAGAACTGGCAGGCCAGCTGCCCTGGACAGAGCAGGGAGTGGCTGGAAAATTATTGCTTCTTTGTGTATAGAGGACATTGAGAGCACAGCAAAGGGCATGGCTTGCCAGAGCCACAGACACAGGGCACCGGAGTCTCTCAGCTCCTCATCTTGGAACTTGCCAATGAGGCTCTTTAAATTGGAGAGATTTTTTTTCCCAACCATAAAGAATAAGCCTAGACAATAGATTGGAGAAAGGCCACAGGTCCAGCAGTCTGACCTAGAGCTCAGGCTACCTTTCTTTCCCCTGCCAGGACCTGAAAGGAGACATTGGCCCCAAGTCATAGCAGCTGAGCAGGTGATGGTGAGGTGATGGTTGGGGGTGTGTGTGTCCCATTTTTGCTTTTTCTACTGACCTGGGAGAGGGATAAGGGTTCTCTGGCAAGAGAGGGAGTGTGTATCCAGCCAAGTGGACTCCAAGGAAGGTCTTGGAGATCTCAGGGAGATCCCACTACTTCTGAGATGACTTTAGCTCTGACCTGGGGGCATGCAATACTCTACTTTGGGGCAGCTGGTGAATGTAGGGATTAGTCTTGATCTGAGAGTGAGCTAGAAGCTCAGGCAGGCCCAAGCCACAATGAAAAGTCAAGTGTCAGGTGAGAAGCTGGGTGGAGACCTCCCAAGACTCCCCAGTCCCACCAATCCCAGCTGTGGCTTCCCTTGGAAGGAGAGAGAGAGAGAGAGAGAGAGAGAGAGAGAGAGAGAGAGAGAGAGAGAGAGAGAAAGAGAGAGAGGGTTGGGACCCACAGAGGAAACAGCCAAGGCCCTACTTTTTCACGATCCTTTATTAATCAGAACAGGCCTTGCCACAAAAAGCAGGGCCCATTCCCACAAAAATATGATTTTGCAAAGAGGAAAATTTTGCTGGCTTAGAGGGTGCATATGGTGGAAAAAATTGTATGGTTTCCCTTTTATCTTCAGTTCTCTTTGCTGTATTTTTTTTCTTTTTTTTTTTGTGATAGTGGATTTTTGTTTTATTTTTTATAAAACACTTGCGCTCAAGGACTCAAACACAATACAAACAGCGCCACCAGTTCCCACCCCTGGGGGGCCCCAGCTGAGCTGGGGAGTCCCCTTGGCTTTTTTTTTTTTTTCTTTTGTGGCTGTTTTCCTTTGTCCCTTCCCTGGCCTCTAGTGCTGGAGGTCAGGTGGAGGGGTGTGCTGGGGCAGGTGGAATTTGTATTAGCAGTTACATGGAGAAGATGGTCACAAGAAAAGCTACCTAAACAACAGAACAACTAAGTCTAGGGTGCCCACAAGATGTCAGTCAGGTGACGCTCATAAAGGGGGTGGGACACAGTGGAGAGACAGATTGATTGGCTCTGGCGGTCCCTAGAGGCTCTGTGGGGTAGGGTGGACGGGCAGGTGGGCCTTGCTTTCAGGCTGTCACTGACAACTTTGCTCAGGGTAGCACCTTCAGAGCCCTCCTGCCTTGATCCCCTAGGTCAGGTGATGGCGGCCTCACAACCTCCCCCATGAGGTAGGTGAAGTATTATTACCATCATTTTACAGATGGAGAAACTGAGGCCCAGGGAGTGTGGGTGACTTGCCCAAGATCCTAGGACAGTGGTGGCAGAGTTCTGGTGCCCTTCTCACCTTCAAGTCCCTCCCCCCATTTCCATGTTCCCCCAGTTGCCCAGACTCTGTATCATCCAGCTGCATCCTGTGCAAACCCACTCTGTTCTCCACCCACCATTTGCAAGGTCTGGCTGGCACACCCCCCCCACTCCACCTACACGTGGGGGCTGAGGAATCCCAGGTTGGGTCACTACTATTCCTAGTAGTCTGAGGGGAGAACAGCTCTGTGGGGTTCTCTGAGCTCTCTGAGCTGACTGGCTAAGAGGTGCAACAGCACGCTCTACATAAACCCGCTGCCAACCTTACACCTGCTGGTGCAGGTTGCTTGGGTCCCTAGGATGGCTCGGTGGAAGTACTCAGGAGACTGAGACAGATGGAAGAAAGGATGGCAGCGATTTCTCTCGAATTCCCAGACTTTCTACATTACCCTCTTCTGTTCCCACGTAGCCTCTGCAGGGGGTTGGGAGGGTCCCTTTCCAGGGGCTACACCCAGCTGGGCAAGGGAGTTGGGGGATGGTCCTATTTAAAGCAAAAGCTGCAGTATACAAACATTTAGATTTACAAGTAATATGGGTAACTATTTGTTTTACAATGGAATTATTCACTCTACGGATGATTCACCTACTACATAAGGGATTCCTCCAGGTCCCTGGGGACAGGGTGTGAAATCTGATTTAAGGACATTTTGCTATGGACAAAAGGAGATCTCACACCTAGAGCAGAAGGTCGAGCTTAAGGGGAAGCCCACTAAAGAAAACCGTGCCCACATAACTGTGCTCCCACTGTGCTCTAGATAAGCAGATGCAGTCCAGAGCCCCTTCCATCCTTGGGGTGTCAAGTTGCCAGCCAGGGTAGAACTGTAATTGTGGTCCCCAACTGCTACCACAGATGTGGCGTTCTGGTGCCACCTGGTGGTAGAATTTGGGTATGTCGGGCTCAAGTCTCTGAATTGGTTTTGAGGCTCTTTCAACCAGCTGGGTCTTCTTTTCAATACAGCACAGAGGGCTTAAGAGGGATCACTCTGGAGTCTGCTGTTTCCAAAGGGAAGCCAGTTCTAGTCTCCGCAGAGGCCGGGAGAAGAGATGGCAGCTTCTTTGGGTATGGCAACGTCAGACTCAAGGAATGCTCCCTGCTTCCTCTGCTTGCGTGGTGGGTGGGAGGGGCAGAAAGAGCTACTACTCTGGGGTGGGGGTGGGGTATGTGTCAAGACAGCCTGGAGAAGGCCAGGGGTTGATCTGATTATGCAAAGAAAAGGTGGAGGCTGTTGGGGTGAGGGGTGGGGGATCAGGGGCTATATCCAAGCCAGAGAGTGTGGAGCAGATGCCAATTTGCCTGCAATACGGGATCTGGAAAAGTGGGGGTCCCCAGATGAGGGGTTAGGAATGCCTGAGAAGGATGGAAGTGGTGCCCTGTTGGAAGGCCATGCACACGGTGAGTAGGTGCCTACGAAGTGTGAGCCCAGGCCCAAGGAACGTCATTGCAGTAGAGTCGCTACTGGGGAATTGTGGGGGTGGGGGCTACAGAGACAGGCAAAGTGGGTGCCAGGAGACAGCTGAAACAGCCATTCACCCTGGTCCCCACTTCTTCTCAGCCGTCCATACCCTTCCTCTCCTACCTTCCCTGTGGCCTTGACCTCTACCTGACTCAGCCCTACTTCATCCTCCCGAAACTCTGCTATTCTCCATAGCCAATCAGTACTGCTGGCCCCAGGGGGGTAGGGAGTGAGCACCCCCTTTCCCACATGTGCGCATGAGCTTCCAGGTGCACATGTGTACACGCATGTGGGCACACACACACACACACACACACACACACACACACACGGTAGACACAACACAAATACACAGGGCCACATCTCCAGGACTCTGGAGCACAGGCTATATACTATCCTCAGTGTCCAGGGCCCAGCCGGCACCTGAAGCTGGGGATGGGCCTGATGACCAGACCGTGGCCAAACGCCTCGGCCTTCCTCTTCTGGGCCCCAAAAAGGGGATCTAGGGAAGGGGTGGCTTTTCTCCACTCCAGGCACTGCCTTAAAGAAAACGGGGGCTATGCCCACCTGGCGGGCCTCTGGAGGGATCTGCCCATCTGGCTCTTGAGCTCTCCCCCACGTCTTTAGTATCAGCAAATCAGGAAAGAAAGAGGCAAAGCAGGGAATGGCTCCCAAGCCCCCACCCCGAGCTGGACTCATGGGGTGGGGCTGGTACTTCCTAGAAATGGGGCCCAGTAGAGTTCTGGTACCCCTCCCTGGCTGAGTCCTCGGGGTCTCCCCTCACCATGGCAGGGGGGCCGGGCTGGGCATTGTGCATAAAGTGGTAGGGGCATGATGGGGAGCCAGGCCTTGGCCCTTGGAGCCTCCCTTGGCCCCACTCAGGCTTTCAGCTGGTGCCACTGGGCCACAGGCTGCCGGGGACGAGCGATCATGTCCTTCCAGTGTTTTACTTCACCTGGTCCGCTCTTCCAGGACAGGTAGATCTGGGGAGGAAGAGAAGATTCGTTATGGCAGGCTCCAAGGCTTGGGCCCTGTCCCATAGTAACAGCCTGGCCCACAGAGGCTGCCCCTTCCCCCTCCTGCCAGCCTGACCTAGTTTCCTGACTGTGCTATCCCTCAAGGGCCTGGGCATGCCTGGCCCTTTGACATCAAACTGTTACCTATTTTGCAGTGAAGGTCAGAACACAGGCATTTGGCTGGGGCAATCTTCCCTGACCTAGGAAGGGACACCGTTGTTATTGTCTCTCCCATCTCCCTGCATTTCCTGTCCCCACCCAAGACTTTGTACTGGGGGCTTTATATCTCAAGGTCAGTGTGCGCTTACAAACCTGGCAGGTGAACAAACTACCTGATTAGCCCCAGTTTTCAGATGGGAAAACTAAGGCACACAGAGTTAAAATTCTTACCTTCAGCCATAGTTTAAAAATTCAAAATAGTATAAGTCTTGGTGGTTCTATACTACCAATCCAGCCCAGGTTCTTTTCTCGTAAGGGCTCCACAACATTGCAGGGCTGCCCCAGAAACTCCCAAAGCAGTCTCAGCTGAGCCTGGCCTAGACACCATGAATGCTTAAGACCAGGGGCATTAGAAGAAAAGCAGACAGTGTTGTAAGATCCTGGATAGGGTTCCTTAAGGCCATCAAGATGACAACTCATAGGGCAAAATACCGTCACAGGTCAAAGAGCCTGGGGGCCTTGACAACAGAGTACAATGTGCTAGCTAATGCTGGATCCAGGAACAGGCCTGGGGCATTAGTGGAAGAACTGGCCAAATGCAAATGAAGTCTGGCAGGTTCACAGCAGGGTCCCTTGTCAGTTCCTTAAGCGGTGACAGATACACAGTGAGGGGCCAGCAACTGGGGACATTGGCAAGAGGGATTCGGACACACCATATTACATTTCCTACTTTTCTGTAAATTTAAACTTATCAGGTGTAGTATCTCATACCTAAAATTCTCACACTGAGGCAGAAGGATTGCTATGAGTATGAGGCCACCCTGGAGGTACATAGTGAGTTTGAGGGCCAGTCTGGGCTTATAAAGCCTGTCAAAACAAACAAACAAACGATAAAACACCAAGACTAAATGAGCAAACCTTATGCAGGGGTGGAATATCTTTCTCAGCTTCAAGGCTCCTCTGTGCAACTCAGACTACTTTGTTCCAATTGACTGATACTACAGACAGCTGGAGCTGGCGTGTGTCTGCTGCCCTCTCCGGACCAAGTTCTCAGTCAGTTCCCTCTGAGGCTCACTAGGTACCCCACCCACCCCACTATCCCACCATCACCAGTACCACCACACAGGTCACAGCCAAGTGCTCCTTTGTGCCTACTTGCTTTTGCAACGTCAGCCCAGCTTGGTACCATAGCCTGGAACAAGGCCAGATTCCCAGTCTCCAGGTGTTGATCTGGGCTTGTGATTCAGAAAGGCTGCAAGGTCCTTGGGCTTCCTAAACTATCCCAGGCCAAAGCAAGAACAAAACCATTTTTGACTTGGTTTGGCCCACAGAAGGCTGGTCTGGTAAAGGAAGCTAAAGGTACTCTCCCAGAACATCTACTTCTATAAAGCAGAGCTGTAGGAGTGGCTGCAAGGGCCTCTAGGGGGCGCAGTGGGCCCTGATCACAGCATGCACTCTAGTCTCCATACCTGTGCCCACTGGTTGGCTGAATAATACTCCCTGGGCCAGCTTTCTTCCACAAGGCTAGCTGCTTTTCTCTCCCCAACAACTAGATCCTCCTTTTCATCTTTCCGGGGAATGCCTCCAGATTGGCCCCTTCTCTGCAGATGCCAGACCATCCTTCTCCAAATACCATTGTTGGGGTTTGAATGAGAAGGACATCATAGGCTTGTTATATTTAAATTCTTGGTCCCCTGCCTGCCTGCCACCATGTTCCTCGCCATGATGGCCCTGGACTCACCCTCTGAAATGGAGGTCTAAATAATTATTTTATTAATTTTATTAAATTATGAGTTGCCTTGGTCATGGTGCTTTTTCACAGCAGAAGAAAAGAATCTAAAACAGTCATATTAGCATTCTGTCTAAGCTCTACCCAACAGCCAGGTATGCTCTGCCCCACAGTTACCTGGCAACAGCCAGGTAGGCCCGCCCCACTATAATAGGGGCTGCTTGCCACCCTCCTTGCTCTTTTGCTCTTCCCTTCCCCCCCATTCCCTTCCCCTCTTCCCTCCTTTTCCCCCTCCTTATTCCCTTCCCCCTCTCTCCACGAGCTCATAGCCAGCCTCTACTCCTCTCCTCTCTCTCTCCATCTGCCTTTCTCTGCCTCTACTACCCTCTTAACTCCCCTCCCCATACCCTGAATTACTCTATTCTATACTATATTGTCATGTGGCTGGTCCCCCAGCGGGAAGGGATGCCTTGGCATGGGTCCACTGAGGCACCCCCTTTACCCATACCTCACCTCTCCTCCATAGAACATATCCCCTCTTCTCTCTATCTTTTGATAAACACATCACATACACCTAGGGACCCGTGTTTCCACTCCTTCACTTCCTCTGTCCTGATCACTGGTTCTCGGCACTGTTCCTGGTCAAGCTTCCATGACTTGGTCAGGGTTCATGTGTACTTGCCCAGCACACATGGAGCCCCCATACTCAACCCCTGCACTGCATAAAGCAGGCACAATAGCACTTGCCTATAATCAATCACCGTATTTGGAAGAGAGAGGCAGTAGGATCAGAAATCCAAGACCATACTCAGCTACATAAGGAATCTGAGGCCAGCCTGAGCCAGTGGCGCACACCTTTGAACCCAGCAGTAGGGAGACAGAGACAGGTGGATCTCTAGAGTTCAAGATCAGCCTGGTCTACAGAGCGAGCTCCAGGACAGTCAGGGAAACTGACTCAAAACGAAACAAGAGAACACGATGGAAGTCAGACTTCTGTTATTGAGTTAATGACCACACACGCCATAGGCAGAAACATTTCAAAACGAGCGTCTACGACAACAGGAGCTACACGTGTGCTTCCTCACTGTGCCCTTATCAAATGCTCCCACTACACAGTGTAGCTAGCACTCCCTGACTCTCATCTGAAGCAGAGAGAATGAGGCTCAGAGAGGTAGGTGACAGCTTTTAAGGGTGGCGCTTCAGTACCAGAAGTATAGCTTAGTGGCAGTGTATAACTGGGTTCCATTCTGAAAGCCACAAACAACAAAACCAGGACCCAGGCAGCTGGATTTTTTGAGTCTGTGCTGAGTCCTAACATTGAGTTAAAAACACGGGAACATGCTTTTCAAAGTAGAAAGTGGAGGGTTTATATCACAGAATTGTGTTGTTGAAAAATTCAAGTCATGTCTGGCTTCTTGCCTAACATGCAAGAAGAGGTCACCTTCATCCAGAATTTCCTTCTATCTCAGGTGGTTCTGACCTTTCTCTGGGACAATCGGCAGGGTTGGCATTAGTTTCCTTTTACAGATAACACAGAAGCTTAGAGAGGCTGAGTAACTTACTCCGGACTGTCCAGCCATCGTTGTGCAGAGCAGTTAGCTGAAGTCACTAAGGTCTTTGGTTTCCTGCAGGGCTTCTGCCATAGCCCCACTCAGTTCGTCCCAGAAGCAGGGCTAAACCAGTCTGAGAACTCAGAAAACCTTTGGGGAATTCCAGGTACTTCCTGTTCCTTCCTTTCCTGTCTGGCTGCGTCTTCCCTGGTTTGCTCATCCTTGGCCCCTGCTGCCTCCTAAGGACAAACCCTTTGGGCCTGGCTCTGCACTGCAGCCCAGTCCTACCTTGCCAATGACGTCATTGCGGCTGAGCTTGTCTTTGTCCATGACAGTGATGATGATGGTGGTCTCCCTCAGCTTCTCCGTGGGTATGTCGAAGGCGAACGACTCATTGAAGATGGGGTTCAGGTTCCTCTTCTTTGTCACGGTCTTCTTTTTCTCTACCCGCTTGTCTTTATACATCAGCCACACCTTCACATAGGGGTCTGGTAGGTGATAGTAGATGAAGGGTCAGAGGGACAGAATGTGTGTGTGTGTGTGTGTGTGTTGGGGGGACTCAAGGATCCTCATGCCCAGGTACAAACACCTAAGTGGGAGCTGGCTGCACGATTTTTAAGTGGGTGACGAGGCCAGGCCAGGCAAGAACAAGAGGGATTAGGGATAATTAGCATAAGGTAGAACCTAAAAAGACCCTGGCCATTGCTTCAGTGTTCTCATGCCTGTACAGGTCTTCCCAAGCAGAACCTGAGCTAAGACCAAGGTCTTCCCACCACAATGTTGCCTTTCTTCCCGATTCAGGGAGCCTGGCTGCCAAGATGACACTGACCCAGAAAATGTCCAAAGACCTCTGCTATCTCTAGTCAGAGGACTAACAGATAGGGGTTAGGGTTAGGGCCCCAATACACTTCTCTCTCCCATATCTGAAGTGACCCTTGTGTCACAGGAAGCTCCCCCACGGGCCTGCCCATCCTGCCGGGATAAGCCTTAGCACCTGATGTGCCTCCGATGTCCATGGCTTTGAGGTTCCGAGCTTTGATGATGTTCACGATGATGGAGTTGGCAGAGGGGTTGTAGCAGAGGGACAAGAGCAGCTCCCCTCGGCTCCCCTGTAGGGCAACAAGAAGGGTGAGGCTGGGCCAGAGGGAGGGGGATGCTACCCTTGATCTCCCTGCAGGGATGATGGGTGTGGGAACTAGAAGGGAGGGTGTGGTCAGAGAGCCTAGCTGTCCACAGGTCCCTTCTGCCCTGACCTGGATGATAGAGCCCCTCTGTCAGCACTGCCATACCATCTCCTCTCCTCTGGAGAGCCTGTGCTTGCTTGGGGGCTCTCAATTCACAGTTCAGGCGATCCAGGGCTCCACTCTGAGCCTGCTGACATCCTGGGGCTGAGGCTGGGTGAGGACCCTCTGCCAGCCCTGACTACACGGCTACAGTTAAGGGACTACGGGGGGAGGGGGGCCGGGGGGGGGCTTACACTCCCATCGCTGCATGGCTTCAGATCCTTCCAGAAGGTCTGCATCTGGGTCAGGTCCACCTTGTTCAGAGGGATGGACACCTCCCCAATGGGGTCATTGCGGCTGAAACGGTCATAATCCAGGACCTGGAGGTAGAGGACCCTCTGCACCACTTTCTCATAGGGAAACCCTGGGGCCAAGAAACAAGGCGAGGAGTGTTATCACAGCAAGAAAAGTTAAAATGGAGAAAAGGAGATAAGAGAGTAGAGGGAGGGGATGATGGAGGGGGAAGAAAGGGATGGGAGTGGGGAAGAAAGAAGGAAGGTCCTGTGAGTGGGGCTAGTCCTCATAACCTCTGCCACTAGCCTAGGCCAGGGGGCCACAGTGACTGCAGTAGCACTTTCTGAAGAGCCAGCTGGGGCTGTCTTGCATGACCCATCAGATGGGGAAACTGAGGCTCAGATGGTTTACATGGCAGCCCCAGGACCAACAGTAGGACAGAGACCCTCAATGTATTCATTGCTTGTGTACCCATTTCAGATCTGGGCAGTGGCCTCCTTGCTCCCTCCATCGAGTCTGGACAAGTGGCTCTGCCCGAGGTTAGGAGGCTGTCAACGAGTCCCAGGAAGAGAGGGGACAGGGAGACTAGAAAGGTGCCTGTGACCATGCTCTGGGACTCTGCTTTCTCCTTCACTGCCTCCCAAGGCTGGTGATCAGCCTGTCTATCAGATCTTCCTAAACAGAGCCCATGGATACCCAAACCACCAGCACCTCTTGCCCAGCGGCCACGAGAATGTCCAAACCGCCCTTCCCGCTCCCAAGTTTCCTCCCGTGGCCCATTCTCAACACTGTGGCCAGATTGATTTTTTAAAAATAGCCAGCATGCCACAGCCTGCTCCTTTTAACATCCCAGTGTACTCAGAAGGAAAGTCAGCCTCCTTTGGTACCCAATCCTTCCAAAGTGTGGCCCCCACTGTCTTCCCTCTGTGGGCTGGTACCCACCCCTCCCTCAGGGCCCAGGCTCCAGCTCTATACCTTTTCCCTGATCCCTTTAAGTCCTGGTTCTGTCCTCATCAGGAACTAACCTGTGAGCCCCCACTGTGCCTGCTCCAGCCAGTTCTCAACTTTTACATCTAATTCTTTCCTGGCATCATAGATGGGGTGGGCTGCCCTGTAGCACACTGTGTGTAGTCAACTGTGCCTTCTTGGCTCTAGGGCAAGCCCAAACAGATCTATCCATTTCTTTCCTCCATTATCTTATGGCTTGCCTGCCAGGCCAAGGTAGCCACTTAACATTTTTAAATTACATTGATGTGTGTGAATGTGTGCGTGTATGTGTGTGCTCATGCGCACACATGGGCACTCATGTGCCAGTGTGAATGTGGAAGTCAGAGGATAGCTCGCCAGGGACTGGTTCTCTCTTCTCACCATGTGCATCCTGGGGAATCAAACAACGGTCATTCGGCTTGGCATCATGATAGAAAGCTCATAACTTCTGACTTCCACAGGCCCCCCACACAGAAGGCTTTTTTTTTTATGTAGATGCACATAAATGCACATAAAACATTTTCTTAAAAAAGGTCAACAGTTGAGGAAGAAACCCAGTGTTAACTTCTACCTTCCATACACATGCATGCACATGCACATGTGCTCCTAAACACACACACACACACACACACACACACACACACACACACACACACACGCACACACAGAGGCACATGTGCATATACATAGAATAAATAATTGAATGGATGTATAAATGTTAGTGGGCTGGCCCAACAGCGTGGCCAGAGTGAAAGAGAAAGGGAGGAGGGTGGGTCTGACTTCTGGGAGGCACAGGTGACCTAGGGTGTGCACAGGCCAGCCTGGATGTGCTGTGAGATACTGAGGTGTGAGCAGGAAGAAGGGAACACTTGAGGGAGCCTCACCAGCTGGAGTGATGGAGAGGAAGGGCCGGGAAGAACACTAGTAGGCTCTTCCCCAAAGACACAGAAACCCCAGAGGGGCCTCTGATGGACGCGGATCTGGAGATGATCCCTCTGATGCATGCAGGGTCTGTGTACCTTTCTACCTACTAGGGAAAACATGTCTTGCTCGTCTTGAAGGCCCCAAGGGACCTTGCCTAGGTGACCCTTGGCATCTTTTCAGGTGACATGCATGGAAACAAGTATCCTGGGAATATCAGTGGCTCCAAGAGGTTCCTGCATCTAAATCAGTTTTTTTCCAGTGCCACATGAAACAGTCTCCTATACGTCAAAAACTCATCCATCAGAACCTGCCTTGAGTGGCTGGTTTCTGAGGACTTTTTCTCTGCACACTAAGAGGAGATTGTACAGGGTTCCCACAGAACATCAGCATATCAGATTTGTGCTCCATGAGACGGGACTGATTTGTTCTTCTCTGAACTCCCAGGATCCAGCTAAAAGTTGGCAGTGAGCAAGCCTTTGTGTGCTAGAGTTGAGGATTGGGGCCTCACCCATGTGCTGGCCATGCATGCCAAGCCTCTGGTGCCATCTTTATCCTAGTGCCCATGTTGACCTGAGGAGGAGGGACCCCGAAACACAGAGGCATTTTTTACAAGAGTCATTGTCACAGACTGCCAAGGCACAGAATACACAGGTGCTGATGGGCTTGGGTACCAGTTGGGGAAGGATCCCTGGGATAAGCCTGTTGGGCTCTAAAAGACCAGGGCACCTCAAAGCAATTGTAACCCACAGGAACTGAGTTTTCCTAGCTGAACCAGGTTATGGGGAGACTTCAGGCTTCCCACTGTAGCACCCTGCCTGGGATAGGAAGTCCCCCCACTGCACACCCTGTATTCTCAGACATGAGAGATAAGATTGGCTTTAAGAGCAGGGGCACATTTGGCTTAGTGCCTCGTGGACAGAGGAAATGGTTCAGAGATCTTGCTTGCCTCCCATGGCAGTAAGGAGCCAAAGGCCAGCAACAGACCATATCTTCAAGGAGCTGATATCAGCACCTTTTAGATGTCAGAACCTGCTCTATGTGCTTTGAAAAGTTACTTATTTGTTTAACTACCATTATTACCTCTATTTTATAAATGAAGAATCTGAGGACCAGAGAGGTTAGGATTTTTCTTAATGTCACACAGCCAGTAAGTAAGAAATCTGAGGTTCCAGTTCAGACAGACTAGACCAGGGCTGAGGAGGATGAGGATGAAGGAAAGAGTCCCGGAAGGTTCTGGCACTTTCATTAGATTTGCAGGGGCCCTTTACCTGGTTGCCCCAGAGCAATGTACCTCTGAATGTCATAAGGTGGGACCCTAGCCTGTAACAATCTCCCCCCTCAAAGCCTGTGGTCAGCTTGTTGACTTCTCTCATCTCCTGGGACCAATCTGAGCAAAATGCATTGGGTTAAAAGTCATGTGTGTGCATGGGAGTCTAGTGTGTGTATGCATCTTACATGCTTGCATGCCTGTGCGCTCGCAGGTGCGGGTTTGTCCATGTTTCTTAACTGCAGCCACACAGGCGGGACGGATCAGTGGGTGGGGATGCGGGAGCAGCAACCAGTCTCACCTTCAAATAGAAAGGTCTCATTCCAGTGCGGGTTTAGATTCTTCCGCTTCACCTTGGTCTCCAGTTTGTGCTTCTTGTCGGGTAGCAGGTAGATCTTGACAAAGGGGTCACTAGTCCCGCTGAAGTCCTTGGCTGGCAGCTCTTGGGCCTTCATGACCTTCACGGTGAGTGTGGACTCTTGGAAGTTGTAGCCAACACTGAACTGGATTCGGCCCAGGTTCTCTCGGCTGCAGCCCTCATGGGCCTCATCCTCCTCGGACCCTGGGGAGAGCTGCAGGGGAAAAGATGGCAGGTTGGTGGGGATCCTGTCTTCCAGGCTCCTAAGCATCATGTCAGGATCCAGAAACCTGTCTGGACTGGAGGCCTGCTAGCCAATGTCTCCTTATTGGAACATGTGGCCAGCTGGGGTGGTGTCCCTTCACATTCATGGCCAGTGGAGGATGTTCAGGCTCTGAGAGCCCTGCCTTAACCAGAAAGGGAGGGGAACAGGGCCAGGATGGCTTTACCTCCTGGACCTCAGAGTCGTGAGCAGGACACCCAGCTTCCCCACCTCTTCTTGAAACTGACTCCAAGAGTCACCGTAAGCTGTCTCGGTCTTCTCTCCTATTCCAGCCCTACAGACTCATGGGAGGCACACCAACTCTTATAAAGGGGCTTCCTGAGGGCTGTGGATGATACAGTTTACAAGTGTTCAGATGAGGAGAGGCTGAGACACCAGCGGCATGACTGAGATAGGCTTGCCAGGATGTCCCCAGGGACTCTGACTGAAGCAGGCTGGGGTCCCTGGGGACTGAGGTTGTACCTCCAAGCTATGCCTGTTCCTAGTCTCCATTCCTCAGAATAGATACCTGACAGGTATGGACAGCAGTGGTGGCCACAAGGAAGGATTGGGTGTTACATTTTCATTGGAAACAGAAGGGGGTGGTTGGGGCTCTCCCAGTTGGGTTATCATTCTCTAAGAATAATGGAGGGCCTTAAGGTCCTACCCTGCCCAGTCAGGGGCCATGCTGGCCTGGGTATCTTATGGTCTACATCTCCTTAGGTGACAGAGAGGAATCAGGAATGGACCCCAGAAAATAGCAGGTAGGATGAAATGGTAGGCACTTGCCTTCTCCCCATTTTCCCTCAGAAAATCTTTGCCCCCCCTTGCTTCTTGGAGAGGCAACCCCAGCTCCTCCACACAGAACCACAGTGACATAAGGCAGACAGAGGCACATACCATGGTGAAGTCTCTTACGCCACCTTCTCATGGCCAGGCCAGGCGGCTGTCACTCACCTCTTGCTGAGGAGACTGGCTCAAAGAGGTTAAATTACATGTACAAGCTTTAATAGCGGTAGGGACCCTCTCTGACTTCAAGCTCCACTCAGCAGGCCCAGCCCCCAAGTCACAGGAAGGCCCTCCCCACAGCCACTGAAAGCAAAGACCTGCCTGCACCAATGAGAAGTGTCCAAGATACATTGATGATGGAAAATACTGCCCATGGGTCAGCCACCTGCCACACACTAACTCTCCCCTGTGCTTGGCCTCCTCTGTGTCTTACTCTACTCTGAGGCAGGCACCGGTATGTTCAAAGTTTGGCTTGGAGCACACATATTTCAGGTCACTCACCTCAAGTCCCATGATTGAATGGCAGTCATAACTTGAAGTCAGGTTTGTGGCCAGGAACTGTGGGTTCCTGGCTACTTGTCTTGACTCCTGAACTTAGACCTTAGTTTGAACTTGACCTCGGGCTCCACCCAGTGGCTGAATGGGGATTGCACTGAACTTGTGTGTGTTTGAGACTGAGGCTCATTTATCATAGAGCCCACCGGGCCTCTAATGCTCGCTGTTGAAAAGTTGTCCTTGAACTTCTGACCCTCTGCCTCTATCCCATGACTGATGGGACACATGCCACCACACCTAGTTGATTAGGTGCTAGGGATCAAACAGTGCTTCATGTTTGCTAGGTGAGCACTCCACCACCTGAACTACAGTCCTAGCCCATTGCTGATGCCCCTGCTTAGTCCCTGGCTGCTCTCACAGCCCACAGGCTCTACCCTAGGCCCACTCAGGATGTGGCTTTCCGATGTCCCCACATCCTAAGCTCACAGCCATCTTCCCCTGAACTTTACTTCCTGAACCTGCAGTCAGGGTGGGGTGGGGGGAGGGAACCATGGAACTTAAAACTGTAGCAGACTCCCAGGAGGGCAAAAGAATTCGAATTCGTGGCACAAGTAGGCAGAGCCAGCCAAAACTACCTGCACACCCATTCCCTCATATTATGTGGGAGTCTTAGGCTATTGTAGGCGCGGGTAGCCTAAGATTTCTCTATCTTACGGGGGAAACCTGGTCTGTCTGGGCAGACTTCACCTCTAAAGGGACAGAAGCTAAGCACCCACGTGCTTTCTCAAGGCCCAGCACTGAGCTCTAGTAAACAAGTCGTTTCCATGGCAACTAGGCTGCCCAACTTTCTCCTCCCCTGCCCCGGCAGTAAGCCTTAAAGGACATCAAGCCAGCCTGTGCTAGGTCCCATGTTCCCCAGAGAGGTTGGTTCTGTCCACTTCTGGATATCTGACTCCTGGCCCTCAGCCTCAGCAGCTTGGGGTCTGGCCAGCACCACAGAGTGAGGTCACAGGTCACACTCTGGCCTGCTTATCTTTACTGTCACTGTTAATATGAATGACCTGGCACTGGCAGAGGGCTGGGTAATTAGACTTGCCTTCCCACCTCCGGGCATCTGTGGAGCACACGAGAGGGAGATGGGCCTGTACTTCCTTCCGCTGCTTGCTGGAGTCTGCCAGCCTCTCCCTCAGGGCAGTAAGGGGCTGGCCAGCTGACTGGGAAAGGGATGTCCCTTCTGGGAACTTGACTACCGGGAAATAGCACCAATTAAGGGGCTGTGCAATGAGACAGGGTGGTCTGTGGCAATGGGCTGCACAGAGCAAAAGACAACCAGCCTGCACAGAGTTGTAGTCGCAAACGGCCGGGCCAAGGGTCATGCAGACGCATGTTCCACCTCAGGCCTGATGCCTGGAAACACGAATCCTTACCCAGAAGCCTTGTGACTCTGTGTGCATTGCTACTTGAGACAGGACAGACTGGCAGCCCTGGAAACTGTGCGACCCTGCCTTCTCAGTATGGGAGCCGAGGAAACTATCTGAGCCCAGTGGAAAGAGAAGGTGCTGGGTCCCCACCATAACCCTCTCTAAGCCTTCCTTCCAGGAACTTCCAGCCCACCAGATCCTTAGCTGGTTCTTGTTTGCCAACTTGGGCCTCTGGAAAGAACAAGTAGCTGTAACACATTGGTGCCACCAGGAGGTGTCATGAGAATTGCAGCCTCAGCTAAGGTGACTGGGACCATAAGCCAGTCAGTCACAGAGCAACCGAGGTCACTGGTGGGCTACAAGACCGTCACCTCTGGAATCTCTGCCATTTTAGGGAAGGGGCATGTGCCTCCACGCCATTGCCCTACAGCCTCTCCTCCCAGGACATTAAAAATATTTTGTGTGAGGAAGATCTCCTAGCTCAGAAAAGGACCAAAGGAAGACAAATGAGGAAACTGAGGCATGGAAAGGCATTTTGATGAAAGATGGGGGTAGAAGGGAGCAGGCCTCTCTCAGTCAGCAAAGCCATCGTGCTGGGACTGAGTACTTAAGCCTCTGACTGAGTTGCCTACTTCTGGGCCCCCCACAGCCCATCCCCAACCCTTCTCACCATGAGCATCTCGCTGGTGAGGGAGTTGACGAGGTCCGAGACAGAGGAACGGGGCTCCGTTCTGCGGTCAGACTCATCGTGTGGCGTCTGGCCGGGCACTGGGGCTGTATTCACAGCCTTCCCTCCTGCAGGCAACCTGGAAGTGGGGGTAGGGAGGGAGTTCCAGTGAACACAGGCTTCAGGTAGGGCTGGGCTGGGCTCCACGGGCCTGGGTGGCCACTGGATCTTCTCTGAGAAATCAGCCCTTGTCACTTCCTGTGGGCCAGCAGGAGTGAAACCCTTGTTCATAGAAAGTCTGGTGTTCCCTGAAGACCCACAATCAGGGATCATCCTTCTTGAGCCTCTGTCTCAGGTGGTTGGCTGAGCTGCCCTGTGGGGGCTCCTGCATGCTTCCTCTTACTCCCCAAAGCCCCCCCAGCTCTCTGGCTTACATGGCTATTCTCTGCGTTAACCGGCTCTCTAGAGACCTGTTCCATCCAGTCTGGAAAGGGGAGGCACTAAGTGGCCTGTCCAGGTGTCTCTCCACGTCATTACCCTCTACAAACACTCCACAGCCTCTCTCCCAGAGCCCCGCCTGTGTTTGCTCGACCTGAGCACAGCCAAGGTGTTCTTCACCTTATAGCCAAGGTGAGGCAGGGATCACTGTGGACATGGCTCTGTTTGGCAATGTCTCTCTGCTGTGATAAAGTGCTCCTGAGCTGTCTCACGCAGTCCCAGCCGTGTGCTTGGAGTCTCTATATTACACTTGCATGCGGCCAGAGTGAAGCACTGTGCACATGCCTGTGTGTGAAGTGTGCATGTGTATATGGACATGTACATGCGTGTATGTGAAGGCCTTGGCTGCCATTCCTCGGGTGCTGAATCTATTGTTTTCGATACAGGGTCTCTCACTGGTCTGGAGCGTGCAAAGTTTGGCTAGCTGGTGGGTTGCAGGAAGCTGCCTGCCTTCAGCGCCCCCCAGCATAGGGTTTCCAAAGCCACCATGCACAGCTTTTCTTTTTTACATGGGCTCTAGAGGCTCAGGTCCTTGTGCTTTTACTGACTGAGCCATCACCCCAGCCCTGAGCATTAACATTTTAATCTGATTTAATACAAGCTCTTTTACCGGCTGAAGATGTAGCTCTATGATAAAGTGCTTGCTTATCCAACATTAATCAAGACCCTATGTTCTATTTCTAACATGGCACAAGAAGTGCCCATTCAGCTTTAACAGCCATTTAGAGCAAGAGATAACCCCGAGAGCCCTAGTCCCCACCCTGTTCCCCACTCATACAACACATTTGATAAGACTCTCACCCAGAGTTAGAGAAAGGCAGGCTGCCACCTAGCAGGCAGCCGTGTCCATACCCGATGCCATGCTGATCCAGGGGGCCGGATCTCTGCTTTAACAGCCAGGTGGTTAGCCCAGGCTCCATTCAGCTGGGACTTAGGAAGGGGCAACTAACACCCTGCCCAGGGACCAGGCTGGAATGTCTCATGAGGAGGAAAAGGTGGGAACAGGCAGTGAGGAAGACATGGTGTAGGGCTTAGGGAAGGCTAAAATTAAACAGCTTGGAGAGCACAGAGCCACACAGGCTGGATACAAGCCACATCCCCTGGCACAGACCAGCTTGAAGTACATGGGCGGCCACAGCAGGCAGATACAGACATGCTCAGGATATGCCAGGCCCTGGGGAAGACACCAGGATCCAACAGCAGGGCGTGCACACACAGACACACATACATACACATAAAAACTCACACAAGCCCAACGGATATCTAGAGCGACAGGGAGAAGACAGCACAGGCAACAGGCAGTGCAGCCAGCACCTCTGTGGTAACACACACAGCTGAGGGCATACTTAGATCCCCAAAGGTGGAGACCCAGCTGTGCATGTGAATTAGAACAAAACAGAAGCAGGAAAGGCAGGGACAGCAGGCCATCAGGTGCCGTTGAGACCCTGGCCTTGCGCTGTAACATGGCACAACACATCCACCCACCTGCCTGCCCTCTCCCTGAACACCCTAGAGGTGCGGACACACCAGTACACAGAGTAGCAGGTACATACAAGCCCCACCCCCACACACAACCACACACACACACACACACACATACACACACACAGACACGTGCTCACACAGACAGGCACGGGGAGGAAGAGGAGACTGAAAATAGCTGGAGAGGTAAAGTCAGGTTAAAAATAGAGCAGGAGAGGAGAGAGCGTGAGATTGACTACTGAAGGTATGAGAAAGTCGGAGTTATTTTGGCCACACCACAGCGTCAGCATAGCTGCAAAGCAGCCTGAGAAAAGATGGTCAGCACCCCTGAAGCTGTCGGAGGTCACAGGACAGAGAGATAGGCATAGGGATCAGCAGAGGGAGAGGCCGAGGGGCTGGTCACTGGCCCAGGGACACCCCTGTGAGGAGCAGATGGAAGGAGGAGACAGAGAGAAGAGAGACAGAGAGAGAGGGGAGAGGCGAAGAAAGGTTAGTCAGACGTGTGGAGAAGGCTGCTGGGTGGACAAGGGGACAAGGAGGAGCGAGGCGGCCGACAGGAGAGGCAGAGAGGAGGCGGGGACACACAGAGGCGGAAGAAACATGGTGGCTTCGGAGGAGGCGAGCAATGGGGGTGGCCTGGTCCGCTCTGCCCCCCACTCGGGGTGAGGGTGGGGCCACGGTGGAAACCATTTGGATCCCAAGGAGCAAAGGTGAAATGCTGGAAAGATGGCCATGAGAGCGCAGTGGGTGGTGTGGGAGAATGAGTGGGACAGACAGCAAGGGTGGAGGCTCCATCCCCATCCCACTCCTACACCTAAGAGTACCTGAGGTAGATGTTGAGGCCCAGGGCTTGGGGGATTCTGGAAGGAAGCCCTCAGGGGACACAAGAAATGTTGGGTGGGTAGGAGGCAGACTGTCCCTCACATCCCCTCTAGCTTGTTAGATACCCGTCCTTTCTGTATGAACCCTGAAGTGGCTTCTCCTCACAGAGCGCTCTCTCTCTCTCTCTCTCTCTCTCTCTCTCTCTCTCTCTCTTTCCTCTCATGAGCCTGTTGCTTAACAGACCAAGGGGGCTGAGTGTTTCCTCCAACAGCAAAGACACTTGGTCCAGGGGTCAGATGGGGTGGAGAAGGCATGCTTTAGAGGAAGGGATAGATGAGCCAGCTTGTAGCTATAAGGCCCAGAAGTCAAAGGGTGGATCCCAGAGATGTGACAGCTTGGTGGGGGCACCTATGCTAAGCTATGGGATAGGGGATTTACTAGGGAAGGGTCAGTTAAGGGTAGCCCTTGAAGCTACCCACTCGGAGACACCCCAAGAACTATGAGAAATGAGTTTCAAATACGGGAGGGCATGAGCAGGTGAGAATGGCATGTGTCCTCTTGGAAAGTGAGGCCAGGTGGTGGTGAGGGCCCAAAGCCTCCACCTCCACACCCACCTTTCCCAGGCAGGCAGAGGACAAGCTGATGTCATGATCAGAAGGGATGGGTGTACTAAAATATGGAGACCTGAGTGGCAAGGAGGTATAAATAGGCTGTTGGGTGAGAATGGAGTCGGTTAATTAACACATGGGTGATGTGAAATCTCGTTTCCAGCCTGCATCTGCTCCCTCACGCTTCACACCTTCCCCCTAACCCTCTCTGGCAAAGGGTTTGGCTTCTTCACAGGATTTCAGAGGGCTCCAGTCAGTCCCCCTTGAATCCTTTTGTCCCTGGCCCCAACCCCCTCGGCTTGTGGCCCTCTGGCCTGCTTAGAGCCCATCTTTGATACCCTGTAGCTTCTGTCAGACCCAGTTAGGTTGGGGGTGGCAGTCTCTGCTACTCCCCCAACCCCTTCTTTACATACGTGGGATCAGGGATGGACACCAGCAGAGGCACCGAGTGAAGGAACAAGTTCTCCCCTCCTACTCGGTAGGGACGTCTGACCCACTAGACATGCAACGTGGATTCAGGGTGGGAAGGAAGAGAGGGCTGGTCTCCAGAAGCCACTGTGAGATAGCCAGATAGCTGTCAAATTCAGCCTATCTCTCCTAAGCTACAGGCCCCTAGCAGCAGCCTGGGGCAGTCCCTTCCTGTCCCTAAAGGCCTTTAATGAGCACCAGGGTTACCAGTCTAAACCTGATCTCTGCTCAGCTCACAGGATCTGACAACTGTCCCGGCCCTAGGGCCCATTTCCTCATTAGAAGCAGTGTGTGTTCCTTGGAGGTCACCCTGCTCAATGCTTCATTTGACAGAGGCAGACGCAGAGGCCTAGACAGGGTCTCTGACTTGTCTGAGGTCGTGGAGCAAGGCTATGGCTAAACCAATGCTGGCCCACGTGCCCTGTCTTTGATCTCATGGAATGCAGAACTGAGCACAAGTAAGTGTGAACACAGCCTAAGGCCAGGTCGAGGGAACAAGCAGGTAAGGTTTCTACCTTTGGGAGTGCTAATAAACCCTGCAGCCTTCAACCCTCCCTTTACCTATGAGCACCGCTCACCCACGCCTCAACAGAGGGAACAGCAGGAGCTGCTTCTCAGAATTCTAGGTGGAGAAGGCTAGGAGGTCCAGCCTGTACTGCAGCCACCAGTACTGTTGGCCTTCACTGGGCCCTGAGGAAGGCAATGGGGTCAGGGAGCCTGGCAGAAGCAGACTTTGACCTTGCTGGGAACAAGCTGGTCCCACATCCCCTTTCTAGAGGCTGCGTTCAGGGGCCACCCTTCTGGTCCCTTCTGGTCACCAGGCCTCTCCCATGGTTCCTCACCCCAGACCCTCCCCATCAGGGGCTCTTCTTCCATGGCTGAGTGGCATAACAGGTCCTGCAGGGCAGGAGGAGGTTGAGATGGTGGGGATGAGGAAGAAAAGGCTTAGCCATTCCCCAACATCCGCCCTCACTCACCAACCACCGGAGAAACGGGGATTTCTGGATTGGAAGGGGGAGGGGGCAGAGATGAAAGATGGAGAGGCAGCAGAGGGAGGCAAGCAGGGAGATGGGGCCCAGGAGGCTGGGCTTGCTCCAGGCCAGGACAAGCATGCCGGGGAGCAGGCTTGATCCAGAATGGTCCCAGGATGGTCCCTTCATAGACCCACGGGACATCACTCAAGTGGTCAGGGGACAGAACACCAGCTGGAGGGCTTCTCCTACTCCAGCATCTGCTGAAAACACCACCACCTCGTCCAGCAGTCAGGGCCGGCTGAGGCAGGTGGCCTCTCCCGTGCCTCCTTCTCTGCCGTTGTTGCCGCTGCCTGCCGCAGGCCTCGCCCGTGCTCGTACCTCTTGTCCCCCTGAGCGGTCTGGTTCTGCTGGGTTCCTGGGTTTTGCAGGTCAGGGATATTGGCAAAGTCATCCTGTTCCGAAAGCCCTAATACCAGGGATAGCACCACCATCCGGCCTTCCCTGCCCAGGATGGGCAGCCCACCAGCCGGGGTGAAAGGAGGAGGCCCCATGGACAGGAGCAGGGGTGAGGGGAGGAGAGAGAGAGAGAGACAGAAACAAAGAGAGAGAAGAGAAAAAGCGTAAGAAACTGGCCCTGGAGAAAAGAAACCAATCTTCAGAACTGTAAATAGTTGGAGAACTGAGACGGGTGGAGGGAGAGGGTCCAGCTGGCCTTGGGCCAAGAGCTGGAGTCTTTGGGGTAACATGGGGCAGGGGCTAGGCACAGGCCTGAGGAGAGGACTTAGGGAACACCCAGGCTGGAGATTGGAGCAGAAGCCCTAGGACATGACATCTCTAGCTGAAGTCATGATTACCTCTTCCCTGGGAGAAGGGCAAGAGGCTCTTTCAATACCTTGTACGGGGCTTGGGAAGGGAGGTTAGGGACACAGGGAAAGCACTACAGAAAAATCTGGCATTCGATGGGCATTATACACTGTGCTTGGGGATGCCCTTCATAGATCTCTGGGTCATGCTCAACCAGATGTCCTTGAAGCCAGCTAAGCAGCTTCTTCCAGGCTTCCAAATATACAGCCCATCACAGGAGAATCCCAAAGCTGTCCGAGATCACAGGCATACATAGTGAGACCTCTCTCTTGTCCACCTTCCCAGAGAGTCAGGGACTAAGAGGCCTCCGGGACCGGTTCAGTGGAGGCCTTTCCTTGCAGAAGTACTTCAGAAGGCATCAGGAAGCAAAGGTGGAGAGAAAGTACAGGAACTTGGCAAGGTCTGGAGAAGCTTTGGCAGGGCTGCAGGGAGCCTGGGCCTGCAGTGAGGCACTGCTCTGAGGGAGGATGGCCAAAACAGAACGGTGGGCAGGTACCAACAGGATGAGTGTGACTTGGAAAGGAGGCATGCGCAGCAGCACAGAGTTGGAGGCCACACATGTGTGGAACCTGCCTTGGAAAACCACTGGACAACTGTGTGGGGCTTTGCTAGTGACACGGGCACTTCCTGGAAGGAGACGCAAATTCCGATGGCTGCTCTACATCAAAGCCATCAGAGGTTTTTGAGTTTGCAAGGGTTTTGTAGAGCTCAAGAGAACCTCTGTTGAGCCCATCAGAATGAAGAGTCGAAGGATTCTCAGACAGGGCAAGCATGAAAACATGCCCCAAGAAGGGCCAAGGGTAAGAGACTGACAGAATGTTCCAGAAGGGAGTAGATCCTAGGGCAGGAATCTATCACATCAGCCACTGATGGAAAGTAAGAGCTTCTGTGATTATTCCCCAGAGAGACTGTCAAAATAGGAACTCAGGCCAGACATAGCATGTGGGCTGAGGGACCAATGAGAGTTGTGGAAAATGGGAGACATTCGCTACTGGGGTCTGAGGGAGAGCGAAAGCTAAGCATAGAATGTCCTTCTTCTTATTATTCTTTGTCTTGGGCACAGCCACAGCAAGCTGACATGTGCTGGCATCAAACTTTTGGGGCTCAACTCTCCCTTTCCCTTAGGCCGGAACCTATTGCTAATGTCTACGTTGGTAAAATTCCATTTGGCTGTCCAGGAGCTAGTTGAGCTGGGGAAGGAGAACTCACTGAAAACACGTGGTTTTTTTGTTTTTTTTTTCCCCAAGTTAATGCATTTTTCAGATACTGCTTTTGGTCTTCTTTAAAAACCGAGCTGCTCCTCTGCATAAATACCCTGATTGTCATTCTCTGCAGCTGCACAGGCTATGAGGGCAAGGATGAGGGGCAGAACTGGACTTGGGGGAGACACACTGGTCTGCTCGGATGGGTCATACCTATCAAGTAGAAAGGATGCACCTTCCATGCGAAGGAAGGGCAAGTTACTGCAGGGCCTGGGGGTGGGGGTGGGGCTCTCAAGTAGCCTCTGGGACCTCAGCCATATAGCAGTTGAACTGCAGAGCAGGGGTGGGCACATCACAGCCTGTCAATGGTTCTCTACAGTCCACAAGCTGGTAATGGTTTCTGTAATCTAAAAATATTAAGGGGCGGCGGGAAGAAACCTTATGTGGTAGAGACTGAGCGTGTCTTGCGAAGCCTAGAGTATCTGGACTTCACAGGCAGAGTGTACAACCCCTTCCTGGGAGGAAAAGCGGGTGATGCACTAAGCTTAGAGGTGGTAAGGGGAATGAGAGCTGCAGTGGGGGCCAGAGCATGGGCATGTGACGCTGGCATCTGAGCCATGCCCCAGGACGCAGGCATTTAAGACACGCCCATCAGAATTCTGGTTGCTTAGGAAGATGGTGGGCCGGGGAAAGTTGGTATCTGGGCTTCTGCCACAGGCGGAGCTTAGGCACAGGCCCTGGCCTAAGCAACTGCAGAAAGAAAAGGAAGACGGTGGGCATACTCCAGCCTAAGGTCAGGTGAGGCCCAGCTGACCCTCCGTTCTGTTCCTGCCATAGCAGAACCAGATCCCTGGACCTCCTACTCCATGGCCAAAGCACCCATTTCGGAACAATCCACTGCCAAGACAGGAGGCCTTGCTGGACATCTCCTCTGGTATAGCACTTGATCACCTTCCCTGAAGGCAGTTGGACAGGCTTGCCAGATTTCCCAGGGGGGCAGCCTTGGGCAGAAGGGCTAGTGGGCCACAGCACAGGCGTCTTGCAACCAGCTGTGTTGGAGGGCCTTTCTGAGTTACGGGTCTTGTCTGAGCCGGAAGCTCTGTCTGGGCTTTCAGACGAAAATAAAACATGCCTTGAGAAACTCGCTGGCCTTCTAGACATCCTGCACCAGTCCAGTGAGTTCGGCCTTGGCCCTGGGCTTCTCTTCTTCCTCCCAGACTTACGGTGCTGCCCCACACCTGAGAAGTAAGTTTCTCAGGGGAAGTCCTGGGTGATAATTCTGATCTCAAAGCTGGAGCAAGGCTCATAGGCCCACAGCTCTCAGCCCCTAGAGAGTGAATATCCCTGTGAGGGTTGGGGTGGTGGGGCAAGTGCCAGGGAAGCAGCGAAGGCCAGGGGCTGGCTACCATGGCGTTGCTTTGCCAAGCTGGGGTCCTTGAGAAAAATCCCATACTCCGCAGCTTTGGGGGTGTGGCTCAGGTTTGTCCTCAGGGGAAGAAGAAGGGTCATTATGATAGGGCTGAGGTCAGGGATGGACAGACAGGGAGGATATACATGGGGCAGAAAGGTCAGCAGGGTTTGGTTACAGAGAGGAGGGGATCAGGAGGGAGGACTGCAGGGCTCTGGAGATTCGGTGACAGGGATGGGTTGGGGAAAGGAGGAGGGAAGGGCAGAGTGAGGCAAAGCTGGCACAGTGACAAGAACGACTGGGGACCGATGGGGGGAGGGGTAGATCTCAGAGACCTCCAGAGCACTTAACTTAGTGTTCTCACTAAACTTGGCGGGGGTAGGGGGGTGTGATTCTCTTCTCAAGCCTCAGAGGCAGTGAGGGAGTTTTAGGGTCCTCAGAGTTCTAGGGACTCTGATACAAATCCTCTCATGGTGGGGCTCCAGATACAAGACACAAGAGGCTGAGGAGGGGGGCCCTTAAACTTGCCAGACACACTGTCAAGGACACAGAGGAACAAGAACGTCCTGCTCCAGCTGCTCCCAAGAGACTTGGGGGGCCAGAGGGGGCGGGAAGAGGCTGGGTGGGGAGGCGGGGAGCTGGCCCACTCAAGGGGAGGACTTACAGGAAGGATTTCATGTCCAAGCCTCGGTTTCGAATCTGCCCCACCACGTGGTCCCAGCTGCCTGGGTTGGAGCGGCTGCGGCCACCAGCTGCCCGGTACTTGGAGCCGGCCGAGGTGCCCTGCCGAGCCTGACCCCGACCATAGGCCCGGGGGTTGGAGCCCGGTGCTGAGGCCGCGTGGGCCTGCAGCTGGCCCAGGCTCTGGCTGGTGGTGGGCTGACTGGGCTGCCGGCCCCGCTGGTTCTGGCTCAGCGGCTGCTGCAGGCTCTGCTGCCGCATCAGTGTGCGGGGTCGCTGGCATTTCGGCTCTCCCGCGGAGCTGGGGATAGACTCAAGGGTAGTGGCCGTGGACAGGGTGGAGTCCTCGAAACTTGGGGCGGGTGGAGGAGAGGAGAGAAAGGAGAAGCAGGTGAAGGGATCACAGTGGAAGAGAAAGAAGCCGAGGGCCAGGGCTGGGAGGCCCCAGTGCAGGGCACGCTCGGCTGGACCTCGCCAGGCCTCCATCGGAGTTGTCACTGCTGCAGTCGCTGCCACCACCTCACCCACCCTGAGGTTTCCCAGGCTGGCTCCGCCCACCCACCCCTGGACCTAGCTCGCTGGTTCCCCAGTACCTGTCTGGGCCGACCTCTCTGCCGGTCTGAGTGGGCTGCAGGAACTGTGGCAGCTGCGTGGTGAAGGCAGGTCCCCAGGGCCCTATTACTATCTGTCATGTTGGAATGGGAGGGGCAGGGAGCTGCTGCCACCCCTCTGCCATCTCACTAGGGGGACACTAGGAACATCTGACTCTGTGTTCTAGGTACTACTGTCCTTTGGAGACAGAAAAAAATCCAGGCCAGCACAGAGTTGGCCTAGTAATGGCTAGGGAGGCAGGGCAGCCATTCCTCACACTTTGTCGGAAAAAAAGAGGAGGCAGACTCACATAAAGAAGCCTACCCTGTGGCCAGAGCAGCCTTGGAGTTCAGTTCTGGGGCAAATCTATGACTTCCTCCTAGGAATTCCTGCCCTGGTACCTAGGGAATGATTCCCACTTAGAAGTGAGGACCAAAGAAAGAGCAGACTGGAGTGGAAGAGTCCCAGGAGTCACTGGTCTGGCTTTACTCTAATTCTGACTGACAGTAGCTACCCTGTCTCTTACATATAAGAGAATGTCCATGCACTGGCCTACCAGCATCTCTAAACACGCTGGGAGAAGCAGGGTAACAACAGGAAAACAGGGCCTGGCTGGTGAGAGGTGATGTAGAGCCAGAGAGACCTGGGTTCAAAGCTCACCTCTGTCATTGTTAACGGAACACCTTTAGATGAGGTTTTTGTACTTCTTCAGGCCTTAGCTCCTCTGCTGTAGACAGAGGGCACAAAGCAGCCCCTTAGTGGCCTTGTTCAGAGCTGAGATCAGGGTTGTACACTAACTTCCCCCATGCCAGGGCATGGGGACAGGAGTTTGAGTTTCTCCTTGTGTTTTTGTGTTTCTGC
Organism: Mus minutoides; assembly: GCA_902729485.2. Taxonomy (NCBI): domain Eukaryota; kingdom Metazoa; phylum Chordata; class Mammalia; order Rodentia; family Muridae; genus Mus; species Mus minutoides. The sequence continues at coordinate 3,579,995 of LR749531.1, read as the reverse complement.
CTGTTTTGTGCTCTGATCAGAGATGAACTCTGGTTAGCAACAATCACGACAGGACTAGGGCAAGCTGTCACTCAAGTACCACGGAATTAGAACAGACACTGTGTAGAGCAACTTCGAGTAAGTCCCTTCTTCCTAGGTCTGAAGATCCGATCTCTTCATCCTTTCCAATCCAGCTGTCTGGAGCAGGAGGTGGTGAACTATGACCTAGAAGCTGAATCTGGCCCACTGCCTGCTTTTATAAATAAAGCTTTGTTGGAACCCTGCCACTGCCATTTGTTTACACACCATCTGAGGCTGCTTTTCTCCTACAGTGGCAAGGCTGAGAAATATGAAAGATGTGGCTAGACTTGCAAAGCCTAAATATTTCCTAGAATGTCACTTGGCCCTTTACTGAGAGAGTTAGCTCACCCCTTTTGTAGGACCATGGGATAGCAAAGTATATCCTGGGAGTAGGAGGAGGCCCCAGGGCCCTTGGAAGCCACGTTCACCACAGCAGCCAGACCTCAGCCATGCTCACCCCTTAAGTCTATTCTGGGAACCAAAAGACAACAGTTAGGTAGCCCCTGTGGGATGGGCAGAGAAAGAGAGAGGGGGAGAGATAGATAGATAGATAGATAGATAGATAGATAGATAGATAGATAGATAGATAGATAGGACAGAATGAAAGAAGAAAGCAAAACGTGGCTGTAGCTGGGGAGTTCTAGGCAGGCGGTAGCCTGGCCCAACTTGGGCTGGGTATCAGGGCTCTCCCCAGGGCAGGCCTAGGTCTGGCCAGCCTTGGTAGGGCCACAGCTCAATGGGGAGCAGGCCAGCTGGGGGAGGGGTGCGCACCGTCTTCTCTGTCTCCTTGCCGACCTCACTTCAGTTTCCTATCACATCCAAAATTAGTCCAATTTACAGCCCTCAGTCACAGGAAACTAAAACTGGATCCTGCAGGCCTGAAGCCAGTGAGCAAATGCCATGGAAGCCCAGTCAGCTGGCCCGGGGCCGCCTGGGGAGGGGCCTTGGCTCTCTGATGGGATGTGAGGCATCCATTTCTAGGGACATTCCTGAGATCATGTATCAGGAAGAAGTGGACTTGTGTCCACTTGAGTCAATGAGCAAATGTGGCCACAGCCTGGTGGCCCTCTGTGGTCTCCCTTGGGGAGAGGGGTGTCTTCTGAAGAGAGCCAGGAGGGTCCTAAATTGAGCTAGGCAGCCCAACGCTAAGAAGGTGTCAAGGCTGTTGGCCATCTAAGGGGGAGGCTATGTCATTGCTCAAGAACGAAACAGTGTCTACAGCTCAGAGTGGAACCCACATTCGAATTTGGGAGGTGCTCATGGTTCAGAGGATCTGGGGCTTACAAGGGCTTTACTGCGGGAGACCAGAAGTCCTGAAAGCCAAGAGGAGAATAAGATATCCTTAGTGGGATGACAGTCCATGCTTGTGTTAACAGTCCGTGACTGCTTGGTAAGCCCACGAGGCCCTTAAAAAGAAGCAGCTCTTCTGAGCACCCTCTGACATTTGAAAGGAGCTGCTTGCTGGGGATCAATAATCTCAACCCTCAAGAACTCCCAACAGTGGGACAGCTCACTGACCAAGACAGGACCAGCCAGTGGGGATGGCTGTGATGAGATGAGCATTTGAGGCAGCGTGGTGGCTGTTCATAGATGAAACCCTATGGTGGATGGTGTCATGGTACAAGCAAGGCTGGGGACAGGCAGATGAAATCAATCAAAATGGAATGGCTCAAGGCTGGGTCTAGAGCCATCAGCTGCCCCAAAAGAGGAAAGGCCCGCTGGCTAATGAGTGTGTCGACACAGGGAGAGATAGATGGGCCTGCTCCCCAGGAATGGGATGGTCCCATGGTGAGACAACCAAGGGCCTGCTGCCCACAGAGGGATGACCTGATGGCTGAGATGGGGTGGCCAGTCAAAGAAGGTGGGATGGCCCAAGGACTGGAGTGAAGCTGCTCTGGGAACAGAGAATGAATGACCTGGTCACTGGCAAAGGAAGACATTAATGGGAAGCTGCCAGAGGCCTGAATGGGAGAGCATGTGGCTGAGTTGGTTGTGCCTGATGGCGAGGACAATGGAATGAACCAGGGGCCGAGGACGGCACCTCTGGGGGCAGCAGCGGGCATGCCAGGGGTCCCGCTGTCCACCCTGGTGGGGGCAGGCCTGAGCTCACGGCTCTGGCAGCCATGGGGTGCCATCACTCACTTGGACAAGTTGAGCTTCCCTGCGGCCAGGTGGCTCTGCACCATCCGCCAGCGGCCTCTCCCCGCCTTGCCACTGCTGCCCGGCTCGCTGGGGGCAGCCCCGCCGCTTCTCAAGGCGTCCTCTCCGGGTGGTGGCACCGGCGCCGGCTTCTCCCCGAGCCGGCCTTCCCGCTCCACCGCCAGCCCCGCCGCCGCAGTGGCCACTTTGGCGCCTGACAGGAGTGTGCCACTGGGGGCGTGCAGGAAGCAGCCAGGCCAGAGGAGCACCGGGGGTGGCGGTGGGGGAGAGAGGGCAGGCCACACATGGGGTTGGGGGTAGGGGAAAAGAGGAAAAACATCGACAGATAAAAGGAAGAAAGAGACAGTGAGAGGAGAGAAACAGACGGACAAGAGACAGACAGAGAGAAAGAGAGACATCAGCACTGCAAATGAGTTAACAGTGGAGCCTGTAGAGGAGAGAGGGGACCGGGCGGGCTGGGGTCAGAGAACAACGCACCACGACAATGGAGGGGGCCCCTCCCCACCGCCTAGGGCAGGAGCGGTGGGGGTTGGGGGAGGGCAGCCACCTCCAACTCTATCCCACAGGACAACGAAGGGTTAACGACGGAGGAAGAGCGGGCTGTCCAGGCCAGGAGGCCCCCAGGCAGGGAGAGAGAGAAAGCCGTGTTAGTCAGAGTTCATCACCACCACCACCACCATCACCGCCACCACCGCCACGAACCACCGACCACCGACCACCGACCACCAGCAGCCACGGCCGCAGCACACAGCGGGGGGGAGGGGGCAGGAAAAAGCGAGCCACAACCGAGAGGGAGGGACCAAAACGGGCAACCCCATCCTGACTGCACAGAGGGTGGGGAGCCAGGGGGCGTGGCTAGGGACCAGGTGTGGCTGCGGAGGGGGCTCTCCTGCATGGCTGGCCCTGGGAGAGGTGACAGGCGAGGGATAGGAAGGTGAAGGGGCAGGAGGGGTTGCTCGTCTCCATGGCCAGCCTGCCCATGGGATGAATGGAGGGGAGAGTGGAAGGAGATGAGCAGGAGAGGAAGTGAGAGGGGGCAGGAGAAGGGAAGGATGGGGGCGTGCGCGGGTACTCGGTACATATGATCAAACCAGGTAAAGTCACTCACTTGAGGGACAGTCGAGGGTCGCCATAAGGGGCGTAGGGTGAAATGTTTAGAATAAACTCCTTGGGAGGATAGGAACTCCATTTCTGCTGCACTGGGCTTTCATTGTTATTCCAAAAGTCTCTGTCTAGGTCGCTGGAGGGGCAGAGAGAGAGGGGAGAAAACAGGGAGATACAAGAAGAGGCCAGAACTGCAAGTCCTGCGGGGGCAGAAGGGACGTGGGGCCCCTGGGGGCACACAGAGGGTGGGGCATCGAGGGTCTGCTCCTGCAGAGGAAGAAAGGCAGGAGGGCAGATGGGCACCGTAGCCTGGGCCAGGCATCCCTGCGACTCGCATATCTATGTAGGCACACGCACACGCATACAAACACACATGCACTGGAAGGCTGGCCAGGGAAGCTGCACAGGAAGGAGACAAGCTGCAGGCAGGCAGACGGGAGAGTCTCGTGCCTAGGAAGCTGGTGGGAGAGAGAAAGACCATGAGAGAGGAGGGTTGGTCAGGTTGGGGGTGGAGGTGGGAGACAAGGCCTGGATGGCAAAGGGAATGCTGGGAGAAGGGGGAGGTGCTAATTTAATGTTACAAGGTGCTGCAAAGTCAGGTAAGTCCTGCTGCTGGTAGCTGGCCCTGGCTCTCTCTGGCCTCAGTTTCCTTTCAAAGATAACTAGCTTTTCTCCCTCTTCTATATTCTCTCCAGTGGCCTAATATGTCTCTGGGCCTCCTCCTACTTCTGGTGAGGCTGGAATGCAGGGTTTCCATGAGACTGGGTGAGCAGAAGGCTCCACTTGAGACAAATAAGGTGAATAGGACAGTTGGGTGAGGCTTCTACATGAAGGAGGTATCCTGGCCCCTAACCTCAGAGAGGGTGTTATCAAGCAAGGGTCATTGAGACCCTGGGTTCTGGGGCCTGTGTGAAGGGCCTCTTCTGTTTGTGAAGCCAATGGGACCTGCCCAGCCTTGGGTTCACAGTATACCCTTGGCCTGGCCTGCTGGGAAGTTTGTGCTCTGTCCCTTCCTAAGATGGAGCTGCTGGGTTTAAAAGGGATCCTTACCCTAGTCCACCACCCCTCCTGAGAACAAAGGGTGGAGGAATTTCTGTCTAGGGAAATAGGGTAGGTGGCAGAATCCTGGGCTCCTGCAGAACATGGCCTGGATGTCCAGAAACTACAGACAGCTTGTTAATTTCCTGGGCTCCCAAAGTGACAGGGTTGGGCACTGAGGGAGAGCTGAAGAGATGGTTCAGCAGTTAAGAGCACTGACTGCTCACTGAGGGAGAAAGGTAGCTCCCAGGCCACATTCTAGAAGGGAGCCATGCACGGTGACAGGAATGACTCTGGAGTAAGAGCCCAGGGAAGAAGTGTGCCTGTGTCCCTGCTTAGGCAAGGTGAAATATGGCTAGGGGCCTGGCAACTGGGGGGGGGGGCACGCATGCTCCCCTAAGAATCAATTGTTCTCAGGGGAGCTGCTTCTCATGTTACATCCTGACTTTGATGTTCCATCTGAGCCACAGGAATGGGGAAGAAAATGAGATAAGAGGCTAGACGGCCATCACAGGGCCCAGAGGAGATGGTGGCCTTGACTCTCCCAGATGACTGTCACTGTCTATAGATACTCTTCGGAAATGTCTCACAGGGGAGTCTCTGCACAAAGTTCAAGCTCAGGCCCTGAGGCAGCTCACAGAGTCAAGGGCGAGTAGTGGGTGAGGGAGGGGAGCAGAATAGTCTCCAGTGAAAAATGCTCTCTCTACAAAGGATCCCATGCCCATCAGAGATACCCTTTTGGCTCCACTCCCCGGACCTTGTTTGGACGGAGAGCTCCTGCATGAGGCCTTAAAGGAAGGAAGCAGGTTGCCATTCTCTCCCCTTTCCCACTCCCTCCAGGTCTCTATCCAATCTAGGCTTAGAGGAGAAGATCCACTCAGCATCATCCCAGGCTGTCCTCCCACCCTAATCAGCATCACTCCAGGCTGTCCTCCCACCCTGAGTTCTGGGACCACTTGGTTTTCTACTATGGTACTATAAAGAGAAGATCTCTCATAAAAGAAGACTGGGGAAACGTGTCCCTCTACTGAAGTCTTAAATGTGTCAGTGGCCATTGGTGTCACTCAAAGGGAGGTGGAGTATGTCGTGTCTCTCTGACCAGGTTGGCAGTGAACCCCTGGAAGCCTTCATCATTTCGGAGGCACAAGTTGGCCAAGGGACACAGTTTGGGAGAGTGCTGCAGCAGAAGGCAGTGTTCCAGAACCCTTGACAACGTGCTTCTCCAGGAGGAAGTCCTAAGCCAGTGGGGATTTGTGCGGTAAGTAAGTTGCCCGGGATGGGGAACACAAGAACACACATGAGTAGTGGCTTCTATGCCTAGGGGCAGCCCGTCAGGTGGAAGCAGGCTCAGGCTGCGGACTTTGGTTCCACAGGATGTCGAGGGCCACTGTGCCCTCACTGTGCCTTAGAGAGGGTCCTTTTGGGCCTGGCTGTAGCCTGCTTCCTGCCTTGATGCCTTCCTTTCCCTTGCTGGCTAGAGAAGCCTTTCTAGAATGCCTGCCTTGATCTGAGCACCTTGTCTGGGGAGATTACGTTTACCCATCCTCACCCGGGATTCAAATAGCCAGGATTGGAGGTGGCCTCCTGCTCCCCCTCACGTGATCCTCCTCAATTCTTCAGAAAGCTCTGAGCCTGTGTTCTGCAAACAGCCACCCCCCCCCCAGTCCCCACCAGCTCTTGTCTTTGAAGAGCTTGCAACCAAACTCAGCTTCAAAGACTCCCTGTGGTCTCCTTCTGAGCCTTCCACCCACCCAAGCCCGCAGTTGGCCCACCCTTCTATTCACCCCCCACCTCAGACAACCGACCCATGACTTCTATGAAAGTCCCAAACAGGGTCAGAGTACGAGATGAAAAAAAGAGGAGGGGCAGGGAGGGATCCCTCTGGAATGGATAGGGGAGCAAGGGGAAGAATGAGAGATGCAGGAGTGCAAGGGTGTGCAGGAGTTCAGGGGAAGGGGCAGTGAAAGTGAGGGGTCTTATGTTGACAGAGGTAGGGGATGGGTAGAGCTGGGGGCTCAGCTTCCAGGCAAAGCCCCTTGGCCAGCAGACTTGGTCCCATCCAGTTTAAGAGTGGAAGATGGGCTGGACAGAACTCCCTGTGAAGACCTGGTCTTCATGGAGAGCGAGGGGAGAAAGCTCCATTCTCAGAGCCTGAGCCTAGGGTAGGCAGGGGTTTCTCTATTGTCCCCTAGTGACTCTCAGCAGAGAGCCGGCCAAGGTGCTCTTAGTCTATGGACTAGGCTCTTAGATCTCAGTAGAGAACCTAGGCAGGGTATAATCAGCAGGACTTAAAGGGGGACACGATGCAATAGGAGGGCAGAGCCCCTCCCATGGGTCAGATTCCCTGGAACTCAGCACTGGGGCTGGCTGGGGTCCTCATGGTTTGTCTCCCACCCTTTCCAAGTTGCCCTGGAAACATGAGTGGAAAATAAGAAAAGAAACCCAGTCTATGAAGAGGGGGTTCCAAGACCATAAGTAGGGTCTTGGGGAGGAGGCTGGTGGGTCCAGGAGCCTGCTAGAGTAGGTGGGGACAGTGTATGTGACATTAAGATTGGATGGAAGAATTAGCATGACACATACAGAGCTGTGTTTGAGATGCAGCCTTAAGGAGGCTGAGAGTCTCCACAGTCTCAGGGTCTGGAGGAGAAGCAGAAGGGGGGGGCGGTTCTGGGGCCATCCAGGGTTCTGAGACCAAGGGTGTGGGCATGGCTACGACCTCAGGGAGTAAGGACAGTACTAGATATGCGCGTGGCCAGGTCTGAGGATAGGGAAAAGGGCTTCTTGAATTTGGGCTGTTTGTATCCCCCCCAAAATGGCAGCCTGGCACCTACTTGATGGCTTTCTTCTCACTGCGCCCACGCCCCGAGTCTGGAGTGCCCACCGTCTCCAAGGAATTCTTGTAGCGTTTGCCCTGTAGAGATAGTATCAGGGTTACTCTTTGGTGTGGGGAGATCTGGACAGCGCCCCCGCCCCAACCCTCAGAACAGAAGACCCAGAGGTAAGGAGATAGACAAGATATCAACAAACTCCAGAGGCTGTGTGAGGCATGGGTTGTCATTGTGGGGTACCTGTCTCATGGCTGGGCCCAGTGTGTGCTCTAGGACCTGTCTCTGCCCACAAGCAATCCTTCATGCCTGACCCTCAGGTATCAGGCTGTCTGCTTGTCTCCTGGGCCTCTGGCCCAGCTCCCAGAAACACAGTTCCCTCTGCCGTGGACAGACGGCTCTCAGGCGCCTGGCCACGTCACAATGTCCACGTCACCACCCCCAGATGGTGGGGGCGGCATCCTGTAGGGCAAGGTTGGCAGTGGCCGATGACGTGAGTGGTGGGGGTGGGGAGAAGGCCAAGTGCCTGGGCCTGCCAGGGTTGTCGGTCATTGCCTGGGGGCTTCCTGGGGTCCTTGTGCCCTGGGGCTAGGAGGCAGGGACAGGGCTTCTGTAAGAGATAATTTTGTGAAGAGAGCAGTTTCAGTTCAGAGGTTCCTGAACTCCAAGGCCCCTGGAAAACCCGGGTTGCTTAGCCCAGTGTGGGCAGGAAAGAAGTGGGGCAGGGGTGGGCATCCTGGTCCACCAGTGCAAGGGAGAAAAGCAATGACCAGGTCTGCTGCTGGGAAGGTGAGCACCATTCACCTTCTCGGCTTGGGTTTCTAAATTTAGCTCATGCAGAGCCCAGCCCCATTAACATTCCTGGCTGCTACCAAGCGTCCTCATGAGCACCCCATGGGCCTCGGGTCTGGGCCAGGCCCCAGGATGGTGCAGGGCAGATCGAGGAGGCAGGCTGGACGAGAACCAGGTCTGCTCTGCAGCCCCCTTTACCATCAGGTATTAACTGGCCCTGTCCTAGTAGAGTGGGAACAGACAGAAACACAGACATTACAGACACACACGTAGGCAAGCAGGCATGTGGCCGCTTCAGCATTTCCTCACGTGCACCTACACTGCAGCCACAACAGTCAATTATTCCATCTTTCCAAACACAGAAGAAGAGCTGCCACGGCCGTGTTCCCACAGGCCCCTGGCAGCTGTATGGCCACGGGAATCTGGGGAAAACTGCAGCAAGGCTCCCAGGAATATGTGAAGTGCAGAGCCCTCTCTCCATTTTACCTGCAGCACCTCTATATCTCAGGGCACTTTGATTTAGCCCTAGCAGGTCCACAGTGCCACATGTCACCCTGGCCAAGTCCCCCCACCCTGACCTCTCTTTACTCCCTCCTGGAATGGTTTGATGTCACCAGGAGGGTCCACTGGAGAAGAGGCCCCTGGTCTCTGACAGCATCTCTTTCTCTTTGTTTATTTGTGTCAGATCTTATACTCTGGCACAAAGTCCCACAATCAAAGGCTCAGCTGTTCACTCTCTAGCACCTAGAGTGGACTTGGTATCTACAGGTAGTCTGCAGCACCAATCTGAAGGGCCCTCCCATTTCCCCAGCAATGCTGGGCCTTTGGGCCTCAAGCTATTTCCCTGAGCTCAAATCTTCAAATTCAAATAGAGATGCTGGGCCCTCCAGGCCCACAGAGCTACCCTCCCTCATCTTTCTCTGGTTCCTCAAGTCAGTCATTACTTAGAGGTTCAAATTCAAAACAATTCCCAATACTGACCGGGACCATCAGGGGCTGGGCCATGCCATGGTCACCAAGGGCTATTTGTTTTGAAGGACCTCAGATAGGAACTAGAGACATGTTTCTCCGCAGCATCTGGGCAGTATGAGGCTGGGCCTTTCTGAGGGGAACTTTGAAAATCCCTCCGCCTTCTCTTTCTTTCAGGTATTGGCAGGAGACCTTGCCTTAGCTAGCACCCTCTTCCAAGGATGCCCAACTGCCCCTTCCTCAAGACCAGGCAGGGCTGGGGTTGGTGATCTCGATGGCCTGAGACATTTAGGAGAGATTCTGCAGCTGAGAGAACCTTTCCTGCTGACTGTAGTGATTAACTCTGTAGCAGGAGCCAGGGTGCTTGCTATGTGGGACAGGACCCAGGGTAGGACTGGGCTGGGACAGGGAGAATTTCATAGGACAACCCAAATCGTAGAAAACCCTGGTGAGGTCCAAGAGACACTAGGAGCCAAATGACACTAGCCTGCTTGTGAGGGAGGGGGCTTGCTGGGATTATCTGGGAAAAGCCAGCTAGAGATTAAGGACGTTATTAATGTTTGGAAATAGAATCTGGGCTGTCAAGGTATCGTGTCACTGTTGCTGAAGGGACAGGAAGGCCCAGCTACTGTCTGTGAGGTAGCATTTTAATGCTCTTTCCAAAAGACCAAGGAAATTGCCTGGGTAAAAAGGGACTGTCATCAGGGATCCACGGTACCAGGAGTTTGGGATGGCATTTCTGGGACAGGGGGTGGGCACTGAGAAAGCAATGGTCTATGAAGAGCAAGTCCAGAGAGACAGAGTGTGAGCTAGAGTCCTAGGCTAAAGAAGGTTCCTCACTGGAGGATGCAGTGTGGTCAGGCCAGAGAGGATGCTGGTTCAGAACCTCCCAGATGCCCAAGACACTGGGTGCTAGAAGGCCCCACCTACTCTGCCTCATACTCTATTCCCATTGGAGATGGGTGGTGGTGGGATGAGGCCATTTGTACTCTGGGCTTGGAAAGAGTGCCTTCACACGCATACACAAACACAACTCAGACTAGGACACAGGGCAGGCCTCAGTTAAACAGGGATCTGACGAAACGATATGCATCCCCTGCTCGGCACACATATACACACACACACACACACACACACACACACACACACACGCAGGCACGCATGCGCACACACACAATACACACACACACACACGCACGTACAAACACATAGCACACACACAATACACACACACACACACACACACACACGCACGTACAAACACATAGCACACACACAATACACACACACGCACGTACAAACACATAGCACACACACAATACACACACACACACATGCAGGCGCATGCACACACGCACACACACACATACACACACCAGATCATTCTGCCTTTAAACACACTCACGAGGTCTACCTGGTCAACAAAGGCATACACCAGGCTGCAGTGTGTGCACAGCAGTCACTTCCGTGGTCTCAGAAGACACTGCACAAAGCTCGAATCCCTCCAGCTCCTGCCTTGGAATTTTGAGGCGGTAGACCAACGAACAGTGGAGGGCCGCTAGCTCACACGCCAGTCCACAACAGGGGACAGGTCACACTCACACAGAAAGCTGAGCCTGTGCTTCTTCCCCAGGGGTGGGAGCTGCCCCAGAATGGAGAAGCTCATCCAGTAAATGAATTTGCCCTCTTGAAGGAACCATGCTGGGTTATCTGCATCTCGGTTTCTCCCCATGGTTTTCTCAGCCGACCTCAAACCCTTTCCCAAAGGTATCTACCCCTTCTCTTCCTGAGTGTGGGGCATGTGGCCCCTATCCACTCAGGGCCTAAGAATCAGCTTTCAGGCCGGGTGCGGTGGCGCACGCCTTTAATCCCAGCACTCGGGAGGCAGAGGCAGGCGGATTTCTGAGTTCGAGGCCAGCCTGGTCTACAATGTGAGTTCCAGGACAGCCAGGGCTACACAAAGAAACCCTGTCTCGAAAAACCAAAAAAAAAAAAAAAAAAAAAAAAAAAAAAGAATCAGCTTTCAGCCGGTCCTTACGGTTCCTCCCTGTATGCTGCTTCCAGTCATCCCACTCTGAGATGGAGGTGGGGGTGAGTATAAGGGGGTGTGTGTGATTCTTGCCTACACCTGGGGCATCTCAGACCTCTATCGAGATCGCTCCCTGTAGCTCTCACAAGTCCTACTGTGCTTCTAGGCAGGGTGGGAGGTAGGACTCAGGTTGAAACCCCCCACCCCCCAAGGGGTCCTGCGGAGCTGTAACACTTGCCTAGCTGCAGAGTTTGGGTGGAACCCGTGGCTCACAGCTCTCCCTCCCAGAGCCCTCGGGTGATAAATGTCCCTCCTGACAGTCTCGTTACTTATTGATAGCCTAATCCCGCTCGTTAATTCCCCAGCCCTCGTTAAAAATGAAAAGAAGCCGTTTGTGCTTGTACAAACCAGGAGAATCAGGATGGATGTGCAGGCGGCTGGAGGGGTGGAGAGGGGCGGGCAGTGCCTTCTCATTGGTCAGAAGGCTATGTGTCTTGGCCACGCCCACTGGGGCGTGGGGAGGGAAAAAGAAGGCTGCGCCGCACCAGTGTTCAGGGGCCTCAATTCTTAGTCTGCGCGTGTGTGCCTGCAGTTCTTTATGCATGAGCTGAGGATTGTGAGCGCATGCTCCTCTGTAGTGCTCTGCAAGTGTACCGCCCCCCCCCAACCCCCGTGTATGCCTCCCGGGTGTAAAAGGATGTATGGGACCTGAGCCCAGGCAAAGAAAGGGGGTATGTGCGAGCTTGTGGTGTGAAGTTCTGTGCACATGTCCCTGACTATAAACAGACAGTTCTTCTGATTAGCCAGTCTTTAGAATTCAGTAGCCAATGTTTGCAGTATGGCCGATGCAGTGTCAGGCCCGGGCCCCAAAGGGTCTCCCAACAAGAGCCTCACCAGTTTGCGCTGACACCAGTGGCACAGGCCGCAGAGGACGATAGTGACGCTAAGGCTGACGGTGATGATTGCAGAGACCAGCAGGACATCGCGGGTGGGCGCCCCTGAGGAGGACACACAGAGTCAGAGCTTTATGGACCAGAGCCACTCTCTATCCTAGAGCCCCTAGACCCACCCCCCTCTTTCTGGCACTACCCATTCCCAGTGTTGCTTTTTCTCCCAGTCTGAACTCGGGAAGTCCCTCCCTTGCTCGGCGCCTCAGCTTCTTCATCAGTACAAATGGAAGAAACATGGCTTGGTGACTCTATCTGTGTCACTCTCGAGACACATGTGCCCCTTATGTTCATCAGTGGTTCTAGAAGAGCCACTGCTTCCGTGTGGTCTTCTTGTGCATCCATGTGTCACACCTAATTATGAACAGCAAACTGGCCCAAAGGACATCTGCCTTCTGAGCACCTTCAGACTCCCTTAAGAGCTTGGCCAAGACTCAACAGTGGCATGCATAATGAGAAGGGAGTATCCGGAATGTTCTGCCCACATTAACTCAACTCTCCTTGGGTTGGAAGCCCTCTCCTGGTCTCAGCTCCATTCTTACCCCCCAGGCTTGCTTCCTGCCTTCTCATCCCGGTTGGCTCCAGCCTCCTCAGTTTTATTTGTTAGGACATCAAAGCTCACAAAAACCACTTAAAGCTTCCATTGTATGCATTCTGGGGCCTCCTACTTTAGAGGTGGCTAGCCGTGGTGAGAGGAAAACCCCAGGTTTCTGCTGGGATCCTGTTCCTTAACTCCATGGCTCAATTTTCTCCTCTGGAAATGCATATTTAACAGCCTCCCCTGTCTTCTTCACAGGGGGTTGTAAACATTAGCCCAAAACAAATGTACAGAATGCAAAACCTGGACCAAAAATGACCATGTGGGGGAGTGAACGAAGAAAAAAGCAACAAGGAGCATACATGAGCTCTAAATATGTGTGCACGGGGATGTGTCCTAAATCAAGAGGATGCAGTTTATTTACAGAGGAGTCTGCATGGGTTTCTCGGTGCCAGTGATTGTGGTAATTAAAAGTTGACGATATCTGTCTGGTCCTGGTTCCTGTGGTTTTAGCTTCTGCCTCTCTTCTCCTCTGGGTCACTTGAATATGAGCCTCACAGAGGTGGTCATTCTCAGCTCTCAGACCCCTAGGCTCCCTCCCACCACCACTTGCACCCTGGGGAGCCTATTTACTACCCATTCTTTCTAGAAGGCTGTTTGGGTCAAACCAACTTCTTTTTTTGTTTGTTTTGTTTTGTTTGTTTTGTTTTGTTTTGTTTTTGTTTTTTGAGACAGGGTTTCTCTGTGTGGAACTCACTTTGTAGACCAGACTGGCCTCGAACTCAGAAATCTGCCTGCCTCTACCTCCCGAGTGCTGGGATTAAAGGTGTGTGCCACCATGCCTGGCTTCAAACCAACTTCTGAGAGCTCCCAGGACATGTTGCTCTCATACAGCCTTCACCAGGCCCCTGCCTGCCAGCTTACAAAGTCCTGCACCAAATGTTCATTCCAAATCATAGGCAACCCCCGAGGTGCAGCAGTGAGCTCTGGCCATGGACAAGCCCTAATGTCTGGGACCTCAGTGTCATATATGTGAAAGAGTTGACTTTTCCTAACTCAGAGGTACTTCACCTATAGGGACAACATCATCCTCATGACAGCAAGTGAGATAAGCGTTATAAATTAGTTTCCATTTACAGATAGGGTAACTGAGGCTTAGACATTATGTTCAGTTTCTCAGCTAGTGGATGAGGACTGATGTTCAAGCCCAGACAGTTCGGCTCAGAGTCCATACTCTTTGCCTTGGACATTGGTTTGTGGTTGTCAAAGTGTGCTCTTTGGAACACCTAGTGTTCCCTGGACTCGTTTGGTGGGGGTGGGGTGGGGGGTGGACTGTAGAGGTAGATTCTGAGCAGAGAAGGATGAAGCCCTCTTCAATCAAATCAGCATCATTTCCCTTGGCTTTACATCTTGAGCTTTTGTAGAAAATTACATTTGAAGAAGGGGATGCTGAGCAAAGTTGAATCCTTCTGGAATGGTGGCTCAAGGGTCTCCTGCAGTGTGGATGCTATTATCTTTCAAGGAGCTGTCCCCTCCCCCACAAGATCTCTCAGACCCCTCAGCAGCATCCTTTGCACAGCCCTTGAAGGCAGAGTGAAACAAATGCTTGCCATTACAGATTGCACTGATGTTGGAAATAAAAGTGACAAGGTGTCCTTGGCCAGCATGCCCTCAAGTGCTGTTACCATCAAGGGGCACAAGCGTGTTCTCGCCTGCCAGCCAGAAGAAATCATTCCCGGAGGATAGAGTCACTGTGTCCCTAGGCTGCGAGGGACCTTGGAAGTCAGAGTCGGGCCCCATGATGCATGATCCCCTCTGGACAGCCCTGGTGGTGACAGGGAGCTGTTCCTGCAGGAGACTGGTTCTCCTGCAGACACCATTCAGAAGGCTGCTGAGGCTTGTGCTCAGTCCAATCTGTCTCCCTGGAACTCACAGCCTCAGTCCCCAGCCTGCCCTAGGGCTGCTCTGCCACATGACAGGCCTCTGAATCCCTGCCGACAGTTCTCATGTCCCCTTCAAGTCTTCTCCAGGCAAAGCCGCCCTAGCTCTTTCTATCCTTTCCTCAGATGACATGTATGGTTTCAAGTCCCCTTAACGTCAGCACATTAACATTTGAGGAAAGAAATGTTGCAGCCCCAGTCACCCTAAGCCCAGAGTGGAGTTCCATGACCTCTCCTTGGGCAGAGGAGACATCCTGGGTCCCCAGCGGTGAGACAAAGACAAGGGCAGACAGATGACATTGGGAGACCTGGGAGGCAGGGCAAACCAGGAGCTAAGCAGAAGCAGCCTGTTGGGCCAACTGTAGGGGTGTTCGGGGAGGGAGGGATGCACTCAGGAATGATGCTGCCCCTCTGCCTAGGCCTGTTTGGACAAGTCACCACATGGGAACTCAGCAGTCACAATCAATCTGAGTCCAGCCTTTCTGTCCATAGCACCCCCAAGCAAATGTAAGAGAAAGGGGGCCCAGCTGCCCATGCATTGAACTCTCTAGTAGATCAACTCCTGTGGGGTAGAGATTGGTTCCTTCCGTAACCCCATTCCATCAGGGAGGGTAAAACCTGGTACACAGTAGGTGTTCAATAAATACTTTTTGGAAGAATCAATGAGGAAGACTCCCAGGCCTCTAGGAGTAAAACTAGCCCTGGGAGGCTGCCATTTATTAAATAAGCACCCACTGTGTACTACACTTCAGGACCTGTGAAGACAGAGGCTGTCAGTGCTACACTCACTCCAGTATCCTTGGTGACACACAAAGACGTGCTCAGTAAATATTTGTTGAATGTGTTCAATGCCTGCATATGTTATCTCATTTGTCACCCAAACAAGATAGAAGGGAAAAGATGGGAGAGGCGTCAATGACAGTCTCGGAGCCTCCATCTTCTACACACACACACACACACACACACACACACACACACACACACACGGGCATCCACCCACATTCCGAACCAGGACCCTGTTTATTCTTTCTCTGAACTAAACTTTGCCCTACAAACTCATGAGTTGCCAAGATCCCAATGAAAACACCTTCATGAAGCCTTCCTTAATCTGCCCAATGAGAATTGATGTCATCTGCTTCAGTGTTCCCATTACGCTGTGCCTGCAACATCCTTTAGAGTGTAGTGATTAAGCTGTGGCTCTAGAATCAGACTTCTGGGCTCAAATTTTGGCTCAGACTCATCCTAGCCACGTGACCTAATCCCTGCATGCCTTGGTTTCTCTACCTGTGAGCCAGGGCTAATAATAGCACCATTTTCCTTGGACTACCGAGAGACTAACAGGAATTAGCACAAATAATGTGCTTAGCACAGTGCCTGACATAGAGTAAGCCGTAAATGCTGGCTATTATCATAGCATTACTGCATTGTGCCCTGGACCAAAGATATCTGGGGCAGGGAGCTGGGCTCACTGAGAAGTGAATGAAACAAGGAATGGGGTCCATTCTTATTTCTCCCCAGGTCAGCAGAGGCCAAGGGTCACATTTTATTGGGTTCTTTGCATGATATCTACCACCCTGCCCCAGGATGTAGCCCTGTAGAAGCTTAACAACAGAAGACATCAGTGGGTGCTTCTGGAATAGAAGGGGAAGGGCTGGGGCGTGGAAGATGTGGGACAGGGGTGACAGCTGGAAGCCAGGCCGGGCCTCAGGTGTGAACTGCAGACTCAGTGCAGTCCTTGGTAAAGCTTTGGTTCCACTGCCTCTCATCTCCTCAGCAAGCCATGATTTATGGATGAACAGAATCAAACAGGACTGTGGGCTGCTGGGATGCCCTGGGGAAGCTGCTTGAGAGGCAAGTGGACTTCTGAGGCCAAGCTCACTGGCTGCCTGGTAGGGGGAGGGCAAGTATACGCACAAAGAACACAGATACAGGCACTGTAGATCTCGCGTGTACACCCACGACACAGAGACTCATCTCTGACACAGATACTCATACTTACACGCACATATACATGCGTACACATGGCCCAGTACATGGCAGATGTATGACCCACTCTATCACTCATGAGGCCTGGCCTTTCAGGTGCTTCCTCTGGCCTGGAATTCTCACTCCTGAGTTGTTAGTCATTTGTCCACTCACATAGTTTCTCCTCTTTCCTTCCGAGGTACAGCAGAGGAGGTATTGTAAGGCTTCTTAGAAGCTCATGATCTGGGTTCAATCCCCAGGCCCACCTCTGTCCACATGCATAACCCGTGCAAGGCCCACAGTAGGTCTCAGTGTTCTCCCTTCCAATGTTGGACATCAGTCCTGCACTCTCCTGGTGTGGTGCTGTCAGGACTCAATGACAGCTAACATTCATTGGGGACAGCTAGTGTGACAGATACCACACCAGGGAGTTTGTGCATACAATCTCTAGAACCTATTTAATATCCCAACTGACGGGAAGAAGCAGAGGCCTGGAGAGCCAACACCCTTGAGCCTGTGATTTCCCACCCTGCTACTGTGACCTCCCTCTGAGTGAATGGATATCAGGAGATATGCTCTACTGTACTGCCTGGCCACACCCATTTCCCTCCTTCCCACATGCACCCAGGCCAGACATTTCATGCCTGGGAGGCTTTGCATGGTGCGTTAGTTAGGTTTCCATTGTTGTGGTCACGACAATGATCAAAATCAACGTGAGGAGGAAAAGGTTTACTCCATCAGTGAAGAAGTCAAGGAAAGAACTCAAGCAAGGAAGGAAATGCAAGGTAGGAATGGAAGCAGAAGCCATGGATGAATGCTGCTTCCAGGTTTACGCCTCCTGCTTAGCTCAGTTTGCTTTGTTATGCACCACAGTACCATCTGCCCAGGGGTGGCACCACCCGCAGTGGACTGGGCCATCACACATCAATCATTAATTAAGAAAATGCTCTATTGACTTGTCTACAGGCAATCTGGATGGAGACATTTTCTTAATCAAGATTACCTCTTCCTAGATATGTCTAGGTTTGTGTCAAGTTGATTGGATGGTTGGTACTTACAGTCTCTTCTTCAAGGCACTTGACCAAAACATGGTCTTTATGCCTCCCATAAGCCTGCCTTCTCTCTCTTTCTTTCTTTCTTTCTTTCTTTCTTTCTTTCTTTCTTTCTTTCTTTCTTTCTTTCTTTCTTTCTTCTCTCTCTCTCTTTTTCTCCTCTCTTTCTTGTATTTTTTGAGGTTTTTAAAACTTGTTTATTGTTATTTCATATGCAACAATGTTTTCCACGTGTGTGTGTGTGTGTGTGTGTGTGTGTGTGTGTGTGGTGTGTGTGTGTTTGTCTGTATGTCTGTGTGAAGGTATCAGATCCCCTGGAACTGGAGTTAGAGTCATGAGATAGTGTGGGTGCTGGGGAATTGAACCTGGGGCTTTTGGAAGAGCAGCCAGTGCTCTTAACTGCGGAGCTACCTCTCCAGCCCTCCCATAAGCCTTTCTATGTACTGGAACTATGATAGCACACCACTTGGGTGAGCTCTCTCCATGGCTCTCTATAGATCTCTCATAATTAGCTCTCTATATCCTTTCCATGCTGGAAGTACCTGAGACCCCAGATCCATGATCTCTGCAGTGAAACAACCACAGAAATGCTGTGGAGATAATTACTAAATAAATGCCTGCAACCATGCAGTTCCAGGAAAGCCCTCTTTCCTCAGGAAGCAATCCCCTCCCCCCAAGAACAAAGCAGTGGGTGTCTTTCTACAAGAACTAACTGCTAACTGACATATCTCATTCCTTTTTCTCGGGCATAGACCTGTTTCACCAACCAAGGCCGTGGAGGTAATGCCCTGTCTTCTTATTGCTCATGTAGCACAGATCATGCTATAGGGGGACTATGGGGTCCACCAGAAATCTATACACAGACTCCCCTACCAAAATTCACTTACATATTACTCATAGATGATGACATGTATACTATCTGTGCCTACTCCTTCTCATCCTAACCTGGACTGTCCCCTTTCCTGGAGGCTCTTCTGGCACCCCCAGCTTGCATGCCACTGACCTTTTTTTTTTGTTTTTTGTTTTTTTGTTTTTTCGAGACAGGGTTTCTCTGTACAGCCCTGGCTGTCCTGGAACTCACTTTTTAGACCAGGCTGGACTCGAACTCAGAAATCCGCCTGCCTCTGCCTCCCGAGTGCTGGGATTAAAGGCGTGCGCCACCACGCCCGGTGCCACTGACCTTCTTACCAAGTACTTTCAGTGATAGTGGTTGATGCATGAGTCAGGTCCACAGCCCTCAGTACTTATTTGAAAGCAAATATCCTTTGGGGAGTGTATGTGAGACAGGGTTTCTCTGTGTAGCTCTGGCTGTCCTAGAACTCAGTATGTAGACCAGGCTGGCCTCGAATTCATAGAAACCTGCCTTCTTCTGCCTCTTGAGTTCTGGGACTAAAGGTATGAGGTTACTACACCTGAATGAAAGTAAATCTCTTATGCCCATTTTACCATGAAGGAAACTGAGGGTCAGAAGGACTCGGAGCCTGTCCTGAAGCACAGAACAAGAGAGAGATAAAAGCAGATGGGACATGAGGTCTTCGGGACCTGTGTACCATGGCTCTCCTCTGTTCTACTCTAGGGATGCTGTTTCTTAAAACACTCCATGGCTAGAGGGAAGAGAGAGACTGGACACTGGATAAAGAAGTTAGGGGAAGGGCTTGTCCTGGCTAGATTTTTGTTTGCTTGTTTTTTGTCAACTTGACACAAGCTAGAATCATTTAAGAAGAGGGACCCTCAACTGAGAAACGCCCCCACCAGACTGGCCTATGGGCAAGCTTGTGGGGCATTTTGATATTAATTAATTAATGATTGATGTTGGAGGGCCCAGGCCACTCAGGTGCTATCCCTTGGGAGGTAGCCCTAGACAGTACAAAAAAGCAAGCTGAGGAAGCCATGGAGAGCAAGCCAGTAAGCAGTGTCCCTCCATGACTTCTGCCCCCAGGTTCCTGACTTGAGTTCCTGCCCTGACTTCTTTCTTTCTTCCTTTCTTTCTTCCTTTCTTTCTTTCTTTCTTTCTTTCTTTCTTTCTTTCTTTCTTTCTTTCTTTCTTTCTTCCTTCCTTCCTTCCTTCCTTCCTTTCTTTCTTTCTTTCTTTCTTTCTTTCTTTTTGGTTTTCGAGACAGGGTTTCTCTGTATAGCTCTGGCTGTCCTGGAGCTCACTTTGTAGACCAGGCTGGCCTCGAACTCAGAAATCCACCTGCCTCTGCCTCCCGAGTGCTGGGATTAAAGGTGTGTGCCACCACGCCCGGCCTGACTTCTTTCAAAGATGAACTATGCTATGGACCTGTGAGATAAAAAGAAATTATTTCCTCCCCCAAGTTGCTCTTGGTCATGGTGGGGTTTTTTTTGGTGTTCATTTGTTTGTTTGTTTTTTGATTGTTCAAGATAGGGTTTCTCTGTATAGCCTTGGCTGTCCTGGACCTCACTCTGTAGATCAGGCTGGCTTTGAACTCAGAAATCTACCTGCCTCTGCCTCCCAAGTGCTGGGATTAAAGGCATGTGCCACCACTGCCTGGCTTTGTTTGTTTGTTTGTTTGTTTGTTTGTTGTTTAATCACAAAATAGAAACCCTAACTAAGACAGGTCTCCTTAAGAACTTACCAGAGGGAACCATAGCTGAGTTTCCTCGGCACTTTAGACACCCCTCTGGCATAGGTTACCTAGGATCTTCCCCCAGGTGCTAGCCTGATAAAGCACTCACAGTTGGTAGAGGCTCAGAAGAAGCCCAGAAGAAGCTGGGACCAGACTCTGGAGCTGGGCTAGCTGGGAGTGGAAAGAACAGAGTAGTCTGAGGACATGCCCAGAGCTCTGTCACTGGTATTGATTAGGGCACAGCCACTATGAGAGAGAGGGAGAGGGGAGAGGGAGAGGGAGAGGGAGAGGGAGGGAATGAGCGAGAGTGAGCGCAGGGTGTTGGGGGTGGTTGGGTCTAGTCTGCCAGCACCTTCCCATCCTGAGCCCACCTCCTCCCACCTGATCCTGCACTAGGCAGTGCTTCCCTCAGCCTCCAGGATGCCATTCAAGGCAGAAAGCCACAAAAGCTGGAATCAGGGCTTCCCACATAAAGCCCCCCTCCAAATGCATGCTAAGCATATGGAAATTGGGGAGGGGTGCCATTTACAAGAAGACTGAGCCTACCAGCCTGGGGTAGGTGATGTGGACATGGAGAAGGGACATTTGAGGTGCTTGTGTCACCTCCCTTCTTCCTCTAACCCAATACACACCAGCAAGCCAAGATGTGGTGAGAAAGGAAGACAGAACAACTGAGCCAAACCTTGAAGCCCAAACAGGCAGGCAAAGCCCTGCTGCTCAGCATTCAGTTGAATTTTATGTCCTCTCTTCACTCTGAAACTCCTCCCTCCAGGCCACCCACCTTGGAGCCTGGCAGCTCTCTCCTTGCAAGTGGAAGAGAAAATGAGATGGGTGGGAGAAAAGGAAAAGGAAAAAGAAAAGGAGGGGAGAGAGCCCAGCACGGCTTTCCAAGGAAAGCCGGATCTTGCCCTCCCTCATGACCTCCTAGACATCCTCTCTGTAAGCATCCTTCAGGAAGCCCACAACACCTTGGGACTCACCTGGGGGCAAGGGCAAGAGAAAGCCTGAGGGGAACTGTTTTGGAAAGTTACAAGTAACTGAAAATAGGGGCTTAACACAAGCAAGCCTCTCAGGCTTGACTGTAATAAAAACAGATAATGCGTGAGTGAGTGAGCGAGGGCGAGCATGCTGGCAGGGGCTGCAGAGGCCGGCTGCATGCAGACAGTTTAGAATTCAGAAGAGGTGCCAAGTGAGTAAACAGCGAATGAAGGATTATCCGGACGGGCCAGGAGCCGGTCCAGCAAGAACTGGATAGGGACATGTCAGGATACACAACACTCAGACTCCTCAGCAGGGGGTAAGGCCTGCAGGGCAAGCTACAGGGTCTTATCCACACCTTCCCTATTTCTGCTCTCTCTTCCGGCAGACATCATCACAGCCTGGGGAATAACGGCTCACATTTGTACTGTGTGGAACAGTTTGTAAAGTGCTGGACAGTTTACCAAAGGTTTCACATCCATTACCGCACTTAATGGAGGTCAGGAGGGCATCCTCTGTCCAGTAACCTCCTCCCCACACCACAGCCACCCTCACCTCCCACAATTCCTGGATTGGGGAGGCCTGGAATTGCTGCGTGCTGGCCTTCAGCCTCAAAAGAATAGGAGGGGAGACAGGCCATCTGCAGATCACAAAGATCTGCGGAGGCCAGAAGCCACCGGGATCAAGGCCGTTTCAGGATGGACAGGTTCAAGTGTCAGATCTGTGCAGGGTATCTAGCCAAGTGATCTGGGAGCCTGCTGCTCTCCCTGCCCACCTTGTTCCCAAAGCTGATGAGCTGCCTGGGTAGCCATGAAAACGATCGCATCCATCAGACAGCAGGAACCCAAGAAAGAAGGAGCTCACAGGAAGGGCCTCTCCAGCAGGAGTATGGAGCGGGGGCAGGATCAGGGATGTGTGATGATTAAGTACAAGCCTTGACCACTAGTTACTCCTATGAATAATGCATTGTTGTGCCTTGGCCTAAATCAGCATCTTATTGTTATTAATAATACACGGCAGCACAGAGGCCGGGTTGGAACGCTACGTTGTAACTCATTGGAGGATCTCAGAGCACTGCACAGTTCCTCAGTACGGATGACTCAACTCTACCTCCCCGGGCTATAGGCTTCGTTATTGGCCAGGAAGGGCACCTGTCCTCTCTGACTTCCTCCCACCTGAGGCTTGGAGCCACGAAGGCCACAGGAGAGAGGACTCATCCATCCTGAATTTCAAATTCTCAGCCAGGGTTTTGGGTGGGGGAGGGGAGTACACTTAATCTTTGCCAGCTCAAGGGCTCTTGAAGAAGCAACGTTACGTGAAGTACCTTCCAGAGATGTTTAAGAAGGAAAGAGGTGGTTAGAGAGGGACTCCACACTGCTAGGGATCTGAATCCAGCTCTACTACTCATCTGCTGTGTGACCTTGGGCTACTCACTCACCTCTCTGTTCTCAGCCTTGTCGCTAGAGCTTAGGGTGTCTGAGATTCCTTAGTGTGTTATTTCACTATATTACAAGGTATCGGTCACAGGGTTAGCGATTGGGAGGAATGAGTGACTGGGTGCTTTGGTGCTGCCCTTGGTACTGAAACAGATGGAGCCCGGATATCTCTGTCCTTGGTGCTGAACACTCCTCTGTCTCAGAACTGTGACCTCCTCTACAGCGCCCCTCTGATTGTTCCTATAGAGGAAGACTCAAGAGACTGGAACCTTCTCACAATTACAGCGCTGTAGCTTTCTCTTTGTCAGTTCCTTCCTAACCAAATCCCAGCTGAAGCCATGAGACTATCTCCAGAACTCCTTTTATTTAGATGGTGTGGTCCCATCGAGTCACAAGTCTCTCCACTAATAAAAAAGACCACACCCACTGCCCTCTTAGGGCAGTCTGCCACACTGCCTCCTGGTGGCAGTCTTCGAACCTGCTCTCAGAGCAGGAGCACAGAAGGTCCCCAGTGGTGGTGCAGGGTGCACAGGGAAGAAACGGCAGACGGCCTGGCCCCCGCCGCCCCCTCACCGCTCCCAGGGCAATCTGGCACGCTGAGCTTGCATCATTGCCCAACATAAGCATGCTCCAACTCGTCTGTCCTTGTCTTGGTCTGGTTAGATGCCATGCTGCCCTGGTCACAATGCAGACTGAACTCAGATGACCAAACTACACCAAACAAAGCTTATTATTTCCTCCTCTAGGTGGTGGGTGATGTTGTCTTGACAAACATCAACCTTTCCTCCCACTACATGGCCAGAAAATGCCTATAATTTGCTTCCCTCGGGGCAGAGGCTCCTTACCTCACAGCCACCTGAACGAGAGGCTTCTCCCAGCCCTCCCCTAGACTAAAGTGAGGAGCTGGGGGAGGCCAGAACCACAAGACACTCCTAATCTACAGGTGGGAGGCTCTTTATGAATTAGCTGTGTTTGGTGACTCTGAATTGTTTGAAGTTGGCCTGGCTGCCTGGAGAAATTCCCCCAATCACCCAAAACAAAAAGCAGGGATGGGAGCTGGGGCACAGCTCAGTTGGTAGAGTGCTTGCATAATATGCGCCAGGTCCTAGGTCTGGTTCCCAGCACATCATAAATGGGGAATAATGGTTCGCACCTGTAATTTGGCATTCAGGATGTAGAGGCTGGAGAATCAGGAGACTAGTTTGGGGATACCTGAAACCCTACTTCAGAATGAACAATCAAAGCCAAGCAGATGAAACCACCATAAACAATACTGAACCACAGCTTCTCTTAATTCAGGGAAGGAGTGAAGTCAATTTACTTTAATTACAGTAAAGCTATCTAGTACCATTCATTGAGCACTTATTATATGCTAAGCACCGTACTAAGAGCTCTGCAAACATCGCATCCTCTAGCCTTACAAACACTCGCAGGAGGAAGCGTCACGTTCAGCCTCCTATAGGTGAAGAAAGTGGGGCTTAAAGAGCTAGAGCGATCCATCCCCTGAGGTGATGCGCTGGTGGACAAGAGCCCTGTCATGGGAAACCTCATCTGTCTACCCTTACACAATCAGCTATCTCCCAACATTCCAGAGGCCTCACTATCCTTTGGGTATCTGCAGGACCACCCTCCTCGTGTGCCACCCTGGCCTCAGCTGAGAGCCACATGGACACGGGTGACACAGTAACACCTTGCACTCGGCAGTATGTGTATGTAAACTTACTAAGTGTTGTCATAGCCACTGACTAAAATGAGCCTCGTGACACTGAGGATGGAGGGTAGGCAGGAGTGAGCTGGCTTTGACTTTACAGGGGTCAACGCTGATGCTCAAATGAATGAGTAGCTTGCCTTAGGCTACATTTTTAGTCAGAACTCAGTTGAGGGTGGCGAGCCTGCTAGCTCAGTACTTTCTTCCCATTTGCTCCTGGCTGGCTGGGGTCCTGGCACACAAGGTGGGAAAATCCCTGGGGGCTTCATTTCCTAAGAGGCTTTCAGAGGCTCTGACCTGGGCTGCCTTCCCTCTCCCTGCTCCTCAGGGGCCACCAGCTGGCTCAGCTTTAAGTTGGAGTCTTGGAGTCTCATTCTAAATGGTTTTTTTTCTTCCAGGCAATTACCTCTTGCTAATTAGGAAGCGTGGTTGCCAGTCCCAGGGCCCTGGGCTGACCCCTTTCTCAACCCACAGGGATGAGGGTGTGTGGAGAGAGGGAGTGGCAGCACTAGTCACGAAAACTTCCTGGGTCAGGGCCAGTCAGGGCAGTGGGGGCAGCGGAGGGTCAAGTTGTTTCAAGGACAAGTAAGAAGGAAGGGAAGATGGTAGTAGCTAGAAGCAGGGCCCCTGAATGGCTGTGAGTGTCAGGAGACCAGAAGCCAGAAGCAGCCTAGATGCACCCATGCAGAGTAATAGAGACCTGTGCAGCTGAAGGGGCCAAGCTATCAGGATATACAAGGGAAGGAAGAGAAGGGATGAGACAAAGGAAGGAAAGAAGAAGGGAAGAATCTAAGGAACAGACACAGAGACAGACGTCTCTCCCTTCTTCAGAGAGGAAAAAAAGTCACCCCATAAAATAACCAAGATTACAAAAGAGGATAGCAGAGGGAGTCACTGGGAGACTCCAAGAGGGAGAAGGAGAGAAGGAGGGCAGGAAAGAAAGAGAAGCCATTGGAAGAAAACTCCAGAGGACTGGAAAATAGGGGAGGCTGGCTTGGAGTGGCAGCTTCCAGAGCCCTAAGAAGAGCTACCTCTACATCATTGTCCTTGGGCCTCTTCAATGTCAGTACGCAGCCAACTGGACCTGCGCACCCTCCTACTCAGCCACAGGTGTGGGTAGGCACAATGACAATCCACCAGCTAGCTCCTGCCCCAGATGTCCCACATTACGGGGACAGCCAGCTGATTTTCCTCCAATGCTAACTTGCAGCTCCTTCCTGTGGGCTGAGCCAGGGGACTCTCCGGGTCACAGCAATGCGACTGGAGCAGATGCGTCTGTGTGCTCCAGTCTATCTGTGTCTCAGCAGTAGGGTCAAAGCACAAAGAGGTGATGTTTGGGCAAGGTCAAACAGAAAGTGGGCAAGGAAGGGGGGCACAGAGGACTCAAGCGCTAAGTCCCCGTGGGGGGTTCCATCCCCTGCAGGGCAGCAACAGCAGATGAATGTAGATCTTGACTGTCAGCAAGTCAGTCCTTAATCAAATCCCTGTGGCATGTGGTCTAAGGGAGCAAGGGTGGCCAAGGGATTGAAAGAGAGAGGTCAAAAAAGGAGGGTTGAGTGGGAAGGTTCTGCACGGGCAACAGTGGCAGCTAGAGTGTGTCACTTGCTTAACATGTGATGTGTGGGCTCCCATTTGATCCCCATGACAACCCTATCACCCTGTTATAGTGAAGAAACTGAGATTCAGAAGGGCTACTAGTGAAATGGTTCTAACTTGGTGGCCAGCCAGCCATCGTGAGGCCACTAGCCAGAGACCCCTTTGTTGTGGCACTATCTGAGTTCCCAATTCTGAAAATCTAGGCCCAAAATGCCAATGGGGCTGCAGTTTTTCTTGCTGCATAAAAGTGAGCAGGCTCATGAGGTCCCACATTTTAACGAGTCCCCTTTAAAGCACTGTGGCGTAGGTTCTAGTCTTAGCTCAGCCACTCACTTAATGTGTGACTTCAGAAAGGTCATTTGCCTTCTCTGAGACTTGCGGCCCTCACCTGTAACATCTAAAAGTAGGGGCCATATAACAGTGACAGCTCATGCATGCGTGGTTTACTCACTAAGGAGCCCCCTGAGGCAGCACTGAGATCTCCATTTCACAAACAGGAATGGAAGCACTGTAAGGTTAAGGTCACAAAGCAAATCAGTGTACAGCAGATCTGGGGTATGAACCCCATGATTTGTATGTCTGTGTGTGCAGGTGCCTACATGTATGCCAGACGTCATATATATGCATATGGGCACACACACACATATACATACATACATACATACATACATACATACATACATACTCTCACATAATCACACACACATACATACACACACACATATATACACACACAAACACATACATACACACATACATACACATACACACATACAAGCACATACATACATACTCATACATATACACAGATACATACACACATATACACACACAAACACATACATACACACATACACACATACATATATATATACATACACACACATATACACACACAAGCACATACATACATACACACATATACACACAAACACATACATACATACATACATACATACATACATACATACATACACATAAACATACATGTGCATTTACATGTACACATGTGGAGACCAGAGAACAACCATGAGTGTTTTTCCTTAGGAGCTGTTTACCTTGGTTTTTATTTATTTTATGTTTATCAGATCTTTGTTTTCTTTTTATTTTGTTTGGGGGACATGCAGGTTCCACAGCATGCATGTGGAGGTCAGAGGACAACTTGCAGTAGCTTTTCTTTGTTTCCATCACATGTGTCTGAGGTTGAACACAGGCTTGGTGGCAGGTGCCTTTACCCACTGCTTGGTTTGCCTATTTCTGTAGTTGTTGTTTTGGGGGATTTTTTTTCTTTTTCTTTTCTTTCTTTTTTTGAATCAGGGTCTCTCACTGGTCTAGAACTTAACAAAGTGGCTAGGCTGGTGGCCAGCACGCCTCCTGTCTCTGCATCCCCAGTGCTAAAAATACAAGGATGTCCCACTGTGCCAGGATTTTGTTTTAAAAATGTCTATCTGGGGAATTGAACTCAGGTTCTCATGCTTTCATGGCAAGCCCTTTACTAACTGAGCCATCTATCTAGCCCAGAATCTCACTAATTTTGATCTAGCGTGACACTGCACATTCTTGGTTGTTTCCCTGACTGTGGCTTATCCTTCTTTACCTACCTGTTCATCTGTTCTTAATCAGTATGTACCTAGAATATTCATGCTGGGTCACACATGCCCACACATATTCTAGCACCAAGATGAGGCCAACTCTAGTATGCACTTATGCATACACACACATACACACACACACACACACCTCTGGGTTCTGGTTGGTTTGTGGAGACCTCGTGCCATGCTGCACTGCATAGCCACGTGGTAGTGACGTGGGCCACCACACCCTCTCTCCTCTGCTTCCCTCTAGTGCCTGGGTGGCTGGCTCACCACGTCACACACCTGCTGGCACCCCCATCCCCACTGCCTTCCTCACGCCTCTCCTTTAACAGAAGCAGGCACCTTCTCCAGGAAGGAAGCAGGCTCAGGCACAGCCTGGCTCCCACAGTCTCAAGATGCCAGCCAACTCGGGGGTGGAAAGGGAGAGAAAGAGGCATCAGCATGCGGCTCTGGGGGCCTTTGGGTCTATGGTTTCTACCAAGGACCAAGCCTTCCCTCAGTTCTAGCTGTCATAACTCAACTCTCACAACCCTAGGGATGCCAGCCTCACCTTAGTCATTTTCACAAATAAGACAGATGGGGGACATGGGAACAGAGGGTCTAGCCCTCACTCCCAAGTGGGACTATGATACCACCAGGGCTCTCGGGCTGAGTTTTAAATGCACCCCTCCACCCCATCCTTGGTCCCTACGCTCTCTCCTCCCCCTGCCCAAACATCTCAGAGTTCTGGGTATTTTTAGGCCTCAGCTGACAGGCTGTGAAATCGCTCCCTTCGCACCTCCCCAACCAGGCGGGGGCTGGAGAGGGAGGAATGAGGTTGGGGAGGGCCACACAGACAATTCATTGGGCTCCTCCCAAGCTGGCAGGTGCCAAGCAGGGTGTGAGGGGCTCCTCCTCTTTTCCCCAGATCTTCTGGCAAGAGGATCTCTCCACATTGCCTGGAGAAGAATGGAAAGGAAAGAATCTCTACTCCATTCAGGGACAGGAGAATAAAGGGTTTATAGGGACAGCCCTGAGCACTAAGGAAGATGCTAGGGACACCCTCTGAGTCCAGCTCTGCAGCCAGCCCGACTCTAAGCACTCCCTTCTGAGAGATGGGCTGAGAGACAGGCTGGCCAGGATCCTAGTAGGATAAGGGAAGTGTTAGGCAGCGTATCTCAGTGGTTACCCCTCAGCCTGTGGAGTAAGAATGACTCAAATTCTTTATCCTGCTTTGTGGGATGACCCAGCCAAGATCCTCTAGCGTTCTGGTCCTCAGCTTCCTCACCTATACAACCTAGGCTAGCTGTGAAGTTTAGATTAAAAGCAAGGTGGTACACACACACACACACACACACACACACACACACACTCCTTCACACACATATATACATGCACACACACTCATATGATGTATGTATGCACATATGGACTCAAATGCCAACATGTGCGAATGCTACCAAAATCTCAGTGTAAGTCTGTTTGCCCTGGGATGTCTGCACCCAAGGGAAATAAGAAGATATATTTATATCCTGCTGGAAATGGACCCTGGAAATGGGGCTCTGGGCATAGAAAGGGGGGTGCCCTGCCTAGCTGTCATGGAGACAGTTTAGTGCTGTTAGGACCTGGAGCCCAGACCTGGAGGCTTGAGTGAGTTTTATGGTCCTGTTATGGCCTGTCTCTGATACCAAAAGTGGGCATGGATTACAGACCAATCAGTAGGAATATCACCTATGTCTCTGGGGTCCTGTAACTGTTACTCCCCTTGGCTCCACACCCATCTCTGAGAGAAGGCTTTTTCTAATGACCCCAGTCCTAGGATGCCTTCTCGGGGTCTTTACCAATGCCCATCCAGACTGGCTGGCATCTAAATGCCCACACCCACCACAGGTTTGCTGAGGTCAGAGCCCGGGTAACCTTGCTTTGGGCTCAACCATGTTTAGGTGAGAGAATGTGGTAGAAGGACAGAGACAGAGATGGGCAGGTATGTCTCCTGGTGAGACTCTAACTCCATTACCAGCTTGCGTCTAAGCTCCCCACCCCTCACACTACCACATTGTTACAGTTCTTTACAGACATCTGTTCGAAGGGCTTCCATTACCTTACAAAAGCAAAAGTGGGGACGTGACTTGGTAGAATTTTTGCCTGCCACGAATCCTCAGCACTTCATAATCTAGATGTGGTGGTATAAACCTATAATCCCAGCACTTGGGAGGTAAAGGTAGGAAAACTAGAAGTCCAAGGTCTTCTTGGGCTATGGTAGAAATTCCAGGCCAGTCTGGATCCATGAGATTTAGGTGCTCCCTGTGTCAATAGCCCAGAGCTAATTTATCTTCCCAAGCCTCACTCCAAGCTACTATTCCTTAGGGTCTCCCTTCCAGCCATGTTCAGGCACTGGTCACTGCTGCCTCAACTGGCCAAGCCCCCTCAAGCCCCTGTGCCTTTGCACATTGGCAAATGCTTGACCTGTGCTTCCTCCTACAGCAAGCTCTTATTTGGTCTTCAAGATCCAAAGCTCTGTACCCAAAGCCCTTGGATCCTGCTGCACGCCTAGAATCCCAAATTGACTTCTAATTGCAAGTCCTTGCCAGGGTATGCTGATGACGGACGTGTAATATGTTTAGAAGAGTGCGTGTCACACAGCAAGCACTCCGCAAATCCATGCTACATTGACAGCTACTCCCCATGGCCTCAGTGAAATCCTTCCCAACTCTTTCACTAAGGCAGTAGCATGCTTGTCCTTCCCAGAGCTTCCAGAACCCCCGTCCCACACATCAATCTCTCAGTACGGGGTAATGTTGATAACAGCTGCCCTTCTGCATCACGAGTGTTTACTACGTGCGAAGCTCTGAGATGACTACTCTTCTTGTCTCATCTCTCCTCATCCTCCAGTCACCCAAGAAAGGAAGAACCATCATTATGCCCATTTCACAGAAGGGAAAACTGAGACGGTAGAGGAAAAATAAGACAGCAACAACTACCTTGGCAGGAATGCACCTAGACAGCAGGTAGGCCGAGGGCCCTGGTTTAAGCAAGTCATCCCTAGTGGCGTACACATAAGGCTCCTAGCAGATACTAAGTACTCCACAAATAAGACTTACTACTATAGTGCTTCTGCTACTATTAGTGGTGGGAAGGTGTTGGGAGAGCTGAGAAGGAATCCTTAAGCAACATTACACCCTTCTCAACTCTGGGAGGAAGCAACCAGGGGCTCAGAGGGGTCCTGGGTCTGCTACATGTGGGGTCAGGGGTTGTAAGGTGGTAGACGGGGAACCCTAATAGCACTGGGCCTAGAGGCCCCAGTGGATGTTTTGATGAGCAACTCCTCTAAGGGGCTCTGGTGTACTCAGATTGGGCAAGCAGGACAGGGCCTGCTTTGGGCTGGCCAAGCCAGCCACAGCTCTCTGGCCCTGCTGACACTATCCCGTAGTAATGAGACGGATCCAATTTGTATCCAGAGCCCCACCGGGAGCAGCTGCCGCGGCAGGGTTTGAAGTAATTTAATTGGACACATTAGCCACACAGCTCTCTCCTCTATTCCCCTGTTCATGCAGACACCCCTTTCACTCTTACCCAGCCCTGGGAGGGTGTAGGCACACACACCATCAACCAGTTAGGACAGACTCATTGGCACCCCTCTTCTCCTTTTTCTGGGGGTTCCTGGAGGTACAAGAACCAGAGGCTCCCTTTTTGCTGATGCAATCGATAGCTCTGGAAGCCTCCTGAAGCTGAGACTCAGACCCTCCCTCCTGCCTCCCTCCAGTGGGAAGAACAGGGTCACCCCTTTCTCTCCACTGAGCAGCCCCAGAGGCCCACATTCTCCCGAACTTCAAGGACATTGAAGGAGCAGGGCCAGCAGCACAAGCCTGCTCTGACAACACCTTGGTTCTGTGACTATCAGGGTAACTATTGATACAGGGGACAGTCCTTCTATTGGGGCCTGGGGAGGGGTGCAAACACACATGCACAGAATCAGACAGTCACCAAAACACAGATGAATTCAGTTTAACCCAGCTACGTGAATATACAACATACACCACACCAACACACACACATACCACATACCACACACACACACACATACCACACACACACCACATACACACATCACATACACACAACATATACACACAACACACACACATACATACATACACCACACACACACACACACACACACACACACACACACACACACAGACACACACTTAGCATCATGGTAATCTTGTCTCCGTATACAGAATACCCTCACAACCCATGTTCACATTCATGCCTGCTTACAACCAGGTGAGGCCCTGATCTCTGAAGATGGAAGCCAAGTTGGTAGGTTGAGCGTGTGGCAGGGGGCAGGCAGGATCCCTAGAGAGTCCCCACCCTGTCAGGATGAGTACAGGGCAGGGGGGGGGGCCTCCTGGGAGCTTTCCGTTACAGCTCCCTATGCACCTCAATGCACCTTGCTATGAATACACTCATTAGCTGCTGTTTACAGCGGGCAGGGCACTCGGCACAGGAGCGCAGCTATTATGGCCAGCCAGCTGCCGCCTGCACACGCGCGCATGCATACACACACACACACACACACAAACACACACACACACACACACACACGCACGCACGCACGCACGCACGCACGTAGGTACACACACAGCCACCAAGCTTCTGCCAGCACCCCAGCTTCTCCTCCCCCCTCGCTGGAGCCCCACATGTTCTCTCACGTGGATATACCAATTCCCCAAACATCCCAGCCCACCATGTAACTCAGTTGCAGGCTCAACCACTCCAGGTGACACACCTTTCCCTAGGGCCCCTTCCAGGTAGAAGCTGCTCAGCCTTCCCGAGCAGAGCAGCCGCTGAGCCAGCCCACCTTCCTATCAAGGGTTGGGAATGCAGGCATAGATGCTGGGCGCTCTCCAGTCCCTTCCACAGGTCTCATTCTGTCTGCCAACTCTGCTCCAACCCTTGGGGAATTCTGCTGGGTGAGACAAAAGCTGGCCCTCCAGAGGCAAGTTGGACAATGCCCAGCATGGCTCTACCCCCTGCTGCCTGGAGGTCAGCACCTCCATGTCCATGGAACTGGCACGATTCGTTTGGCACCACTGGCTGGGGTTCCCTGGCAAGGGAGAAGGGTACCCAGGCTTAGCCCTGGCACAGACTGGCTCCGGCACCTGGCCAGAGCAGTGACCGCCCTGATGGAGAAAGCTGACCTCATTGACCATGAGTGCCACCTGTGGGCACTGACCATGGAATGGGGACACAGAGATGCCTGTGCCCACCTGGGATATCTCAGGGTCTCTGAGGAGGCCATGGAACCAGCTCCTCCTCCTCCATTCAGGACTGTGCCTCCCAGACAGCGCATGGCCCCCTCACCAGCTATTCCCCTGTTGTTCTAGGCCTGATTCCCCTGGGGGAAGCAGTTATTGAAAACGGTCCATCAGATTCAATAAGGATTCAAAGTCCCTGGGAGAATAGGTGTTGGGTGGAGAGTGGGGGTGGATGGGAGGGGACCACACACTCCTCCTCTGTCCTTTCCCATGACATGCTTCAACATCTGGGCTGGAGGGCCCTTGCTCTGTTGCCCTTGGAGTCTGTGGGTCAGCTAGGGCCAGGACGGGCTGACCAAAGACTTCCCTTTGTTTACTTGATGCCCACCTGTTCCTCTGACTTTTAGCCTTCCCCTTAACCCCTACCACCTATCATAAGCTGGCCCATCACCATGATCCAACCTTCGGTAGCATCCCACCATCAAAGGTCTTCAGGGCCATCTCTTTTCTCAATCCTTGGGTCCTTAAGCACCTAGCCTGATGGTCAAGCTGTCTCAACAAGGCCATGGAACACCACAGAGCAGTCGGTGATAGGCCTGTCTCCACAGCAACTCTACAGCTTAGAGGGGCCCCTATATCCCAACCCAATGTTAGACCTGCTCAGCCCCAGATCCTGCCATACCTGTTAGGGGAACCACATGCTCTGATGTTCTAACCTCTGCCCCAAGCCCAGAACACAGGCATTACAGCAAATGAGGCCTGTTCTGATGGGGTCAGCTAGGGGAGAGCAGTTGTCAGGGAAATTGTGGGACAGTCTGGCTTTGTTGGATTTCCACACCCAGCCTTAGCCCTGGCCCCGTCCATGGGCCTTATACCATAAACTTAATCTGTTCTTTCATCCCTAACTCCAGCTTCACACCAACCCCTTCATTAGACTCTGTCCTTAACTGTGCCCAGGGAGTTGATAGTTGGTTTAGACATTAATTACTTTGCCATGTCAAGGACGTGTGTGTGTGTGTGTGTGTGTGTGTGTGTGTGTGTGTGTGTGTGCATGCGCGTGCGCCCTTCACCCCTAGGGGATGACCTGCCTGACGGAGTGTCTGCAGGGGACAGAATCCACTAACAGGTGGGACAAAAGAAGGCTTCAGGCACTGCTTTCCAGTGGGACTAACAAAGTCCCAGAAGCCTGGTAACTGAGTAGGAAGGCCTGGGGACCTGACCTCTCTCTCCCAGACCTTCTCTGTGGCCTTGCTCACTAGCTCACTACAAGGTCACCTCTCCCTCCCTCCTCCTTCCCACTGCTGTCCTGCCTGTCCTGCCTGCCCACTGCAACGCTGACCCCTGCAGGCCTGCTGAGGCCCTGCCCAGCCTGGGACAGGCAGTCAGAGAGACTAAAGGAGGCGGACCAGGCCAGCTTTGGGATGCAGAAGATGAAGGTTGGGAGGGAGAGGATAGAGGAGGCTGCAGGTAGAGGGTGGGGGGCTGGGCAGCCTGGAGCAGGAGCTCATGGGTGTATATGGGAAAGACCAGGTCTGCATTCTCCACCTGGCTCCTGGCTTCCGTTCTCTTCCACCACCTCTTCTTTATAATAACAGCCTAGGGGCCAAGGATCAGGTGGAGAGAGAATAGCAGCTGTCAGGTAAAGTCTTGGTCTTAGGATGAGCCCAATGGGAGCCTGCAGAGGGAGTGAGGAGAGAGAGAGAGCCCTCTGGCACTGGTTCGGGGCCTGAGGAGCAGAAGAAGATATCTTTTTTTTTTTTCTTTTTGTAATAAAGCAACAATGGGCCACAGGTGTTTCTGAGAGGGGTAGATGAAGAGATCAGGCTGTAAGAGGTACTGGTTCCTGTGGGACCAGAGGGGAGATGAGGGACTGGTCTGAGTCTCACGGGGAATTAATTTGCATATCTCACTCCTACCTGGTGCCAAGCAAAAGGGAGGGGGACATAGGGACAGCAGAGTCTCGGAGACCTTGAGGAAGTTGCTAGGGCTGGGATTCTGACATGGAACTATAGGGATTCTAAGGAGTGATACTAAGGGGCACAGACGGCCCCAGAGATGCCAGAGGATCGGGATTCAAACACACTCTACCCAATCCAACCTATTTTTGCTTCTACCAGTCCAATGCCCACACCAGAGAGAGAGAAAAAAAAAACCTCCCCAGCTTCCTTCACGGTCAGAAACACTCTCGCCACAGGCATAGGTGGGCCCTGCAGTTTCAAGGGACAAGATGGGCAAGCAGGAAAGGGAAGGTCCAGGGGGCTGCCAGCCTGTCAGAAGCAGCTACGGAATCCAGGCCCTTTGCCCGAAAGATGATGAGCACATCAAGTTGGTCTCTGTGGAGACAGTAGAGGTGCTTGGAGGAGTGGTACATCATGATGCCAAAGTATTAGAAGGGGAGCAGTGGGTGAGTGAGGGCATGGTCCAGGGCCGGTGACCTAATGGAGACTGTCCCCACTGCACGCCCTCCCATCCTCACTCCTGGGTTGGCTTTGAACTCAGCTGACTAGAATGAAGCAAGCAAGAGGATGCCTCTACCTCTCCCTGGGGAGAAATGTCAGGCGAGGTGACCTGTTCAGATAGATGACGAAAAGGCCCCCTCAAAGGTAATGTCCCTTCAGCCCACACCTAGAGGACATTTAGAGAAGGGCGTGAAGCTCCAGAGGAGACTGAGTCTCAGAGCCCAGTGCTGACTGAATTACAGTGTCTAGCCCCCAGGAGGTCAACCTCAGTGGACTCGGACTGCCCCTCGGAAGAAGACAGCAAGTGTGGATCGGGCATGAACGGGCAAAGCCAGTGTCCAACAGCTTCCTGTGCAGAGCTTCAAGGACTTGAGTCCCCTACTGTGGAGGGTTTCGGCTTGGCCTTCTTCACAGCACCTGCCTCACCCAGAGACCCTTGTAGGGGGAACACAGAGACTCTTGTAGGAGTAGGTCTTAGGCTGGAGCATGTAGCCTTGGAGAGCAGCCCAGAAAAGGAGCCCGGAGGGCAGGAGGCGTGAACTAGCAGAAGTGGGGGTAGGGGGTTCTGCTGGATCTAGAGGAATATCCCAGGTGGGAGCTGGAACCGAGCCTGGACAGGAGCTGAAGGAGACCTGTCTACAGGTGGGCATTCCGTGGGGGAGGCGGCAGGAGCCAAGGAGGAAATGGCAGAGCAATCTCCAGAGGAAGGAGGAGAGATTCCTGGCTTAGGCTCCAAGGATGCTAGATGGATGCTAAGCAGACAGTGGGCTCGCAGGCCACTCCCTTTCAGAAAGGCAAAGGGGTGCGGCCCCCTTCCCCCCTTCCCTGGTAGGACTGGAGTGAGTTTGGTATTCTTTGCGTCCCCCTCCCCAAGCTTAGGAGAACACTGCCCGCCGCCCCCATTGTCATCCACTGCTGCGCTTTCTCTTCAGGTACCCCTGCCTCCCCCTTCACCGCTCCTGCGGTTCCCCACCTCCCTGAAGCCTCTATCCCCCGCCGCTGCACCAGATTCCCACTTGCCCCCTGGAGCCCTCTCAATTCACACTTGGCACCGCAGATGACACTCCGCTCCTCTGTGCCCACATCTTGGCCCAAAGCTGCCAGGATCTTCTTTGCCCTGAGGTCCCCCAACACTGACATCCCCGGGGCACTGGTGCTGGGGAGCAGGGGGTACCTCTGAGGGCACTGCCCGGCTCCCACGGGGACAGCAGCTCCTCGCTCCGCCACACACGTTGTCCTTGGGCTGCTGGGGGTGGGGGGGAGGTCTTTGTGGGGACACTGCGAAGTCGGCCCCGGGCATCCAGCCTACCAATGTCCCGACTGCGGGGTTTGAATCAGAGTCTCTGCCACTAGAACCCACGCCCCCGGGGCACGGATGACCCTGGTAGAAAGGGGTGCAATTCGTGCGGCTCCAGCCGACAGCAGCCCCAGGCTGGGGCTCCGAGACGGCGCCCAGGCGCTGCAGCCGTCCTACCCGCCGGTGCGGGGCGCCCCAGCTCGTGCGGGGTGCCCCAGCCCTCGCGGGGCCGCGCTTACCTGGGCTGGCCGCCTCCGGGTCCCGGTACATGGTCCCCTTCGTCGCCGGCTCCCTCCGGGCTCCTCAGAGCCGCCTGCGGCCGCGCGCTTCTCTGCCGCCGCTGCAGGGCATGGGGCCGGGCGACCCCCGGGGGCGAGTCCGAGGGCGGGGGCCGCGCGGGCTGCACGGAGCCGCGGAGCCGGGGAGCGGGGGCCGCCCGCCAGCCCTCCGGGCCGCCCGCGGAGCACGCTGCTGCCGCCGCCGAGCCGCGCGGAGCCTCCTCCCTCTGGCCTGCGCGCCGCGTGTGCGCGCCGAAGCGTGTGTGAGTGTGTACGAGGCGGTGTGTGTGTGTATGTATGTATGTGTGTGAGTGCGTGTGTGAGTGAGTGTGTGTGTATGTGTGTGTGTGTGTGTGTATGTGTGCGTGAGAGAGAGAGCGAGAGAGTGTGTGCGCGCCCGGGGCACCGCCGGCGCCGCCCGCCCGCCGTGGAGCGCCACGGCCACTGCCGCTGCTGCGCCCACTGCCGGCCGCGCGCTGCACTGCAGCCCTAGACTGGCCGCCGCCGCCCGGAGCCGCCCCGAGGGCACGGCAGCCGCCCCGCGCACCCCAGGCGCTCACTGGGCCCCGCCTGGAAGGACGGCGGAGCTCCACGGCTATGCTCGTCTAGTTTACGGAAGACGTGATCCATTCGGCCCATGCACCACGGGTGGTGGTCTCGCATGCCACAGGGTCGCCCAGCTGGCCACCTCCTCCGAGGTGCCCTCTGACTCCTCTCCGAAAGGCGTGGAGATCCAGCCCATATTTTCCGCTCGGTGGCCACTCGAGGGCGTTAGCTCTGGACACGGAACAGTGGAGGGCCAGGGAAGAAGGGTTGGTGGGTATCAAAACCAGGAGTGGAGTATGTTGCCAGCGCTGGGCCTCGGTCTGACGGGCTAGTCTTTCCTAGAGCTGGCCAGCTGCAGGAACGGATAGGACTAGAATCTCCATCTTCCGTGGGGTACTAGGGATCATGACCCTTCCCACTTATTCCAGCTCCAAGAGAGAAGAAAGTAACCGTTCAGGCCCTATTCATTCCTTTCCCGACCCCATTCTTCCAGTCCTTTCCCTTGACCCAGTGCACCCTTGATAAGAATGAAAAACCCCCTTCTGCCAACCTTGAGGATATCTTGGTGTGCTCTCTGCCTCTGTATCTTTTCAACATTGTCCAAATTGGACAGACTCTGTTTTTCTCTACAGAATAGAGACTATTTGATTCTGGGGCAGGGAGGAGACTTTTAAGGCCCACGACTGAAACATGGGGATAAAATACCATGCTGCCTTGCACACGTCTACACAAGGACTCACTTCTCTGCCCCCAACACTCTCAAGCATACAAACTACCTAGCTCATAAACAGCAATAGACCCCTCCTACGGTGCATGTGTTAACGTACCCTGCACTGAAAGGGGTGGATGGATAAGACAGCACAATCTTTGGGTTACAAATGTCAGCGTTCCTCCTTCCATGCAATTCACAAGTGAACCAGGCTTTTCAACATTGAAGGTTTCTGCTCCCCCAAAGCCACCTATCTGGCTTTATACTGTGTGTATGGCTCGTGCCCTGCCATACCTCCACCTCCCACAGCCAGCACCCATGGGGACGAACCTTTGTTCCAAAAGTCCCTCATTGTGTTTGTGCACGCACGCACACACATGCACACACACACACACACACACACACACACACACCATTTCTTGGAACTCACATAGAACCCCTATACACACACACACACACACACACACACACACACACATATTCACCTCCACCCACTGCTTTTCCGGTTGAGAAATAGATAAGGAAAATTCCCCAGCAAACCTTCTCTAAGACTGTTGTAGTGAAGAACATACTTCCTGGGATTGAATAGTCTAATAAAAATGGAAGTGGAGAAAAGGCACTTGTAGGGTAGGGTCTGAATTTCCCCAGTGGCCAGAAATCTCAGCCCTCACTCTGTGGTCAAAGACTGCTCTGTCCCCCATTCCATGCACCCAAGAATTCAGGAGCTAGCCAAGCCTGTTTTGGGGGCCCAGCAAATCCTAGGAAGCCAAGCTGGGGCTCTAGGGTCTCCAGGTTTCATTCATCTCTCCTCCCAAATCCAGCCGCCTCTCTCAGGGCCCTGTCAAGACTGCCTCATCTACAGAGCACCATCAGTGGTATGCAGAAAGGGCCCTTCTGCAGGAACAGTCCTACTCCAGATCCCTCCCACCCTCCTGAGAGAGAGGACAGCATAATCCCTTGCCATTGCAACCTGCAGCTGGACGCTCCCAGTTTCTCAGAGCTGATGAAGAGGACATCAGAGAGATGACACAAGCCACCTCCTCAGGTGACAAATGGTGAAAATCGAGCCCCTAGAAGAGGTCCCAGGAGCCAAGTGCAGTCCCGGGAGCTGCTTAGAGGACATGGAGAAATTCTTGGTTTAAATCCCAGCATTTTGCATGCCAGTCTGAAATCCATGGGCAGACCTTTCCATTTGCTCCCATCCCAGGACTTGCAGTCTCTCCCTTAAAACAACAACAACAACAACAACAACAACAACAAAACAACTTGCTGGGTGTGGTGGCACACGCCTTTAATCCCAGCACTCGGGAGGCAGAGGCAGGCAGATTTCTGAGTTCGAGGTCAGCCTGGTCTATAAAGTGAGTTCCAGGACAGCCAGGGCTATACAGAGAAACCCTGTCTCGAAAAACCAAATAAATAGATAGATAGATAGATAGATAGATAGATAGATAGATAGATAATAAAAATAAACTCCAACTCATTCTCTCTCAGCAGGCATGAGATAGCTACTGCTCCCAAACCCAAGATGGACAGTCCCCCAGACATGCTAGATAAAAAAAACCTCATGAGATAGTTTTGTGCAAAACAAGACTCCAGGGCATTGTGGGTTTTGATTTCTTTCTCTTTTTTTAATTTTTAATTTTTGAATACTGCAGATTGAGCCCAGGGCCCTATGATTGCTAGGGAAGTATTCTGCTACTGAGCTACATCTTCAAACCCCTAAGACTTTGAAAACCTTTTATTTTTTCTCAGGCACTTTGTTTAGGGGAAGCAGAGGCATTGGAAAGAGGAAGAAATAGAGATTCGTGTGGCTCTGCCATTGCATTTAGCCAGCACAGACACATGTTTTAAGGTCTTGGGTTCTTCATTCTATATTGAGGATAGCAATTCTTATTCTTTGATTGCTGTAAGATTAAATATGCCGATACCATTAATAATATTTGAAGCATTGGTTTTATTCTTGATATTGATTCCTATTATTATTGTTCATCCTTAAGAGAGATACTACATATTCTCCATTCTCATGCTTTGCTTGTCAAAGAAGTAATTTCAGAAGTCTAACCTCAAGCCATTCTGCTACATTTGAGGGCTCCTCTCTCCTGCTGGAGCATCATCATGAGAGTCCAGCCAACTGGGAGTTCCTGCCTTCTGAGCACTCACAAGGACTGGGAAGATGCAGGAAATGGACCTGAGTGAGAGCTCAGGTTTTTGGGCAAGGATCCAGCAGACTGTGAATTACCTTGCCCTCAGGCCCTGGCCCTTAGAAGAGGTCCTGGGCCTCTGGAGGGGAACCTTCAGGAGAGGCCCTCTTCTTCCATGATGCTGCAGGCCCCTGTGTCCTGGGTTCCATGACGTCGCAGGAAGCATTCACAGCACCTGATTCCCCAAGGACTGGCTTGCTTGCATGCCTTGGACCCCTTAGGCCTGTTTCCCATCTGGTGCAGTCATTGAAATCAGGTGTCCTGGGTCAGCTGCAGGCTGGGAGTAGGAGCAGGGAGGGACATTCTGTCCCTCCAGAGCAGATGCCAGGCTTCTACTCTCCCAAACAGGGCCCCCGAGGCCACCTGGCTGTGTTGCTAGGCCACGACATGGGAGGCAGGGCTCCTGAGTCCACCAGCTTCTTCCCTGGTATGATCTCTATGCGGCTGTCTCTCTACAGCTCCTGTCCCCTTACCCCCACCTACCAGGCTACAGGATGAATTATTAATAAAAATGCTGAGGAAGCTGTTTGTGTGTGCATGTGACAGAACAAACACATCTCTCTCCTTGTCACAATCCATGTGGCAAAGGACTCAGATACAGCAGCATTAACCTGATCCAGGAGTGACAGGCAGAGACCAGCTCGCACAGCCACATCAGAGCCTACACAATGTGCTAGGCCAGCAGAAAACAATTGTCCCACAGCCCTGTCCCCATGGCCCCCTGCCAGCCCCTTCCTCCTCTGCATAGGCCCAGAGTCTGGAACAGATAAAAGCATAGGATTCATATGTCACCCAGGTATAATGGTGTTGCATGCTTGTAATCCTAGCACTTAGAAGGTTGAGGCAAGAGGATCAGGAGTTCAAGGTCAGCCTGAGCTATAAAAGATCTTGTCTTAACCGGGCGTGGTGGCACATGCCTTTAATTCCAGCACTTGGGAGGCAGAGGCAGGTGGATTTCTGAGTTCGAGGCCAGCCTTGTCTACAAAGTGAGTTCCAGGACAGCCAGGGCTCGTCTTAAAACAATAATAAACAGATGTCATTACCCTGAAGGGACAGGCCATCAAGGACCAGGAAGGTGGCAGCAGCTATCACTGTGCCTGTCTCATCTCAGAGAGGTGTAATCAGTACTTTTGGATTTCTTACCCAGGCCCAGCCCTGTGGCACTCCTGCTTTGGAAGTCTAGTCCTAATGACAGAGACTCCATGTTTCAACATTAAGAGCATAATTCTAGTCCTGTGCTCTACTTGTGCCTCTGTTTCTCAAGCTGTTGGTCACTGGTCACTTATTCAATATCTCTGGGCCTTGGTTTCCCAACCTGTAGAGTAGGGCTAAAATAGTACTGCAGAGATGTCAAAATACATTCAAGAGATGGCATGGTGTCTTTCCAAACTCCCTGGGGGTGACCCCAGAGCATCAAGATCCCTGACCCAGACTGATCTTTTTATAGCTACAGGCCCTCAAGGATTCTCAAGGCTCTGTTGCAGGTCTAGAAGCATTCTCGCACCTCCATATCATTTGTTCTCCCTTGTGCTCTTCCCATGTTGATTCTCTCTCTTTTTAAACTTTTAAAAACATTTATCTGTTTTGTGTATGTGCGCGGACACGCACATGTTATAGTTTGTGGGAGTCAGTTCTTTCCTTCCGCCATCTGAGTTCCCAGGACCAAGTTCAGATCATAGGGTTTGGTGGCCAGTGCCTTTACCTGCTAAGGCCTCTGTGCCCCTGTCTCTCTTTTCTCTGTGGTCCTCCTGATAGCCATTCAGACTTGGCTCAGCTCTTGTAACATCTGCCCCCAACACTGAAAGCAGGTGTCTTTCTTCTAGTAAACCCTTCTAGGGACAGCTACAGCCTTAGTCTTGGGCCTCTGTGTTGACTTTTGGGCTGCTCCAGACCCCTGAGAACAAGGTCTCTTGAAGCTTCTTATCTTGCTGATGCCAAATTCAAGCATCTGATTTAGGACTCTCAATTTCTCTGAGTTTACAATTCTGAGCCATAAGGATGCTATTTTGCCATCTTGATAATGTCTTAGATCTTTCTGAAAGAAAGAAAGAAAAAAAAATACAGGCACAAACAGATATAACATTTTTGCTTATCAGTAAGTGTGTGGTCTAAAGTTTCCAGTAAAAGATTCTGTATCCTGACGCTCCGCAAGATGGTTTCCAACAGTCCCAACCCAGTTCTTCCCACTCTTTGCCTTCCCCGTGATTACTCTGGGTCATGACAGAGGTGGGCTAGGGGGAATCTATTCCTAAAGTGTTTCCCTCCGGCCTTTGTGGCTTCTCCCTTCAGCACTGTGTGGCTGGAGCCAGCCTGTCTGCAGCTCAGACTGGTGTTTTAATCCTTCTTGGAACCCATTGAACCGGCTTCACCTGTCTTTCAAGGTATTTAAAGGTTCTTTGACCAAATGCTTTTTGATCCTCCATTGATGGGAACGAGCAGAGGCTCTTGCGCCAGCTGCCCCATTCCCCCTATATGATTAGTCTCTAAGAGCTCTTTTTGATATTGCAGAAACAGTCTGTGGTTTGTTCAAAGCTCCTGCTCCTGCCACTGCCTCCTCCAGAGAACCAAGCTGGTCAGCTCCAGCCTCCGGTGCCCATCCTCAATGATGACCTAGTTAACAGGGTCCTCCCAGTGTTGAACTCCCACAGGGACTGTTTTGGGACCTCCTCCCCAGTCTAGTTGATAGAGAATCAAGTCCTGCTCTTTTCAGGGAGTGTCCTCTTATCTAGATAGGAATGAGTGACCACAGGGCCCATGAAGTCTCTGGACCCATTTTCAGGGTCTGGTTAGTGAGAGATCTTAGCTTGATGCCAAGGAGGAGGAAATGGAGGCTCTCAGTCCCAGATTCAGGGTTCCATGTGTGAGGGGACAGAAACTAGAACATACGACAGTCATGTTCCCCTGACCCTTTCAAGGCAGCGTTTAGTGTATCCCAGGTTGGCCTCCACCAGGCTATATAGTTAAGGCTGAGCATGAACTTCTGATCCTTCTGCTTCTATCATTCCAGACCTGATGGAACAAGCACTTGCAAGCCAATTTATGTAATGCTGGGGATGGAACCCAGGGTTTTATATATGCTAAGCTAACTGCATACATTCCCAGCCCTATCCCAAGATCTCCGTGCTCCAGTAGTGGGTAGCTTCCAGTCTCCAAAGTTCTTCTGGGCTGGCCTCAGATCCAAAATTGGAGGGTCAGAGTTGAGGAGAAAAACTAGGTTCCTTTGCTCCTAATAGTAAAGAACTTGTGTGGCCTGGACTGCCTCCTCTCCACCAGAACCCAGAGCCGGTGGTCCTTGTCTCCGACTTGGACCAACCCGGTGCTGGTGTGCCCGTAGTGTCCTGACATAGTGTCCTGGCAGGCAGGGACCCAAGAGGACATGCGCAAAGCTGGGCATTG
The DNA here is from genome assembly GCA_902729485.2 of Mus minutoides. NCBI lineage: Eukaryota > Metazoa > Chordata > Mammalia > Rodentia > Muridae > Mus > Mus minutoides. The sequence continues at coordinate 3,536,549 of LR749531.1, read as the reverse complement.
CGGAGCTCTGGTGAGCTGACAAATATTCAGACTAGAGAGGACAGGACCCAGGACCTGGAGGAGCACCCACCCTGGAGGAGGAGACCCAAACACAGAGCCGGTAAGCATCCCATGCTGGAAAGTGCTCAACCTCGGCCCAAGGCCCACCTCAGCTCTTACTGAAGTTGAAGATCTGCGCTAAAACCCAGTCCCGGCAACTGTGATAATCATAATAGCAGCAGCCGGCGTTTATTGAGCTCTGAGGGCTTGCCTGGCTTGAGTGCCAAATGCATAACACACATTATCCCACTTAATAGTCACAGCAACCAACATAGAAACCGTCCCGTGGTTATCCCCTTAGGAAGGTGAGGAGGCTGAGCCTCCGAGGTCGTGCTTCCCCCTCCCGCGCTGCTCCCCTGCTTTGCAAGGTCGCAGCCAGAAGGAGGGGATAAGGGAGCCAGTCACCTGAGTGGGCTGTGAAGCTTTGGAGGTGAAATTGGGCAGGTACTAGGGGTAGCCCCTCAGCCACCTGTGGTCCTGCCCACAGAGGTGAGGGAGAGGCAGAGGCTTCCAGCAGTAAGGGAAGAGGGAAAAGAAAGTGTTCTATCCCCTGCTTCTCTGCTGCTCTGATTTCTCCCAGGTCCCTGACTTCCTGCTCCCCCCCCCCACTACCAGCTGTGGGTGGCCCCCAAGGCTGTCTTCAGCCTTCATCTTCCTTGCTTTTCTCCTTGTGATCTCATTCACTCCCACAGCCTCGGCTTCTGCTTCAGCCTTGCTTCCAGCCCTGTCTCTGGAGCCCTGACCTCCCTCCTGAGCCTGGCATCTGCATTCTTAATGAAGCATCTCCACCCAGGTGGAATGAACTCATTCCCTTCCCCAGGGAAGCAGCCCCCATTAGATCACAAGGCCGCCCACCCCAGAAGGCCTCATTAACTCTCCCAAGCCCCAGATCTGTTTCCCAGATCCTCTTGGAACTCTTTCCCTCATCCATTCAGCCTCTTAGCTCTGCAGTGCTTCTCACATCCTGTCTCTGACTCTGCAGCCACCTCCCCAAGTCACATTCACAGCCTCTCTCTCACCCCACACCCCAGGCATGGCTCCTGACTGTCCCTCCCTCCCAGTCCTTCTCCAGTGTGACTTTCTAACCAAGATCAGGCCTCTTGTTTCCCAACTCCTGGGGATATTCAATGGCTCCCTACTACCAGTAACAGTAGCTATGAGTTCCTTTGCCCTAAACAGCATTTTCTCTGGTGTGGCTTCTATATCTTGCCCCCTTGCTGGCTCAGTGCCCCATGTTTAGCTAAAAATTCTTTCTCAGTTTCCACCAATATGTTCCCATCCTTTAAAGCCCAATGGACAATCCATTTCTTCTAAGGAGCTGCCCCTGATTGCCTTAGGAGAGCGATTCAACAGCATCTTTTTTTTCCCCTACTTTCTTCCTTCCTTCTTCCCTTTCTCTCTCTCTCTTTCTGGATTTCTTGCTTGCTTTCTTTCCTCATTTTTGTTTTGTTGTTGTTGTTTGTTTGTTTGTTTCTTTGAGATAGGGTTTTTCTATGTAGCTCTGGACCTCCTGGAACCCCATCTGTAGACCAGGCTGGAACTCACAGAGAATCTCAAGTCTCTACCTTCCAAGTGCTCGGATTAAAGGCATGCAGTACGACTGCTTAGCTTATTTAGCATCTTTCTAATCATAGAACACACTGGAGATCCTTCTTTTATTTAATTTCTTATTTGGTTTCTTGAGAAAGGGTCTCACTGCTCTGCTCAGGCTGACCTTGAGTTCCCCCTCTCCCTGTCCCTCCACCCTCCCCCTCCCCTTCTAAGCACTGTGATTATAGCCAGACACCACCATGCCTGGCAGTGGGAACACTTTAAATGCAAGAATTACTTATTACTATCCATCTTTATTTTCTTTCCTTCACGTTTTTATCGATCCATCCAACAAACGTGGGTTGAGTAGCTACTTTATGCTAAGCATTGGATACAAAGAAGCCCAACTTTGGGCTGCCTCTAGGTGCCAGGAGTGCAGTGGAATTGGGTCAGTGACAGAGGGATATTTGAGTACACTCAGTTTGATAGTCCTGACTGATGTATGCCTTTCTTCCACTAGCCAACAGAAATGCCAGACTTTTGGTGATGGTATGCAGCCAACATAAGACCAAGTCTTGCAGGATGAACAGTGCAGCGTGTATAATTGCAGGTATGAGTCAAGTCCTCTTGGATGAGAGAAAACAATACAACAACCTTAGCCCTGGGGAAATCCAGAAGCTTCAAAAATGCCCACAGTGTTGCATCAAACACAAGCCTCATAAATCTTTGCTGAATTATGTGGATTTAAGGAAGAAAGAAAACATAAATGAGACTGGAGAGAAGGCTATGGGGGTGTGGGGGCAGGACATGTTTATAACATCTGCACAAAGTAGCCATTTGCTACAGAGGGATAGGTGAGCTTGTGGAGGTATACTACTCTGAACTCTCAAGAAGCGCGCTAAATAAATGTACTGGTGATGTCCCCATCAGACCAGGTTTAGTCCTTCTGTCTATGAAACTTCAGTTTCCCCCCAACCCTGAGAAAATCAGCCAGGTCCTGTAGCGGTTGACTTCTCTCACTGGGCTTCAGTTTCTCTCTCTGCCTGCAGTGTAAAGACATGAATGAGAAGGTATGGTCCTGAGGATCTCTGGTCCTGCTGGTGACATAGTCCCAGGGACACACCCTCTCTGTTCTGTTCTCCTTGCCACACCCTGGGCTGAGCTGACCTTTTGTTTCACTATGACCAGATGATACTGAGCAGAAACAACTGTGAGGAGAAGGATTTATTTTGGCTCATGGTTTTAGGGGCTTTCAGCCCATCAGAGCCAGGAAGTCTCTGTGGGGCAACCCTGTCTGCATCAGGGGGAGTGTGAGAAACTGTTCACATGGCCTTGGATAAGAGCAGAAAGCAGCTGGAACTAGGAACCAGGCTCAATGACCTACTTCTTCCAGATAGGTCCCACAATCTAAAGACTTCAGAGTCCTCAAAATTAAATTATCAACTGGGGAACAAGCAATTTAAAATGAGCCTGTGGAGGGCTTCTCAGATTCAAATTTTAAGTGGTGATAAGTCCCCCCCCAACACACAACACACAGTTTCCCTCACTTCACAACTTCCCATTGCCATTATACTCAGTCCTCTTCCCCTGACCTCATGTCCTCTCCACATTCCACCACCCTGATCTCCTTTCCTTATCCATTGCCCTTCTTCCTGTTCCCACCCCTTGCTCTCCTCCCCTGCCCTTCTCCCCTGCCCTCTTCCCCACCCTCCTCCCCTACTCTCCTCTTCTGCCCTCCTCCCCTGCCCTCCTCCCCTGTACTCCTCCCCTGCCCACATCTCCTGCCATCATCCCCTGCCTTCATCCATTGTCCTTCCAAGAGGCTTCTTGCTCTACATTCCCTACTCAGCCTTCAACCTAGCCTCCCTTTCTCTATGGTCACCTATGACATCAAAATACGGGGTCAGAGCCCTTCCATGGATGTCCTTTGTTTTTGAGCAAAATCTCAGATTTTCTTTTTTCTACCTAATCTTTGCAGGCTTGCCAAAGAGGGCTGAGGATATAGCTTAACTGGTTGAGTGCTTGCTTAGCATATCAGAAGCCCCGAGTTTAATTCCCAGGACCACATAAACCAGATGTAGTAGTACCCACCTTTATAGGTAATCCTAGCACTCTGGAGGTGAAGGCAGGAGGATCAGGTGTTCAAGGTCATCCTCAGCTACAAAAAAAAAAAAAAAAAAAAGCTCAAGGTCCCCCTTTTCTACAAAAGAGACTGTCCAAAAAAAAAAAAAAAAAAAAAGAGCTGCTAAAGGGTGATGGGGAGCACACGTCAGACAGTGGGTACAAAGGTGGGTACGTGTGATGGCCCCTGGGTGGAAGAGTCAGAAACCTGATAGGAGAGGAGCTTGGGATGGGCATCAGGGCATCCAGGCACACCTGCTGTGTTGTAAGTTCTCCGACTGAGCATGCAGCAGGGTCTGAAATAAAGATATCTGCCCTTGGAAAGCTGATACCGTAGCCCAGCAGGGGAGACAGCAAGCAGCCCCAAGCATCAGAATACAGAATAAGTTAGAAGACGTGAGCACCGTGGGAACAAGAGGTGGCCGTGCCAGTATTCACCAGGTGGATGTGGATGTCGCCTTGGAAAAGGGTGGGGACAGGCTTGAGGGAAGGGAGAGATTTAGCCCTGTGGCCCTGTGTGTAATAGAGGGTTGGAGGATAGAGGGCAGCCAGGAAAGACCTTAAGGCATAAGCATGCCTGGGGTATTAGAGTGTCAGCAGGGATACTGGTGGGCTGGAGAGAGAGAGAGAGAGGAAGGGAGGGAGAGGAAGTGACAAGATGTGTCACAGCAATGACTCTGGAGGCAGGAGGCCACTGAGTGCTCTGTGAAGGGCAAGGACAAATGGAAGATGGCTTCCATGGTGGGAGAGCCTCTGTGGCTGTGGGGAGGGGTTGGGCAAGCAGAGGGAGGCGAGAGATGGATGCTGTTGCCATAATCTAAGCGAGAAACGATGGTGGTTGGATGCCACGGGGGAGGCGGATCTATTTTGAAGGCAGAACCAAAAGGATTTCCTGATGGATTGGATCTGAGCTGTGACAAAAAAAGGAGGAGGTGAGGCAGGCAGCAGGGTTTGGCCTGAGTGGTGGAGGGTGGGATTATCAGTGGATGACTTGGGAGGTTCTCATTCCAGCTGCCCTCCTCCCAATCCTTTCTCATATCGCCCACCGCCAAGGAAGCTTTTTAGACATTTCCCCCAGTTGCTCCTCCCTATGGAATTTTAATTCCAAAGTTACCATAAGTTAATATACTTTGAGAAATCACAAACCATTGCACTATGTAAGATGATTTTTGTCCTCCAAGAATCAACTTTTGCATCTCTGTTTCTGTCTCTGTCTCTTTGTCTCTCTCTCTCTGTCTCTCTCTCTGTCTCTCTCTGTCTCTCTGTCTCTGTCTCTCTCTCTGTGTGTGTGTGTGTGTGTGTGTGTGTGTGTGTGTGTGTGTGTTTTCCCTGAGGGACAAATATATAATGGATCAATTAGAACAAGGGAGAACCAAGATCACCTTTCCCTGTGTTGGGTCAGAGTTCTCCAGTAGAGAGAGAGGTCACACGGATGGGTGGATACTTAAGGTCCAAGGCTGGAAATGAGGATTTGGGGTCATCAGTATACAGATAGTGTTTAAAGAGAGTAGAGTGCATGATCTTGTTGGGGAAGTAAATGAAGAGAGAGACCAAGATCAAAGGCTGAGCTTGGAGTGTCCAGTGATATCTGAGAGATGGGAGAAAAGCCGCATACAAGTTGAAAGGAACAACCAAGGATATAGAGAAAAAAAGGAAGGGAGCAGAGGGAAGGGAAAGGAGAGGAAGGAAAGGAGGGGAGGGGAGGAGGGAAGGGGAGGGGAGGGAAGGGAGGAGAGAAGAGAGGAGAGAGGAAGAAGGAAAGGAAAGGGAGGGAGGGAAGGGGAGAGGGAAAGGGAGGGGAAAGGGGAGGGGAGCGGAGGGGAGGAGAGAGGGGAAAGGAAAGGGATAACTCCTTAGAGCACAGCAGAAATCATGTTCCTAGGAGCAGGAACTGTCAAAAGCTTCCAGAAAGCCAGTTATAGGAACCATGCACACTGATCATTGGAAGAGCCCTGTGGGGGCCTTTGGACATCTTCATGACACAATCTTTGAGGAAACTAGCAGGAGGTTTTGTGGACAGAAGGCAAGGCAGTGGCTGGGAGAGGGAGAGGCTAAGCCAGGATACAGGGGTTGAATAAGATGGGAGGAAAAGTATCAGGCTCATGTGTGGAGAGATGATTGGTGCAGAGGGGGTGGCTGGGGCTTCGGTGACATGGGCAGAATGCTCCTGAACAGAGCAGAAGGTGTGGGTTCAGAGTCTCAGTGGCTGGGAGCTTGAGAAGTCATAGGCAGAGTGTGATGGGGTATCCTGGAGGGTGCAGATACCGGTGGGGAGAAATGCACCCATGCAAATCTGGAGGTGCTTCTGATCGATTGCCTTCAGGGAACTGGGAAAGAAGGTTAACCTCTGAATGAGGCCTAGAAGGGCAGGGGAGGCCAAGCATGGTAGGGCGTGGATGAAGGGAGCAGCGATCAAAGCCCCGAGCCTCCCAGACTTCTCATCACAAGGCCAGACTGCTCATCTCCAGGTCTCGAGCTCCCTGACCCTGCTGAACTGTAACTGTGCTGGGTAGAAGGGGAAGCAGAGGTTAATCAGGTGCCACTCTTCAGGTGCTGTCTGCCTTGTTTGTTGAGAGCCTGGCACTTGCTGATGATGCTAAACTGGCTGATGAGCAAGCCCAAGGGATCCACCTGCCTCCACCTCCCCAACACTGGGACTACAAGTACTTTCTACTACATCAGGATTTGTGTGTGTGTGTGTGTGTGTGTGTGTGTGTGTGTGTGTGTGTGAGTGAAGCTACTGAGGCTCGAACTCGGGTCCTTGTACCTACATGGCAAGTACTTCCTGACTGAGTCAGTTCTCTAGTCCCCAAATTGAAGTTTTGAAAATGTTTATTCCTATGACACCAGAAGAGGACCCTTATCGACTAGTTCCTAGTGACTGGCAAGGCTGTGTAGTCAAGCAGCTGGTGTTGGAAGGAATCTGGATCTTTTTATTTTTTTCTGATGCCCTGTGCCTTCCAGTCTGTGAAGCAGAAGCAGGGGAAGGAGCCAGTACCATGTTGTTGGCGTTTTGTACCTGTTACCTATGGAGAGGATGAAGAGTAAAGAAGGAGTGTGGGGTCATTTTGTTCTTTGCTCCTACATGCCAAGAAGAAAGAAGAGGGTCAAGTCACATTTGTGTCCCCACTGAGGGAGGACTTTGATTCCCTGAGCCCCAGCACTCGACTCCACTACATGAGTTGAAAAGTACTCAGTTAGGTGTGAATCCTGGGGACAGGCCCACCAGTAGGCTCAGAACAGTCGAAGGCCAGGGCCACACTGCTCACGTCACAGAGCTCATAGGATCAGGGAGATGAAGCCTTTTCCCTAGGCCCCACCCTTGGACTTCCTCCCCAGCCTGGCCTTTCCTGTTTGCCTCCCTGCCCTTTACCTCCCCACCCCTGCACATTTCCTCCATGGGTTCAGAATAGGTGTGGCTTTCTCTCTTAAGAGCCTAGAGTGACTCTGATGAGTGTGTGCACGCATACGCATATATGTGTGCATGTGCTTATGTGTGTATGTGCGAGTGTTTATGAATATGTGTGTATGTGTACAGCTGTGTGAGCATGTGATTTACGTATATGTGTGTATGCATGAGTGTGCATGTAGGGGATAAGAGGACTGAAGGAGACTATGTGGTCTAGCTCCCTGACCATAAAAAAGATTTCAGAAAAAAACAGCCCTGGGAGAGACCTCAGGGTTCTGCCTAGATACCTGCCGAGCACACTTGCAGAGCAAAGCCATTTGCTCCCAGCAGTTCACTCTCTACCTCCAGAAACCTGGAAGCAGCAATAAAACCTATTCATGGGGGCCTACAGGGAACAAGTACTAATGGGTCAGAATAGGCTCCATGGCCTGGGAGAGCAGCCACAATGTTCCCTCTGCATCCAAAGGCCTAGTGGGGGCTGGGCAGGAGCTGCTAAGTGCCAGGTGGTGGTAAGGCTTGAGTGAGGTGGGTACAGACAGAGTGCTCAGCAAAGCACTAGCCCTGCTCCTCACCTCTTAATGAACGCAGAATGGCAAGAAGCTTCGGCCTCAGGTCTCATCAGAGGGTGGCTTCTTGCACTAATGCCTGGCTGCCCAGGTCACTTCATGTTCTGCAAGCAGGCAGCCTAATGGAGAGCTGGTTCTCAGGTGCCCCTGGCCACTCTCTCTGCCCTTCTCCCCAACAAAGCTGTACAGTGGGTCTAAGAGCAATCCACAAACTGGGGTCTTTAAGCATCACCCAGCCATGCCCACTCTGCTTGCAGCAGGAGGCAAACCAAACAGAAAGGCATGGGGCCAGCCTACAGATGTGCAGCCATCATTCCCAGGAAGCCTGGTGACACTTTGTCCTCCTTCTCTCAAATGATGGAGACAAAAGAAGTCACTTAAGGGCCCTCACTCATGGTGTCCAGCCAGAAGCAGAGTAGGATAGGGTGACAATAACCACTCTTTTTACCCAGGACCTACTGTGTGACAGGCGGTGTTGTAGATGTCAGGAAGAGTGCTGAATGAAAATCTTCTCTTAGAACCTATACTGCTGAATTTGGTCCCTGTCGCTGTCGTTCCCAGTTTACAGGTGGGGAAACTAAGGTTCGGGGAGATGGAAATGCCCAGGAAGCAACCCAGGTTCTTTAACCACTGGGTGGTAGATTAGGGATTCAAACCCTGGCTTGTCAGATTCTATCCACAGCCTTGCCTCTTAACCCCTGAGAATCAAAAGGCAGACACTGATCACACAGTAAGCAGCCTTTGGTCAGTTTCCCTCATGTGTAGGTAGGGTCCAGGAGTTTTTTGTAGCTCTGCAAATCTGGGCTGTCAAGAGACCTGGAACCCATCTGGCTCCCTGGAACCTGTGCCACTGAAGACAGGCAGGTGGCCCAGGAGTCCAGCCTTGCAGAGAAATAGAAATTTGTTCCCTGACCCTTGGAGAGCATCCTGGTCTAGTTTTGCCACCACCTTCCTTAGGGGTTGTCTAAGACTACTGGAAAACACATATTTACATTATGATTCATAACAGTAGCAAAATGACAGTTGTGAAGTAGAAATGGAAACAATGTTATGGTTGGGGAGGGGGGTCACCACGCCATGAGGAACTGAATTAAAGGGTCACAGCATTAGGAAGGTTGAGAGCCACTTCTCTAGGGGCACTGAGTTCTATTTCCAACACCAGTCTCAGACCCAGAATGAATTGGAAGACTTGAGTTCTAATCTGCACTCTGCCATTGATCCCTTGCTATGACTGGGGAGGCTCCAGCCCCTCCATTGGGTCTCTATTTGTACCATTATGGGGTCCATTTACCCCTGAGTTAACCTCAGCCCTGTTAACTAATTGTAGAAATGTGTTGAGCCCTATATAGAAGCACACTCAAGCTGACTGTCTGCTGTAGCAATCTCTTCTCTTCCTGTGCTATCTCCTTATAAAAGATGAAGTGTGGTGATTTGAATAAGAGTGGTTGGTCCCCACCAGGCTAAGATTCGTGAATGCTTAGTCACCAGGGAGTGGCACTATTTTAGAAAGGATTAGAAAGATTAGGGGGTGCGCCCTTGTTAGAGAAACTGTATCACTGGGAGTGAGCTTTGAGGTTTCAAATCTCACCCAGCAGAGTGTCTCTCTCTGCCTAAGGATCAGTGTGTGTGGCTCTCAGCCACTGCTCCAGCACCTGCCTGCCTGCCACCCTGCCTGCCACCCTGCTCCCCACCATGATGACAGTGGATCAAACCTCTGGAACTGTAAGCCAGCTTTCTTTCCTAGGGTTCTCTTGGTCACTGTGTTTTTTTTCACAGCAATAAAACAATGACTAAGACAGGAAGGCGGAAGAGTGACATTGTTCACCCAGTCCCAGTGTCTCCTTTACCCATCTGTTCCCTCAAAAGCTTTGCATCTGAGCCTTTTCTCACTGTGCAGGGGGGAGACCAGAGGTGTGGAGAAGATGGGTGGGACCACACCGAGTCATGGCAGGTCAGGCTGGGTAGTGGCGAGGACTCTTGGAAGAACATGCTTGGCTGGAAAGATGTTTCTCGACAAAAGCTTGCCTGCCGGGTAATGGGAAGATCATTTCTTCATTTCTCTGTTTAAATAAATCAATCCCTGTCTAACATGGGTGAGAGAAAAGTACCCAAGAAGGAAGATGAGACAGGGGTCTGCAGCTTGACCTCAGCTTGACCTCCTCTACACCATCTAGCTGCAGACAATGCCCAGCCCAGGCTGGGAGAGAAATGCTAGCTGGATTTCCTCTACTCCAGGTCAATTACAATATTAAGATGTGTGTGTGTGTGTGTGCGCGTGTGTGTGTGTGTTCACATGCATGTGTGTCCCATGCCTTGCCCTAAATAATAGATTAGGCAAACCAAAATTCAGAAGAGAGAAGTGGCTGGCTGAACCCTGAAGTATGTGCCGAGTCACAAGCCTCCTGGGAGTTCCCTGCACCCCTCCAGTTTGGGCTATTCACTCGATGAGACCAGATCAACACTTTATGTACAGATGGGAAAGAGTCAGAGAGGGGCAAAGAGGGGTGGGAGAGATGGTTCAGTGGCAAACAGCAGAGGACCCAAGTTTGGTTCCCAGCATCCCCCTCTAACAGCTCACAACTGCTTAGAACTCTAGCTCCAGGGGAATCCAACACCCTATATTGGACTCTCCAGGTACCTACATACACACGTGTGCAGACACACACACACACACACACACACACACACACACACACACACACACACACACACTTAAAAATAAAATAAATCCTCTGAGAGACATAGAGAGATGGAGAGGGCTCTCCAATGTATAGTGAGTCCCAAGAAAGCCCTGTGCCTGCACTCCATCACATATCCACCCTCTACCTTCTCCCCTTTATTTTGAGTGCCCTCCCCTGCATGGCTAACTTCCATCCATCCTCCAGGTCAGCAGAGGTACTGCGTGATGCCTCCCCTGGTTCCTCTGGTGGTTTTGCCACAGTTCCTGCCTAGGTTACTAACCATCTGTTACGTCATCTTTTTGAAATTTTAAAATTATTTACTCTAATTAATTTTTTTAAAGATTTATTTTATTTTATTATATGTAAGTACACTGTAGCTGTCCTCTCGTTACGGATGGTTGTGAGCCACCATGTGGTTGCTGGGATTTGAACTTATCACCTTCGGAAGAGCAGTCGGGTGCTCTTACCCGCTGAGCCATCTCACCAGCCCCTAATTAATTTTTTGTAGTACTGAGGGATGGGGGATGAACCCAGGGCTTCATATGCGCTAGACAAGGTAACTAGCACTGAGCTATAACTCCACACCCTTATTTGTTCACTTATTTTAAGAGGTTTTTCATTTTTATTTCATGAGTGTTTTGCCTGCATGTGTGTGTGTGTGTGGCACCTGATCCTTGGAACTGGAGCCACAGACCATTGTGAGCCATACTGTAGTGCTGAAATCTAGGCCCAGGTCCTCTGTAAAATCATCAAGTTCATTTAAACACTGAGCCAACTCTCCAGCATCCCCAGATCTGTTTGAATTTTTTTTTACTGGGAGACAAGGTCTTGTTAAGTTTTCCAGGCTTTTCTTGAAGTAACTTCTCTTTCTTTCTTTCTTTCTTTCTTTCTTTCTTTCTTTCTTTCTTTCTTTCTTTCTTTCTTTCTTTCTTTCTCTTTTTTCTTCCTTTCCATCCTTCTTATTCCCTTCATTTTCCCTTCTTATCCCCTTCCTTTTCCCTTCTTCCTTCCTTCTCCTCTCCTCCCTCCCTCTCTGCCACCCTCCCTCCCTTCCTTCTCTCTCTGAGATAGGGTCTCATGTGTCCTAGTCTGGCCCTGACCTGTCTGTGTCATATAGTATGAGCATCAACTTCTTGGGATTATAGATTTGAGCCACACTCAGTTATGACTGTGAGGAACTGATTGGTGTATATTAAACAAGCATTAGACCAACTGAGCTCTTATCTCATCCTTAGCCTTGGACTTTCAGTTCTAAATTTCCTAAATGCTGGGGTTACAGCTCTGCAATCTCTCTCTCTCTCTCTCTCTCTCTCTCTCTCTCTCTCTCTCTCTCTCTCTCACACACACACACACACACACACACACACACACACACACACACACACACATCTATAGAAATCAACTGTATTCTGTTCGAGGATCCAGGCCAGCATTGACCTGCACAGTGACCCAGGATGTGTGTAGCATGAGACTAGACAGGTGCAGTGGGAGTTCAGAGAAGGAGTAGCACCTCCCACAGAGGGAGGCCAGGGGCCTTGAATGGCAAAACATTGGAGGCAAGGATTAGGGCTAGAAGACTGGCTTAGTGATCTGTGAGTATGCTGCTTTGCTTTGGTCCCAAGTCTGTATTCATGAGTGGTCCACAGGCTCAGGAAACTAAGACATGCCATGGAGAGCCATTTCCAGAGGGATTGTGTCTGATCTGTTGCTCTGGACTAGGACTCTGTGCCAACCTTGCCCTGCTCTCCCTACCTAGCAGCCTCCAGTCTCTGGGTAAATAAGCTGCCACGGGCTCCAGGGATACAGCATCAGGGGGAGGTGACAATAAAAGCTTATCCAACCGCTATGTAGGAGGCAGCCACAAATTCAGTGGCTAAGTTATCTGTGTCTACTGTTGACTTAGCAAGAGCGCAGGCCTCTGAAATGTCAGTGCCATGATCTGCCCCTACAGCTGTCAAAGCTGTTGAGGCTAAGGAAAGTGTCACTATAGGAGCATGAAGCACTGTGTGGTACAAAGTTGTAGGGTAGGGAGTAGGGGTGTGAGGCTGGAAGATGCTTAAATGTGTGGACCAGGCCAGCAGACCTCAGCTGCCCAGATCCAGAGAGGCAAAAAGTTTCAACATGAACAGTTTGCCTCATGGACAGGAGTCAAGAATTGCAGCTGCAGGTTGGTCACTGGTGGCGCACGCCTTTAATCCCAGCATTTGGTAAGCAAGGCCAAGCAGATCTTTGGGATCTCTGAGTTCGAGGCCAGTCTGGTCTACAGAGATAGTTCCAGGACAGCCAGGGCTACACAGAGAAAAATAAAATCGCAGCTGTTCTGGTGCAGACAGGAATTGTGGCGGTTAGTTTTATGTCAACTTGACACAAGCTAAAGTCCTCTGAGAGGAAGGAATATCAATTGAGAAAATGCCTCAATAAGATAAGGCTGTAGACAAACCTGCAGGGTATTCTTTCTTTCTTTCTTTCTTTCTTTCTTTCTTTCTTTCTTTCTTTCTTTCTTTCTTTCTTTCTTTCTTCCTTCCTTCCTTCCTTCCTTTCTCTCTTTCTCTCTTTCTCTCTTTCTTTCTTTCTTTCTTTCTTTCTTTCTTTCTTTCTTTCTTTCTTTCTTTCTTTCTTTCTCTTCCTATATTTATTTATTTGTTTGTTTGTTTGTTTATCCCTTCTCTTCATATATATATTTATTTATCTATGCCTTTACGTCACAGTATCAGCCGGCCCTCTCAGTATCTCCTTTACATCACAGTATCAGCCGGCCCTCTCAGTATCTCCTCACACAGATCCCCCTCTTCCCTTCTCCTCTGAGAGGAGGGAGACCCCCTGGGTATCACTTAGTGATTGATGAGGGTGGGGGGAGGTGTAGCTCATTGTGGGTGGAGCCATCCCTGGTCTGGTAGTCCTGAGTTCTGCAAGAAAGCAGGTTGAGCAGCAGTAAGCATCTTCCCTCCGTGGTCTCTGTATAAGCTCCAGTTTCCAGGTTCCTGTCCTGTTTGAGTCTCTGACCTGACTTCTTTCAGTGATGAACTGCCATGTGGAAGTGTGAGCCAAAAGTCATGGTGTTTCATCATAGCAATAGTAACGAGGACAGGGATGGATGACCCTCAGATGACTGACTACAGGACATGGCTCTGCCCATGAGCCCCTGTCACTTCTCTAAGTACCTTAGAACCTGTCTCAGCATGGTATAGGAAGGAAGCCTGCCTTTGTCCAGTACCTCCCCATCCAGGGCTGGTGAAGCTGCTTGTGGGCAATCTTGAAGGGGGCAAGTTGCAGATTCTTTCTGAATGCCAGAGAGGTCACCTTTATCTTTAGCCCACATGGTGGCTTTGGGACCTTCCTCCATGCCTGCTCTTTGGTAGGACCTCAAGCAAATCTTCAGTCTGCTTTGTGCCTTTGCTTTTTCCACCTGTCAAATGACTGGGAAGCTCTCCAAGGTTCTGTTCTTCTGTGGTGAGGGAGTCATCCTCCATGCACCCCCTACCACCTGCTTCTCAGCTCTCCATGGCATAGGCTCTTGGTTTTTTTATTTTAAATTATTTACCACCACCACCACCACCCACCACCACCCACCACCACCATCATCATTTTGGTTTTGTGAGACAGAGTTTCTCTTGGCAGCCTTGGCTATCCTGGATTCATTCTTGTAGACCAGGCTGGCCACAGCTCACAGATCTCTGCCTGACTCTACCTCTCAAGTGCTAGGATTAAAGGTATGCACCACCATCGCCTGGCTGGTTTTTTGTTTTTACATTTGTGATTGTGTGTGCCCCAACCATTCACAAAAGCACAAGCATTTGCCACAACACACATATGCAGGTCAGAGGACAACTCAGCAGGAATCAGGATAGTCCATTTCTACTATATGGATGCAGATCATGAGGCTTGGAGGTAAGCATCCTTACCCACTGAGCCATCTCTGTGGCCCCTAGGGTCGTCTTCCCATTACAGTCTCACCTGGTGCCTGATGCATGGTAGGAGCTCAGATATACTACTGGCTTTGCAACTACCAATGACTATCCTACCTCCCCCTTCCAGGTCCCTTCTTCCAGGAAGCCTGGCTGGTACACCTCCCACCACCCTCAGGTACAGCTGAGCCCTGCAAAATCAGGCTGTATCATGGGCTCCTGTGCACGTGTTGGGGATACAGATCTGGAAGCCTCCCCCTGCTTCTCTTCCACCTTCTCTTTTTCAACAGGGGTGCGTGGGCACAGTGTCTTCTTTTAGATTCCCCTTGGCACGGCTAGGATGAGTGCCAAGGCCTTGGTGGTACAGCCGGTGCTCAGGGGGTTGTTTACAGCCTGCAGTGAATCACCCACAACAGCCCAGAGAAGGCTGGGCAGGCCTGGGCTCAGGAATGGAAACAAGGAGACCATGACATTTTTATTTTGTAGACAGAGTCTCATGTAGCTCAGGCTGGCATCCAGTTCACTGTGTAGTTGAGGATGATCTTGAACTCTGGATCCTCCTAGTGATATAGAGCACCAGCGTGCTGGCATTTTCGATGTATACCACAAACCCAGTTTATGTTCTATTGGGAATTGAACCCAGGGTTCTGTGAATGCTAAGAAAGTATTCCAAGCCGGGCACGGTGGTGCACACCTTTAATCCCAGCACTTGGAAGGCAGAGGCAGGTGGATTTCTCAGTTCAAGGCCAGCCTGGTCTACAGAGTGAATTCCAGGACAGCCAGGGCTACACAGAGAAACCCTGTCTCAAAAAAAAAAAGTACTCTAATAATTAAACTACATTTCCAGTTTGAGATCATGTCTTGGAAGCCTCCTTAGGACTGGAGACAAAGCTCAGTTAGTAGAATGTTTGCTTAGAGTGCATGAAGCCCTGAGTTCTGGTCCAGTCCTCCATAACCAGTTGTTAAGTCCTGCACTCTGGAGGTAGATGCAAAAGGATCAGAAGTTTAAGGTCATCTTTGGCTAAATTACGAGTTTAAGGTCAACTTGGACTACATGTGACCCTGTTTAAAAAGGGGGAAGGATGGAGAGATTGCTTAGTGCTTAAAATACTGGTCACACATGCATGTAGACAGACATTTGGATTCCCAGAACCCACATAAATACTAGATGGGCATAGTGGCTTGACTATGATACCTATGCTCAGGAGGCAGAGACTGGGGCTCCCTGGAGCAAGCTGGCTATGCAGACTAGCCATACCAACAAGCTCTGGGATCAACTGAGAGCCCCTGAACCAGAAAAAGCTGGCAATTGAGGAAGACTCCTGACATCAACCTTGGACCTCAGCAGGTGTGTACACAACCCCCTGCTCCTGCCCAGCACGCACACCTGCTTCCACACACGTCTAGAAAAGGCTCTTGAGATGCTGTGATAGGATCCCAAAGGTCCCCCAGCTTTCCTCAGTCCTAGAGAAGCAGGGATGGGGATTTGAGAAGCCAGGCTGAGCCAGGACAGAGAGGATCTGTTTGTGTTCATTCATCCCTATTCCTAGCCAGGGTATCACTCTGGAAGGTCTTGGTGTGTGTGTGTGTGTGTGTGTGTGTGTGTGTGTGTGTGTGTGTGTGTGTGATCCCACACCTTGGCCTCCAGGAGCTTATAAGGGGTGTTGTGAGCTATGGGAGGCAGTCACAGGGTGACTTGGGGTACCATTTATTTGGTGGCTCAGGTTTCACTGAGGCAAAAGCAACAGCACATGTCCCAATGCAGAGGTTGTCTATCACAGTGGTTAGCTGGCTGCTGGCCTGCCCATCTGTGTGTACGTTTGTCCCCTCTCCATTGGGTCTCTGCTTCCTTATTTGTAACATTGACATCATGCTTGAGTGTGGGCAGGGGTGGGGGTGGGGTTGAAGCTGGTCTCAAACTTTTTATGGGCTTCCCCAGTAATGAAGGGGGATCCCACTAGAGCAAGAGATGTGAGTTGTCCACAGGGCATGGATCTGGGTGTTAGTAAGGTCCTGGGGGCGGGGCAGGCAGGCTAAACAAGACTGTCTGTTTAAGCAAGGAGGGAAGCTAGAGTAGGGCACTGCCAGCCAATGAGACCATCTCTCCAGGCCAATGTTTGCTGTTGGAACAAGAGCCTGGTGTGTCAACAGTGGGGGATGAGGTGGCCCTTCACTGAACACACAGCCTGTCCCTGGAGCCAGCTGACAGAGACCTCTGGAGCCCAGTGTTCCCATAAAGTGTGGACCTGTCTGAGCTGTACTCCAGCCATCTTCCCAAGCATCAACATATGGCAAGAAGCAGGGGTGGTATGTCCTTCGGGAAAGGACAGGGTCCCCAGGGCTGGCAATGAAAGACTCCAGCTGTGCTCCTTATAGAGATTGCACACTGGTTCAGTCTTTTTATTATTATTATTTTAATTTCATTCTATTTATTCACTGAGTGGAGGAGGTATGCACCATGGTGTGCATGTAGAGGCCAGAGGACTGCTTGCAGGAGTTGGTTTTTACCTTCCACTCTCTGGGTCCTGAAGATGGAACGTGGATCATCTAGCCTGGCAGCAAATGCATTCACCTGATAGGTCATCTCACCAGCCCATAAGTACAGTCTTGACTCTGATATCAATTTGATGGATGGCCCTGAGCCAGTCCCTTCCCTCTCTCAAGTAAGGTCTCTGTGTCACTTTCATTTCCTGGAATGAGAGTATAAGAGGTAATATATTAGCCATTTGCCTATGGGACCCAGCCTCTTCTATCTGGTGCAACTTGTTAGTTAACTCCTGCATACTAGCCGACGGTCAGTGCCTACTGGGTGCCAAATGGGTGGGGACATGAGGGTACAGCCAGGTCTCCCCAGCTTTGGAGAGCTTCTCCTTTAGAAAGGAAGTAACCTGTGACTCCAGATTGTGCAAAGGAGGACCTGTGGCTTCATGGGTCTGGAATCACACAAAGCTTCGGTCACATCCCGGTGCTACCATTGCCTAGCCATGTGACCTTATGCACTGTGCATCATCTTTGAGCTGGGGATGATGCTGCCAACCTACTGGATTGTGGTGGCACCATCTAGCCCTAGCATTGTGCCTTCTCAGGACGCTGGGAAGGTGTTCAGAAAGCCTTAGTTGTTATTCTAGCCAAGAATCCTAACAACTTCCCTCAGCCATACAAGAAAAATCTCTGACCCTAGCAGGGGTAAGAGAAAATGAATCAAGTGCCCCCAAATTGATGGGTAGCCTGAGGCTGCGTGGAACAGAAGGCTCTGGGAAGCAATGATTACTCCCCTCCTCCTTCCATTGCACCCCAGCCACACCCCATTAAGCTTGCAGTTCAGATGTCCTTAGAAGAGTCCCCTCAGGCTGGAGAGATGGCTTGGTTAGTAAAGTGCTTGCTTTGCACATGTGGGAACTAGAGCTCCATTCTCAGATCCCACATTAAAAAAAAAAAAAGCCAGGTCCAGCCGTCTGAGTCTGTAATCATAGTAATGGGAAGATGGGAGGAGGAGACAGGTAGAGCTCCAGAGCTCTCTGCTTGTGGAGAAGCTGAGACTCAGGTATTAAGAGGACCATTTTTAGCTCGTCAGTGGTGGCACATGCCTTTAATCCCAGCATTTGGGAAGCAGAGGCAGGTGGATATCTGAGTTCGAGGCCAGCCTGGTCTACAAAGTGAGTTCCAGGACAGCCAAGGCTATACAGAGAAACCCTATCTCGAAAAGCAAAGCAAAGCAAAAAAAAAAAAAAAAAAAAAAAAAAAAAAAAAAAAAAAAAAAAAAAAAAAAAAAAAAAAAAAAAAAAAAAAAAAAAAAAAAAAAAAAAAAAAAAAAAAAAAAAAAAAGAAGAAGAAGAAGAAAAAGAGGGTTTATTTATTTATTTATTTATTTATTCATTCATTCATTCATTCTTTTATTTTTTACATCTATTAGAACCCACCAGGAGCCCCCAGCCTGGCTCCTCACCTCTTTGTAGACAGCTGAGTGAGCATGGCGCTCCTAACTCTAGACCAGCTGAGCATGAGCATGCTTTGCTCTTTCAGGTCCCCAGCCACTCCAGCACCCCCTCTGAGGAGCCTGACTCTGGGGAAACAGATGGTGACAGAGCCTGCCAGGTACTGGCTGCCTGGGAGCCCAGCTGTGGCACAGATGTGGGGCAGGGGAGGGTGTGTGAAACCAGGTTCAGAAGGCAGGGACCCTTGGCAGCTCCCCTCTGAGTCACGCATCAGCTCTGGGAGTGGTAATGAGGGTATTAGGGTTATTACTGCTGAGTGACTGGGAGTGTGCTCGCTCACCCGAGCAACCGCCAGCGGCAGCTTATCCTGCTTGACTGTCAGGCTGCCTCCCTCACCCCTGCCCTCCTGTCCACCCTCAGCCTCTGGCCTCCACATGCCTCATTAGAGCTGCCTGGGCGTGCCTCTCCCAGACACATCATTTCTCCCACTGCTCTTCCTGGGCCCAGCTAGAGACACAGAGCCTAGCCTTGGGGGCCTGGTGGGTACAGTGATCCTTGAAGCTGATGCACAGATAGGGTGTGGCAGGGACAGCATCACTAAGGCCAGACTTTGGTCCCTTAACAGGGCTCTGAAGCCAGCAGAGCTAGGAACACCTGTCTGTCTAGGGACAGCTGTCCCTTCTCTCCAACTGGGTTTCATGTCTTTGCTTCAGCTCCAGTCAGTAGAAATTGGCCACATATCCAAGTGGCCTAGAACTGGCCTATCAGGTAGAGGACCAGGGTGGCAGTCATAATGACGAATGTCCAATGACTGAACCTTAGTGCTTGCTCTGTCCCAACTGCTCTGGTCTGTGCTAGGCTTGTTTGAATTGACTCTGTCCTCAAAACAGTTCTGTGAGCTGGTGTATTGTCACCACCATTCTATAGATGAAGTCACTGGCCCAGAAAGGCTAAGTAAGTGACCTCAGGTCACACAGCTGGTGAGCAGAACAGCTGGGCTTCCGGCTGAGCATCCTGGCCTCAGAAGCCTCTTTCTATTGCAACCTCCATGACACCTGCCCCAGGTCCCCTCTACCTGAGTCAGCTTCCGCCACCACCCCTGTATTCATGTTTTAGAGAGACAGTGGCCGTCCATCCCCTCTACTGCCTACATTCTTTTTTTGTATTCTAAGCAGTTCCACCCCTGAGCGCTGGCTTAGGCTCTTCCCGTGGCATATACCTCGCTTCAAAGCCTGTATGCCTGATCTGGCCCAGATACATGAGCACTGGAGGCACAGGGGAAGAGTGGAGAGAAAAGGACCCTCCTTCCGTGGTTTAATAACATAGGGTGGAGTGGCCCCCTTCCTGAGCCTCAGTCTTTGAAAGTGGGAATCCTCTCCCAGTTTCCCTTGAGAATTTATGAGGCCACGTCCCAAGGTCCTGTACCTAATAGATCCCTAAGCAGCCAGTGTGACCAGTGTCAGGAGGTCTCTCTCCTCTGCTTGTGAGGTTGGACCTTTTGGTTTAGTGATCTCAAGAGACCACCTGTCCTCAGTGTCTCTGTGCTAGAGTCCTGCACTCATGGCAGGACCAGAAAGAAACTGCTGCTCACCAGATGACCAGCCCCTTGTGACCTGTTGTGGGAGACAACCCTCACCCCATCTTCTGCAGCCCAGCACCCGCCCTCCCCAGTGCTGGAAATGTAGGTGGCTCCCTGCCGCCTCAGTGCTGTCGTCACTATCCCAAAGAGTGAGGATCCAGGGAGACCGTCTCCTGGCAGCAGAGCCTCTGCTGCCCTGCATGGGTGTGTTTGAAGCTGCCACGCCCGCTGAGGGCTGACTAGACCCTATGAGTAGGCTTAGAGATTCAGTTCTGTCAGAGGCATTGCATCCCCCTGGGAAGTGGGGGCAGTTGAGGCAGCCATCCTTGCTGCTGTGGCTCCTGTTTTTTGGTGAGAGAGGGCACCTGGCACAGGTGCATGGCAGGTGCCAGATGCTAAGGACAACATCCCTCAGCAGGGTTTCTAAACACTTGGGCCACCAGCAGGGTCAGAACACCTGGAGGAGTCGCACCTTTGACATGGCCGCTGAGAAGGAAATTGTTCAGCGTTTTCTCGTGTGGGTGAAAGTGGCGGGTTCCACCCAAGACACTGCTCTATCCATCACACAAGCTCCTTCTTGGCTAGCCTCAGTGGGCAGGATATGGAATGTAAGATAAGTGCTCAAACCTTCATGGGAGCTATGACTACGCAGGTGCAGGTGCAGCCTCTGCCCCAAATCGTCCTTGCCTTGAGAGGGTCTCCACATGCCATTTCTACCTCTAGAAAATTTCATGGAGCCAAAAGCACATTTGAAATTTTGTCTCAGCCAGGAGGGTCTGAAAACAAGACAAATAAAATAGCCAGACAGTGATGGCACACACTTTTAATCCCAGAACTCAGAGAGAGAGAGAGAGAGAGAGAGAGAGAGAGAGAGAGAGAGAGAGAGGCAGATAGGTCTCTGTGAGGTCAAGGCCAGCAGAGTGAGTTCCAGGACAGCCATGGCTACACAGAGAAACTGTTTCAATTAACTAATTAGTTAGTTTGTTAGAAACGGTGTGTGTGCTTTAATTTTGGCGGGCTATAGTTCAAGCTGGTCTTGAACTCCTGATCCTCCTGCCTCTGCTTCTCAAGTTCTGGGATTCCAGGCATACACCATTATGCCCAGCCTAATATATATTTTTATTTTCAATGAGTGGCACATTCAAAATGTGCCATGCACAAGGTTCAAAATTCAAGATTAAAAAAAAAAAAGGGCTGGTGAGAATGCTCAGCGGGTGAGAGCACCCGACTGCTCTTCCGAAGGTGATGAGTTCAAATCCCAGCATCCACATGGTGGCTCACAACCATCTGTAACGAGATCTGGTGCCCTCTTCTGGGGTGTCTGAAGACAGCTTCAGTGTACTTACATATAATAAATAAAATAAATCTTTAAAAAAAAAAAAGAAAAAAAACCCCACATAAATAAGCTGGTGACGATTGTATGTGATATAAGTATACCAGAGGCTGAGGCAAGAGGATTGCCGTGAGTTCCAGGCCAGCCTGCAACATATATAGCAGGAGATCTTATCTCAGACAATAAGCTCACACACACACACACACACACACACACACACACACAAGCCAATCAAACAACCCTCTCCAAAACTCCAAAGCAGGGCTGTGAGGTGGCTCAGTTGGTAAAGGCCTTTGCCTCTGAACCTGAAGACCCAAGGATGAATCCTGGGACCCACATGGTGGAAGGATAAGTTGTTCTCTGACTTCTACATGCGTGCAGTGGTATGGGAGAATACAGACATGTGCATGCACACACGCACATATAGACACGCTTAGCAGACAGCAGAGTCCCAACAACCTCATGCCCTCCACTTTCCTGCTACAAAGAGAGGCATCCTTATTTCCTGAAATATATTACGTGTGAATCATGACCTTCATTGCTGTCCACACCCATCATCGTCTTTTACCGTGTGTGCACATCCTTCTCCAACCTGCCTTTCCTCCCTGGCAGATATAACTTGGTTACTCCTAGGCATTTTTTTTTTTTTTTTTGGAGCCAGAGCCCTCATCCCTGCTTTATGGCTATGCAGAACTTCCTTATATGGAGCGACCAGGAGTTATTTAACAGATCTTATTGATGCACATTTAGCTTGTTTCCAGCCTTTGGCAATTACTTTAAATGTTGCAATAAATAACCCCCCACACGTGCCGCTTCAGTGGGTGCTTGTAAACCTGCAAGCTGAGGCCCTCCTGGGGAGGTGTGGGGCTCTGAGGTCCTGATTGGGTGGAGAGGATCACAATGCCTTCCACAGTGGTGTCCCCAAGCTGTTCCAGCCCAGCCTTGTCTGCTTGCCCTGCTCCCCTGTGGCTTTGCCAGCAGGCATGTTATCAAACTGTGAGCTTTGCCAATCTGATATTTGAACAAGGCTGTGTCCGTGTGGTAAGAAACTTTAAGACAGCAATTATATAGTTGGCTGTCTGTTGAGCTGGAGGACACTGCGCCAAGCACGTGGCACATGTGACATGGTGCTCATTTCTCCTGAAGGATCACTGGATGTAAAGAACAGTTGCCTATTCCATAGGGGAAGAGACGGAGGCTAAGAGGAGTTAGGAGCTTTCCTAAGGTCCCATGGCCTCAAAGAGCAGAGTGGATTTAAACCCAGATCATCTGGTCTAAACTCTTGCTTTGTTCTGGATGACCTTCTTGTGATAGGCTTCCAGTACCCTGGGCTGAGGGCACTAGTCTATTGTTCCTCACCAGAAAGTAATGGACAAAGATTTGGTCTCCCTCGGCCTCATGTGACTTGGGACCCTCCCTGACACAAGGGTCCTGAATCTCAGGTCTGTCTTCAGGACAAAGAGGGCAGGCTCAGTGAGAGGTGGGCAGGTCGGGCATCACACCTCTCGGTAATTACAAGGTTCATTCTAAACCCTGACTTCCTCAGACTCTCACTGGGGACTTCCCTCTCTGGAACCATCCCCAGTGCCCTCCCAAGGAAGCCCTGAGACCCAGCAGTCCATCCACTTCATGCCCCATGGCTCTATGTATTCTAGACAACACCTACTCTATTTCTAGAGCTGACTGTGTTCCCAGGGAAACAGAGAAGACTCCAGGTGCCAGGAGGAGTTCCCCTGATGATACCCAGGAGGTGACTCCATGGCGTCATCATCTTCATGACCCCAAGTGGCTTTATAGAAACTCTGAACTCTGATCCTGACCAGCACGGGTGGGGCAGGAAGCTCTGTCAACAGTGGGAGAAACTCATTAAGTGAATGTCAATATGATTAAAGGCACGGATGGTCCAGGAGACACAAGTGATGTCTTACCTGACAGTAAGAAAGGACTCCCTGGGGCATGTGGGGTTGGGGTGGGGTTATGGGCAAATACTAACTCAAATGTTGGAAGGAAGGGATCGAGGGAGAGAGAGAGAAGTGAGTTGTGAGATGAACAAAGGAGAAGGGCAAGCCATCCAGACAGAAGACCCAAGAGGAGCAAATAAGAAAGCATAGAAGGGTATCTATCAACGTGGCTTGCTGGACAAAGGAGCTTTCTGCAAAGTCTGACCCCCTAGGTTCAAATCCCTGGCAGAAGGAGAGAATGATCCATGCAGGTTGTCCTCTAACTTCCACGGGCACAAATTCCATCCCTACAGATAGATAGATAGATAGATAGATAGATAGATAGATAGATAGATAGATAGATAGATAGATGAAATTAAAAGTTAAAAATAAAGAAAGCATGAGAGACCAAGAAATGAGAAAGAGAGCATTTAGGGGAAAAAATGAGAGAGCGACAGAAACATTTAGAACCCTGAGACATGCATACCCAGGACAGCAGAGAGAAAAAACAGAGAAAGGGAGAGAAACCACACACAGAGGCAGAATGGGTCTGTAAACAGAGGGAGAAAATTAAGATTGAGCTACTAAGTGTTCTGGCCTGGGAATCGTTTTCAGGAAGCTGTGGACGGCATCCTCAGGGACTCTGAGTGGCAGGTTTGTCATTCAGGCAAGACTAAGATGGATGGAACACCCACATGGTGTCAGGCTTGGCTCTAGGTGTCAGGAACAGGTAGGGGACTGGCAGAATGGGAAAAAGATAGCCTCTAATCTGGAGGTTTGTAAGCACATAAGGAAATTGGCGCAGGATAGCTCAGAAGAGTTCCTGACAGATCACCCTAGGGATCCACGATAGCGTCACATGGCAAAAGCTAGGAGCAAATGTCCTACACACACACACACACACACACACACACACACACACACACACACACACCCTCAGCCCTCAAACACATATGAGGAGGTGTAGCCTGCCTGGAGTCTGGTATGAGTGATGGTGGATAGCCTTTCATCTGGAACACCCTAGGCTGATCACAAAGGTTGGAGAGAGAAAGGTACAGAGCAAAGACTGGGGTCTGATCCCTGTCGT
The DNA here is from genome assembly GCA_902729485.2 of Mus minutoides. Taxonomy (NCBI): domain Eukaryota; kingdom Metazoa; phylum Chordata; class Mammalia; order Rodentia; family Muridae; genus Mus; species Mus minutoides. The sequence goes on along the minus strand of LR749531.1, from coordinate 3,512,424 downwards.
GTAGGTGATAGGAACCAGTTTGAGCTCTATCTCTTCCATTCTTTTGGATACCATCTTGTCAAAGAACTCTTTTCTTCAAATCCTGTCCTGGGGGATGATGGCAAGGTTGCTGGAGGATTGATGAAATGCACCTGCACGTCAGAGGGGCCCCACCCGTCTGCCTTGCCTTGTCCCAAGGTCACGGGAAGATCAGTAATATCTCTTTGGGTACCCTTGACCCTTCAAAGAAGCAGGGAGAAGCAGATGTATGGGAAAAAGAATTGGTCCAGTCTCCTGGCCCTGAGTTTCTTCATCAATGGAACCAGGAGAGCAGAGGGTGAGAAAGGAAGCTAGAGTAGACAACAGGAGCCTTCAAGGCTAGATCCCACCCAACCTTTGCACACCCAGGACCCCTCCTGAAGTGCTCAGAGCAGAGGGGAATTCCTAGAGCTGCCTAGCTCCTGGGAGGGTCCAGGACTTCTGCTATGCCTGCCAGGCCCAGGCTGCTGATTGGCATACAGACACGCAAGCAGGCAGGCAGCTGGCTGGCCAGCGGGCATAGCAGGAGGGTAAATTCCACATTTGCATTTGGATGTTCCTGGTCCCAAGGACTGCTGACCTTTACAGCTGTTACTTCCGCCCCTCTTCCAGGCCTCCTGGGCTCAGCCAGGCTGGCCATCAATTCCCCAGCCTCAAGAGACCCGGGAAATGCCCTGCAGACCCCCCCCCAGCTTGCTCTCCTTACTTGTCCTATTCTACCCTGACTCAACATCAGCTGCTGTTCCCTCCCCCACTACCCCCACAACTCCAGGATCCTCCTCCACCCCCCACCCCCCACAACGGAGTCACTGGCTGATGCACAGGCAGCTTGGGCCCTTGGATTAGCAGTGTCAAGAAGATGTCAGTCGCCCCCGGCTGCTGTGACGTCTCCCAGGGGAATCCCGGCTCTGCTGAGTGGCAGTAGTGCTGTGCACTGTGTGCTGACAGCTTTTCTGGGCTCAGCAGTCAGGCCTGCACCTCCGGGAGTAGAAATGCTCCCCAGCCCACCCGGTCCCCAAGGACTCTTGTCACGGGTGGCTTGGCTAGCCAGCTGACTGAGCAAATCCCACAAGATTTTTGTAAATTAAAAATCCATCTCCCAGATGGTTCAGTACAGAAGAGTTCTTGCTTTACAAACAATAGAGACCCGTGTTCGAATCCTCGGAACTTACATAAAAAGCTGGGTGTGGTAGAGTGCTCTTGGGGAGGCAGACACTGATAATCCTGTGAGATACCCAAGGTGTAGTCAGAGGCACCTGCTGTCTTCCTCTGCCCTCTGATTGTATGTACGTGGATACACACCTGCACATACACACATACAAAGATTCTTTTTTTTTCTTTAAAAACTTCAGTATTTTATGTAAATGGGTATCTTACCTGCATGTATGTTTATGTACCACACGTGTGCCTGGTATCCACAGAAACCAGAAGACGATGTTGAAGCTCCTGGAATTGTAGTTAGACAGTTGTGAGCTGTCATGTGGGGGCTGGGAACCAAACCCAGGTCTTCTAGAAAAGCAACAAGCACTCTCAACTGATGAGCCATCTCTCCAGCTCCCACTTACAAATCTATCCCCCAGCCCCGAAGGTGGCAGGTTCTCTCCTCAGCTCCAGGAGCACTGACTTCTTTCTGTCAGGGCTAAGGATTGAGGCAAGGGACTTGGGAACACCAGGTGAGTCCTCCAGCATGGAGCTACAGCCCCTGCCTGATTCACCCTTTTTAAAAGTAAACACTGTATTATCTTTTTACTCATTTGCTTTGTGTGGTGGGGGCACAAGGTAAGGCACATGTGTGGAGGTCAGAGGACAGTTTACAGGAGTCAGTTCTCTTCTTTCTCCTTTTGCGTTCTGAGGATAGAATTCAGCTGCCAGACTTGGTGACTTTACTGTCTGAAAGGTCTCATAGACCTGCTCTGTTTCTTATCCCCACTAATACTTCTATGAATAGTGTTGGTATCAGGGTCTCTGAACCCAGTGACATCACACCTAGGAGTCAGCACGACCCACACACCTGTTGTCAAGGCAACAGCCACCATATCCCCAGAATCCACTTGGGTCATCTTCCATCTTAACCTGTGGCCACATCACTATCCAATAAAAGGAAGACCCCTCTGATCTCTCTCTCTCTCTTTCCCCCCCTTCTCTTTTCAGCTACCACCTAGTGGTAGCCAAAGGATGAGTACAATAGTCAGGGGTGTGAGTGTGTGTGTGTGTGTGTGTGTGTGTGTGTGTGTGTGTGTTGGGGGGCCTTGTTGATTATCAGAGGTTGAATTACCTGCTAAAATATGCTGAAGTGCCTACTCCCAATAAATCAGAGTAAGATTGTAACTGGAAAATTGGTGTTGACCATGCAGGGCTGCTAAAGTAAAGTGGCCCTGTCTCCAGTATGCCTGGCGTCCTTCGGAGGGAAAATAGTAAAGATATTGACACAAGAAGAGTGTGTCAGATGGCAGCAGACACAGGCTGAAGCCTCCAGGCTCCAAGTCAGGGAACAGAAAGGAGGGCCAAGAAGGGGGGCAGGGAGAGGTTGTCTCCCTCCCTCCCCCCAAGGACAGGCCTGGAGGGAGGCCCTACCAAGACTTTATTGAAGATTTCAGAGCGGGAGGTAATCCACTATTGTTTGAAGGCACCCAGGTTGTCATGAGTTACAGCAGCCCTAAGACAGGAATGCAACCAGGGACTGGGCCTCAGTCTGCTGGCTTCCAAGGGAACAAGGGAGAGATGGTGGCAATCCAGGTTAGCAGGTGAAAAGGCGGCAGCAGGTTGGGGGTCTGAGTGAACAAGCAGCCAGCCTTATGCATGTTTGCTCCTGCCTGGCACTGTTACAGACCTGTTGGTTTCTTTCTTGTGTTGCCCCAGGCTAGCCAAGAATTCCTGTGCTCCAGACCCTCCTGACTCTACCTGCCCAGAAGCTGAGCATGCAGAGGTGGGCCACAGCACTGGCTTCTGACAGGCCTTAAGGCAAAATTCACCTAATCCTACAAATCCCCATGCCAAGGCGAGGATGCTGTTTTGTAGATGGGCCTGAGATGTTGATGGCGCACACTGGTCTACAGCTGGGGGAGGACTTGGATCCAAGCTCTTGGGCTCTAGACCCCATACACTTAACTATTACTCTATGTCCTGTGTGAGAAGCTAACAAGTGCCGGGTGGTCGTAGAGCACGTCTTTAATCCCAGCACTCAGGAGGCAGAGGTACCTGGACCTCTGTGAGTTCAAGGCCAGCCTGGTCTACAGAGTGAATTCCAGGACAGCCAGGGCTACATAGAGAACCCTGTCTCTAAAAACCAAGAAGAAGAAGAAGAAGAAGAAGAAGAAGAAGAAGAAGAAGAAGAAGAAGAAGAAGAAGAAGAAGAAGAAGAAGAAGAAGAAGAAGAAGAGAAAAGAAAAGAAAAACAAAAGAAGCAAACAAGGGGTTAAAATCTATGGGTCCACTCAGAGAAAGAACCAAATATTCTTTCCAAAACAACCTTGTCATGAAACATCTTCCTCTTGAGGAGATTGTTCAAGTCCACGCTTCCTCACCTGGCACACAAAGGACATTCCCCATCCACCCATCTACCTGTTCCTCACCCTGCTGCAGCTACAAAGAACCGGGTAGTGGCGAGCGAGGCAGAAAGGCTGGGCTGAGCTAGCATACCTGTTTTGCCACTTATGAGTGTGACTTCTGACCCCGGTACTTCACACTCGAGGTAGGAATGGGACCAGGGCACCATAGCTGAGGCAGGGCTGGTTGAGTTCCAGGCTGATCTTGATCTGCTGGCGAGTCTCCCTGCCGCTGCTTACCTGTGCCCGTGACTAGACGCCTTTCCCAGAATGCTCTGCTCTCCTTCAGCATCCACCTGGAGGGATCCTCTGCTCTGGTTCCTCTCCTGAGCAGTCCCCACACCAGGGCCTCTCAGGGACATCTCCCAGCCTAGAGACTCATCTACTGAGTCTATTTATGACCCTACCCTTTCCTCTTGGGACAGCAGCTGTTGGCACGTAGGGATCTTGCCTCAGTTTACCCCAGTTTAGCTCCATGGTATAGAAAGCCTAGTAGAATTTCTCTCCCTCTGCTTCCACTGCCTTTTATCATTTGTCCATCTGTCCTCTGGCTGGTCCCCATGGCCCCCACTGACTGCCCTGCCACCTCCTGTCAAGCATGACCTCATCAGGGGTTGGGGAAGGGGCAACCTGCTCTCTTCACCTGACAAGCAGATTACAGAGCTGTCTTCCCCAGAAGACAGTGGGTGACAAGTGTAATTAGCTGCCTGCCAGCAAGCCATGCCAATGAGCTGGCTGTGCTCTGGGGGTGGAGGGGTATATTGGTGACAACAGGGAAAGTCAACTGTACCCAGCATCTCCATCCCTATTACAGTCCTGGGTATAGGGGTCCCTGTACTGGCCCCAGAGTTCACTGCCTAGTCCCAAAGGGGCTGGCCAAATATAACATCATCTCATGCTGGGACCCTTAGGAGACCTGAGCTTCAGCCCCACTCCTGTTCTGCTGTGTATATGACCAAGTTACTTCTGTAAACCCTGATGTTAGGTGTGCAGGTTGGTTTGGGTTAGGCACAGTGACCTGAAGGACATGATGCCAGGAGGTTTCTGGGTAATGGTGTAAACTCTCCAGTACCCATGGCATGCCTGTGACCTCACCTCACACGTCTCATGCTACTTACACTACAGTTTGTACAGGGTTGCTATGGCCCTGGGTGGATTTGGGCTAGCCTCAGTTAATTTTCTTTTCCAGTTACCCACCTTCTCTTTACTCCATGGCTGACCTATGGGAATGATTGGAAGTTGACCAGGCAGAATTTAGAAGAAACTTTGCTCTTGAAAAGTAAGAGACACACCAGGTTAGGTAGGCTCCTATTGGCTTTAACCTCCATTTTTCTTGCCAAGTGTTGCAGACACGAGACCTGGAGGTAAAGCAGTCATTGTGCCATAGCAAGGTAGAAAGCCAGCATTCAAAGCTGGAGACATCTTGAAGCCAGCAGACCAGCCCTGGACCTTTACCTCTAGAGTCCTTGTGATGTGAGAACACAGCTTTCAGGTATTTTTTGACTTAAGATCAAAGACACAGGTTCATTTTTGGCTATGAGTGTCCCCATTGTGCCAGGCCACTTTAGGCCTTTGCCAGAGTGGCACCACTCAGCCCCCGTGGACGGGCTAACTGGATGAAGAAATAAGGGTCAGGTTTGCTAAAGTTCACGGGTATGGTAATCACACCACTAATATGGAAACCTGCTGGGTCCTCTACAAGAAGCGTCACCTCACACTGTCCCACAGAGACACCACAAAGCAGAACTCTGCCCCCATTTCACAGATGATAGAAACCAAGTCCAAAAATAGATTCCACCGTTTATAGGTAGCGTCACAGGCTTGCCTGAACGTGTTGGCCTCCAAGTGTGCCTTCAGTCCCTCATCTGATTTCACGATGTCCAGGGGCTCAGCCAGGTCACAAGTCTCCGGCCCTACGAACCTAATGAAAAGGAGAGCAATGGTGTTGAACAAGGAGGCCTTGGGGACTTCTGAGTCTCAATTGTCACATGCAGCTGTGCTGAGCTTGGCAGGCAGAATGAAAGAGGGGACCCAGAGAAAGGCACCTGGAAGGCTCCTGATGTGGGCCAGTCCTCAAGGATTCATATCCAGAGCCTCTGATATCAGCTCCTGAGATCTCAGGGTACTGCAAAGTCCCACTTTTCTGTCCCCACAGAGGCCCTCTGGGTGAATGTCTGCTTATTCTCCTGAGACCAAGCCAGAGAGGAGGATGTGGAGAGGTTGTAATGGCCAATCCTCCCTGGAGCCTCTAGAATGTGACTCTCACTCCATCAGGCAGCCATGCCAACATGGCCAGTGGGATGTTCCGGGGTAGAGAAGCCATCAGGCCAGTTGTCCTTGTACCTATGGGCATACACTGCTCAGAGGGAAGGAGCCTAACAGCAACACAGAGGATCAAGAACAGCCAGAGCCTAAGTTGAAGGAGGAGAAAGGCAAGAGGCAGAGAGGAGGCTGGGGATGTGGTTTAGTAAGTAGAATGCTTGCCTAGCATGTATGAAGCCCTGTGTTCCGTTCCCAACACCACATGAAGGACTGATAAAGTGCATTCCTATATCCCAGCACTCAGGAGGAAGAGGCAGGTCAATCAGAAGTTCAAGGTCACACTCAGCATCATAAAAGTTGTTTAGGAGCCGGGCGTGGTGGCGCACGCCTTTAATCCCAGCACTCGGGAGGCAGAGGCAGGCGGATTTCTGAGTTCGAGGCCAGCCTGGTCTACAAAGTGAGTTCCAGGTCAGCCACGGCTATACAGAGAAACCCTGTCTCGAAAAAAACAAAACAAAACAAAACAAAACCAAAAAAAAAAAGTTGTTTAGGGTTAGATATATGAGCCCTTATTTTAAAAAATAAAATAAAGCCAAAGGGTGTCTCAGAGAAAGGATCCAGCCCGTGGGGAGGCCTTGTTGGCTCAGTGTGAGGGACAGGCGAGAGAGAAGCTAGTGGGAAGTGAGAAGCTGGCCCTGGGCCTGTTGAGCTATGTTGGGTTTTATATGTAAGGGCATAGAGAGTTGGACAGTGTTCCAGCAGAGAAGCAGGCCTGGGTTAGAATTACAGCATCCCTCCACTTCTCCTGACTCAAGATTCTAGATCTCTGGTCCTGTAGTTAAACACCGAACAACTCTGTAGATTTACTACATTGGCCACAGGGGGATGTTCGTGGGATGGTTACCATGGAAGGTCTGTGGCAGACAGAACAAAGAGATCAGGCATCCCCAAGTTCTAAGCCAGCTCCGCACAGCTCTTGACATGGACTCTGAACTACAAACACCATCAGGGCGACAGAGCCTCCTCTTCTCCTGCCCAAGCTCTGACCACAAAGCACAACCTGAGAGGGAGCAGCATCACTGTTCACGGATGATGTCACTGCTGACCTGTGGAGGGGACCCTGCTTCTGAGGGTGTGCGGGTGTTGTGTCCTGAGCATCAGATGTGGGCATTAGAAGACTGTAGTTTGATTCTAAGTGTCCTTCTGGGACATCAAAGGCCTGTGTGTGAAAGGCTTGGTGCCCAACTGGACATTATTAGGTGGTAGAGTAGGTGGGACCTAATGCTAATTTTTAGGTCACTGGGGGTGTGCCTTGGAAGGGGAGAGTAGAAATCCAGTCTCCTCTTATCTCTCTTTCTTCTGGCCACAGTGAAGTAAACAGCTCTCTCCAACCTGTGTTATATCATCCCAGGGCCAAAGGCAACCCTGACCTGACGCCTTCAAAACTGTGAGCTAACGAAGTTTTTTCTTGAGTTGATTGTCTCTGGTATTTTGTTATAGTACCAGAAAGCTGACATATTGACGGGAAAGACAAACTACTGGATTTGTCTTCTCTAGGCAGGGCCCCTTTACCTGGTTTGCTTGGTGTGTTACATTAGCTCTCAGTCCCAGAGATTCTTGTGAATTAATGCAGTATCTACAGCAATGCCCACTGTGGCCGAGGGACCTTTCTCAATGCTTAAACAATTCATACTACTCTTTTATTTGTATGTATAAACTTAATATAAATGTGCTTGAAATATGATACTGATTTTTTTTTTTTACTGCTTCATGGATACTGAACACTACAATTGCTAATCATTTTACAAAAACTGGTTAACAGGATTTTATTAAAATTTCAAAAAGATTACTAATTGAGATATGATTTCAAATGAGGATTTCAACTATCACATTAATTATAATTTCTATTTTACCTCTTTGTTTCAATGAATAATTTTGAATGTTAGAAAAAATATCTTTGGGAAAAATATTTTAAATTTTCATTTACTGGAGAGATGGCACAGTGATTAAAAATACTTACTGCTTTTTCAGAAGACCTGGGTTTGGTTCCCAGCAGCCATATGGTGGCTCACAATAGCCTGTAACTCCAGTTTTAGGGAACCTGACTCCCTTTTCTACTCTCCTCCGGTACCAGCACACCCGTGGTACACAGAAACTCATGCAGATACTCATACATTCACTAAACACATCTTTTAAAATTCCATTTGCTCTAACTTGTATCATTATTTTTGCAGTTATTGAAATGGAACCCAGGACCCACAGAATGCAAGGGACATTTCCCCCATGGAGCCTCATCTCCAGCCGCATGTTTTATCTTTTGGTAAAACTCCATTCCTTTAATTTCTCTGGATCATTATGATTACAGAAATTAGTCATTTTTGGTGAAATGAATACATGGACATTTTATAAAATAAAATAAAAATTTATGAATTATGTATCGCACTATCGCTTGTCTAAACACAGCCGGCCCTGTCAGTGGGCTACCCAAACACCAGTTTCCACGCATTTAAAAACCAGAGACTTACCCACACTCCTGTTTTGCCACTGTGAAGGTGTGTATGTCGAGGTAGGAGAAGAGAACATATTTTATTTAACAGCTTGTTTGGTTTGGAAATATTTAAGCATATGGTATGTGGGTCTTCATCTGCAGTCCCAAAAATTTCAGAGGCTATTCCGGATTTTTAAAAAAAAAGCTTTATTGATATGTAATTCATATGCTATCAAAGTCATTCTTCTCGGGGCTGGGAGAGATGGCTCAGCAGGTGAGAGTGTGCACTGCTTTTGCAAAGGATCTGAGTTCTGATCCCAGTACCCACATTGCGCAGCTTACAGATGCCTGTGACTCCAGCTCTAAGGGATCTGACTACCTATTTTGATCTGCATGGGTACCTGAACATATTTGCATGCACACACATGCACACATGCTCATGCACATATGAAACATACATATAAACATGTACATACATGCACACACATGCTCATTTGCATGCACACATGCACACGTGAAGCACATACATACACACACATGTTCACACATGCACACACACAAATAAAATGTAAGATTTTTAATTGCTTGTTCTTTCTAAACTGTACACTTCCATAGTTTTTAATATATGTCCTGCCTTGCTTTAGTTACCATTAATCCTAAATTAAATCTCATTAACCTCTGTGAGGAGTTGTTCCTTACTATCTAGGCATCCCGTGTGTGCTGCCTGCCTTTGTGAATTTGCCTGGGTAGTGCTGATGGATCACACAAGATGTGGCCATTTGTTTTTTCTTTTGCTTGGCATGTCGTTTTCAATGTCTGTTTATTTTATCTCACCCATCAGTGCCTCAATCCTCTTCATTGCTGAATAATATTCCCCTCTGTGACCACATCCACCCATCAGCTAATAGACATTTCAATGATTTCTATTTTATCTCACTCCTAAAAACACTCCAGTATAACTCTTTGGGCAACACATGTTTTCAGTTCTCTGAGGCATGTACCTGGGAGTTTAATTGTTGAGGCATTTGGTAACTCTGTGGTTTATTTTCTGAGGAAGTGCCAAGTGGGATTTCCAAAACAATTCCGCCATCTTGCATTCCCACTGTCTGAGCACAGGAGTTGTAATCTCTTCTCACTCCTGCCAGCACTTGCTATTGTCTGTCTGCCTTTATATTCCAGCCACCCTAGCGGGTCTGAAGTGGCTTCTCATTGTGGCTTTGATTTGCATTTCCCTGGTGAGTTGGGCTAAGCAGCTTTGCATGTGTTTATTGGCCATTTGCAGGTCTTTGGAGAAATGTGTATTCAAATCCTTTGCCCAATTTTTAATTGGGTGATTCAGGTCTGCATTTATGTTGCCAAGGATAAAACTACAGGCAGGAAGACCCCACCACAGACACCTCCAGTGCTTTGCCAGCAGCCTGGGCCCTTTGGGATGGCCACACTTACCTGCTACCTTTTACAGAGGCAGTGGACGGGAGTCTTGTCTAGCTAGCATGTGTGAAGCTCTGGGTTTGACCTCCACCATCTCATAAATCGGGTATGGTGATAAACACTAGTAACCCCTGAACTTAGGAGGTGGAAGGCAGGAGGGTCAGGAATTCAAGGTCATCTTCGGCTATATATGGAATTCGAGGCCAACCTGGGATATCTGAAACCCAGTCTCAAGAACAACAGGGCCTGAGGAGATGGCTCAGTCAGTAAGGTGCTTGCATACAGCATTAGGACCTGAGTTCGAGCCTCACCTCCCATGTAAAAGCTGTGGTGTGGAGGCAGACAGGAGGATCACGGGTTTGCTGGCTAAGCAGTCTAGGTAAATCATTGAGCTCCTTCAGGAAAAGACCCTGTATCAAAAAATGAGGTGAGAAGCTGGAGTGATGGCTCAGCAGTTAAGTTATTTACCGTGTTTTCTCTCTCTCTCTGTCTCTGCGTGTGTCTCTGTCCCTGTTTCTCTCATGCACACACACAAAGTAATAAAATTAAATTTAAAAACTAAATCTTAAAGCCGGGCGTGGTGGCACACGCCTTTAATCCCAGCACTCGGGAGGCAGAGGCAGGCGGATTTCTGAGTTCGAGGCCAGCCTGGTCTACAAAGTGAGTTCCAGGTCAGCCACGGCTATACAGAGAAACCCTGTCTCGAAAAACCAAAAATAAATAAATAAATAAAATAAATCTTAAAACAAAGGCAGGGAGCAACTGAAGAAGAACCCAGTCAACCTGTAGCCAGTGCTCCCCATAAACAGCAAATTCATCAATTTAATTAAATCACAACATCCCCAAAAGGCAGCTGTTGCAGTCCAGGGCCTGGCCACCTCATCTCTTCTGCAGAGCTTCCTCTAGAATCTCTCTTATAGAGTGATATTTTGACTGTGTTGGGCCAGAATCAGAGGCCAAGGCTAAGCTCTGACTGGCTTCCGTGGTCCACACCACATCTCCTCAGGCCTCAGCCTTGCACACCTGGGCACCTCAGTTTCCCCACCATCAATAGCTGGCCCCTTCCTTTCCCTGGTGCAGAGCTGCACCTCAGTTTTCCCACCATCAATAGCTGGCCCCTTCCTTTCCCTGGTGCAGAGCTCTTGGGGTGATAGCACTAGGTTAGGATTGTAAATAGTGGTAACTGGAGGAAGTCCTTGGGGTGTTTGATGGAAAATTATCCTTCTGAAACCTTTCCTTCAGGGTCCCTGGGTCCCAGCGCCTCAGGACAGTAAATTGCCCAGGCAGTCCCTTCAACTCAGAATGTGGCACCCTCAGATCTGAAGTGTAGGTCTGGACATCCCTGCTCCTAAACCCAGCTGTTCATCTGTTTCCTCCTCTTCTGGGCCACCCAAACCTCCTCCCTCTTTTTCCCTAAGTGGTGAGTGGCATGTGACTGCTCAAGGGACGTGAGAGGCAGTGGGAGAGTGACACAACACTCCTTAATTACTATCTTCCTTCTGAATCCCAACACCTAAATTTAGCCAACAGAGCCTCCCAGCACAGGGGATGAAACTCCTCCCTCCCCAGGACCCTGTTCTTAGGGGAGAGAGAGCCAGACCTCCCCCTCACACGCACGCCCTGGGGGGGGGGTGAGGAAGGCAGACCTTCTCACCAGCCTGGGGATAGGTCAGAATGTAGCAGAGGCTGGTGGGGGTCCCTGAGCTCCAGGAGTGACCCACCCTAGTGCACATGGCAGGTGGCAGCTGGGGCCACTAATCACCAGGAAACAGAATGGCACTACCCACTGACAGGAAGCCTGGCAGGGGAGGTGGAGGGGAGAAGTGGTCCAAGTGTTAGGGACACAGGATCCTGAATGAGACAGTGTCAAGCTCTCTCTCTCTCTCTCTCTCTCTCTCTCTCTCTCTCTCTCTCTCCCACCTGCCAGCTGTGGAACCTTCAGCAAGTCAGCCAGCCTCTCTGGGCATATCTCCTAATCCAAACATAGTGCACTGCTGGGTAAAGTGGCTGTGAGGTTCCAGTAGACACCACAGATATAGCATGGGGCATCAAGCAAAAAATGAACAGGCCCAATCATGATGTTCGTCCAAGTACAGTGGTGTGGTACGTTAGCCCTGCAGTGGGCAGGCCCAGTGAAGACACCAGTGTTTTGGAGATGCCAGTACCATGAATGGCCACCAAGAACAGCAGCAGCAGTGGAGTACAGGTATCTGGAGCCTAGAATACAAGATGTGTGCTACAAAGGAAGGGTTGGAGAAGTGACTCAAGTTCTTGGAGGAGCCCAGAAGATCATGAGTGGATCCCAGGCATTGGACAGTTGGAGTTTGATTTTGCTTTTGATTGTGACTGTGCCTGATATTTTTCACTCTTGAAGGAAAAAAGTATTTTAGAGGAGCCCACAGTTAAGATACTTTTAATTGTAAAAAGACTTTGACTTTTAAAAGAGATTGGATATTTTAAAGGAATTGAAACTTTAAGAATTTGCAAAGAGCCGGGCGTGGTGGCGTACGCCTTTAATCCCAGCACTTGGGAGGCAGAGGCAGGCAGATTTCTGAGTTCGAGGCCAGCAGGGTCTACAAAGTGAGTTCCAGGACAGCCAAGGCTATACAGAGAAACCCTGTCTTGAAAAACAAAAAACAAAAAACAAACAAACAAAAAAGAATTTGCAAAAACTGTGAGACTTTTAAAGTTATTTAGATCTTGGGGATGAGTAAGAAAGTAAGGGTTGAGGCTTACTAGTGATGTGTTTGTGTGTCAAGGTGACAAGGGGTCAATTGTACTGGTTAGTTTTGTGTGTCAACTTGACACAGGCTGGAGTTATCACAGAGAAAGGAGCTTCAGGTGAAGAAATGCCTCCATGAGATTCAACTGTAAGGCATTTTCTCAATTAGTGATCAAGGGGGAAAGTCCCCTTGTGGGTGATGCCATTTCTGGGCTGGTAGTCTTGGTTCTATAAGAAAGCAAGCTGAGCAAGCCAGGGGAAGCAAGCCAGAAACATCCCTCCATGGCCTCTGCATCAACTCCTGCTTCCTGACCTGCTTGAGTTCCAGTCCTGACTTCCCTTGGTGATCAACAGCAACGTGGAAGTGTAAGCTGAATAAACCCTTTCCTCCCCTACTTGCTTCTTAGTCATGATGTTTTTTGCAGGAATAGAAACCCTGACAAAGACAGGGGGAACTTCCCTTCTTCCAGGTCTGCTCAGAGATGCCTACTCCAGGAAGTCCTCCAGCTGTCTTCCCACTCTGCCTGCAGGCTCCCTTGCTGCAGAGGTCTAGTGTCAATTACCAGCCCCATACCCAGCTCCAAGAAGTCTAGAAAGAGACACCTTGTTTTTTCTGTGAGTTACTGGAGTTCAAAGTCACCAATCTTTGTAAAAGGGGGGAAAAGTGTGTGTGGGTGGGACACAACTGAAGGGAGCTGGAAAGAGTTGGCATGAATGTGTGCCTGCAAGCTGTGCACTCCAGATGTGGGCAGTGGTTTTATCTAGGCATGGTAGGGATTCTGGGGTCAGGCTTGATGGAAGATAACCCCACCCCTGAGTCTCAGGTCTTGGTTCCTCATATGTAGAACTGGGTAGCAGAGTTAGCCAGGATGCAAAGGAGAGAGACAGGCTAGTGGGACAGTTCTTCCATTCTGAACTATCATGGAAAAGAGCCCTTCACTCAGTGCCTGGATAAAGCCATCCTCAGGTGTGCATCCCACCCCACCCCATGGCAGGAGCTGGGGCATGTCATCACCATGTACTCTTACTTCTGGTTCACACAGGGTGCCAGCCTTCAGAGGTATCCATCAGCAAAGCCTGGGAAAACCCTGCCCCTTCATTGTTCTGGCCCCAGATACCCCTCGCTGTCACGGACCACCTGGAGTTGATTTAAACCTACAGGCAGGCACTGACATCAGCTCATATCAAGCAAAGGAATCAGGGAATTAAGAAGATCTCAGATTCAGGCCCAGCCTAGGCTCTGCCTAAGGCTCCAAACTCCTGGCTGCCTCTGACACCGGTGCAGCCGGATGCAGACTACTCTCTTGAGCTAGAGTCACCAGGCCCCTTTCAGGAGTGGGAGGTGATGTATCAGGTGGGCAGAGAGTGCTTTTTACGAAGTAGGAAGTGATAAGCTACACCCCTGCGGGGTCACGTCCTTCGTGATGAGGCCTGTTTCAGTCATGGCGTTACTCCCTGCGGTGGCGTGCTCATGATGCTGCTGACGTACAGGCAGCTCATGGGTTGTGGGCAGGTTTCGGGCACCACGCACTGTCCTAAAATTTGACACAAGTTGAGTCACCTCTCGCTCACAATGCCTTAGGAGACGTCATTATGAACTGGAGGCCTGGCTGGGTCAGAGCCCTGGGACTCTCAGAACTGGTGGTAGAATGGGGCTCCCACCCTGGCAGTCTGAATCCATTTGTCTGTTCACCCTGCACCCCTTCACCTCCAACCACGGGTCCTTCTGCCTCACCCCTGTGACCTGTTTCTCCCAGGCCTGGGATGTGCTGTCCATTGGAAGGTGATCTTGGGAAGAGGGATGTGAGCCTGGAGTGCCCTTACTAGCTCTCCAATCCTCCTTAAAGGCCCTGTGACCGCAACACCAGAAAATATAAGAGTCAAAGAGATAGATAGCTCAAGCTGCGGGGAAATGTTTTCTCAGCTGCCTCCTGCTCCTTCGCTTGCTCACCATCCAGTAAGGAGTCCAGTGCATAGAGAAGTGCACTGGCCTGCAATAGCATCTCTCTGGGCGACACAGTAAAAAGCTGTTTCCCGTGAAGGTCAGAAACTAGGTTTCCATCCCAACAAGGGGAAGAGGCGTGTGCACAGTCCCCTCATGGAAAGCTGAGTATTGGAAGGGGTGACCTGGGGTCTTTGATACATGGTGGCTCTATGACTAGTATTGTCATAGGGTGATCATTCAATCCTATCCATCCAGGAGGGATAAAAGGAACCAATAGGAGTGTGGAGAGAAGGCTCAGAGGGTGAATGCACATGCTGTTGAAGCTTGGTAACACTGAGTTCAATCCTTGGGATATGATGACTCAAGGCTATTCCAGCAGAGATAGATGGCAGAGTTGGGAGTCAGCTGCAAGCTCATGGCCAGCTAGCCTGGAGTACACAGCATAGTGGCAGGTACAAGGGTGGCCCAGCATTGAGTGGTAAAAGTTTCAGGGACCCTGGTGGTCCCAAGGCTCTGACTTCTAGAGTAAGAAGACAAAGCTGTCTGGAGGGAGGACTGCCCTGGCACAAACTTCTAGCCACACCACCCATGCCACATGGCTGGGCATTCCGCTGCTACTTCCTGGGGGGAGATTCTGGAACACCTGCTAATTTTCATGCAGAATCACCTAGCATGACTAAGGTGCTTATCAGATGTAAATTGGCCCATGTATCAGGGCTCTCGGGAGATTCATGAATGACCTGTATGCACTTAGAATACATTCATCTGAAAGAAACTAAAACAGAAACAACAACAACAACAAAACCCAACAAAACCAACAAAGCAACAGTGGCCACTGTAGTTCTTTTTTTCTCCCAAGTAAACAAAATGTGGAGGTATCTGCTTCAGGGCTGGTACGGCAGTTCCACACGTGGGTACCTATATTAGTACTTGTTTCTTGGTCCCAAATGGCTGCTCTAGTTCCAACAAGCACGTGCACATTACAGCACAGCAAAGAAGACACAAGAGGTTTATATATCACGGAAGGACTATAGATATCTTAAAAGGAACTCAGGGATATGCTGGATATGCTGCCTTCATTTCGGGTGACTTCGTGTCCGGCTCGGCATCAGGAGTTCGGTGGGGAACACACTTGGAACCAGCCGGCAGCCTCTGGCATCCCATAATCTGCCTCTGTTCCACAGGAAGGCTGGCTGTGTTTCCTGGCACTGTGCCCCCAGCGGCCTTGAATCACTCGCTCTTTGTTCTTATGCCTTTCTTGTGCTTGGACATTCATCCCGTTCTCCAACACGCTGCCAGAAGTCCTGTAAGAGCACGACTTTGCACGAAGCACAAAGCCTTCCCTCTGGCTTTCAAAGCCCCTTGGCCTTTGGGACCTGTCATCCGTTACAGCTCTGCTCACCTCTGCCCCACCCTCTGAGCCAGTGTCTGCCTCAGCCCTCTGCAGGACTCCAAGCTGACCTTGAAGGCACACTACAGAAAGGGTGCCTTGTATGTGTGTCTTCCTCAGTCTCTAGGGAGAATCAGACTCCCTTTCTCTGGCCTCCCTTGGGCTTCCGGAGCCTTCCGTCATCTCTCTATTTATAGTTAGAGTCAGGTGGCTCTGGCCTCCACGTTGCTGGGTCTGGCTGGGAGAGCTGGTTCTGTCACCTGCCTGGGAAGCCTGGGATTTTCCAAAGCCGGCCTGTGTCCCCCTCACTGTGCCAATGTCCCGGAGAGAGGCACCCACACCACGGAGACCCTTACCACGCACACACCCTGCTGGCTGCTCCAGCCTGGTTGTATCATGTGTGCCCCTCAACTCATCACTTTTGAGACATAACTGGAGCACCTTTCTGTCACCATCCTGGCTTGCAGGCCTGGGGACCAGCACCCTCCTGCCCCTGAATGCCAGAACCCCACTGTCTTGGTCTGTGAGCTCCAGTTACCAAGTCTTTCTGAGCCTCTGCCATTTATAGCTGACTCCACTCTGGTCTAACAAGACCTGAGGAGGGTGATAATAGGCCCCAGGTCCTTGTGGATTTCATACCCTCCCTACCATTTCTCTGACTCCTGGAAACTGAAGGGAAGGAAGGATTGCTGTGCCTCTGGACCTTAACCCAAGGGCTAGCAGTGTCCCAGCCCACCTAGCTTACCCCCTAGCTTAGAAACCAAAGAAAGCCACTCTGGCTGAGGGTCCCGAATGCATTTGGTACCAAAAGGGAGAACTGGCGCCTCCTAGTGGACAGTGAGAGAATATCTTCCTGGCCATCCTGTGGTCCAGGCTAGAATGAATCTGAGACTGAAGTCAGGGTCCTTGTAGACCCTATCACTCACTGCCAACTGGGACAAATCTCATCTCATTTAGCAAACCTCGGGTTCCTCAGTCTCCTAAGCTAAGATGATGCCCCACACAGGATCACAGCAAAGTTTCCATCAGTGATTCCGAGACCAGCTTTGCACAGCGCTATTTCCCAGGTCCCCAGGGGCAGGGATTTGTTGGGGACCACAGGGCGCTGGTAGTGAGGAGGTGAGAAGTCAGGGTTTCTGAGTTGTTGATGGGTGCTCTCTGGGTACTATTTCACTGTGACCTTGGACTCTGATGAATTAATCTCTCCCTCCAGCTCCGAGGTTTCTCAGAAGTTTTAGCTCTTATTAACATACCTGTCCCAGGAACAAGCTTACATCTGTATCCAATTAACCTTCCTGCCAACAATGATTCAATGAGTTCTTTGCCAGTGTTCATAGGGCTATCTCTGCTTTCCCTGGTCCTGAAAAAGCAGAAGTATTGCATGAGCTACTATCACGATGACTCTGTGGCAGGAGGGTCACAAGACACTGGCCTCTGGGGTGAACTTGGGGTCTTCTAGGAGTTGTGGGTGTTATGCTGAAAGAGCTCTAGCTGAGAGGCTGTATGGTTGGCTGTGGGTAGGGAGAAGAGGCCTCCCTATGAGTCCCATGTAAAAGGTACCTATGAGTGAATGTAAAAGGTATCTTTTGATACTTCTGAGTGGGAGGGAGCTTTCTGGAATTCATGCTGGGTATGGAAACAGTTTTGGATCCCTTTGTGCTGGAGAGGCTGACAATGGGTATTGTAGTCTCAGGGCTTCTGACTGAACCTGCTGAGACTGTCTGGGACCTCTTCGTATTAAGCTGTGCATTCCTTTGGGATGGCTGGTCGCGAGATAAGTGAGACTTGCAACTCAACCTCCTTTAGGATGGACCTCTCTTACAGTGACTCCCGGAGTCATCTGGGATGTCCTAGGAAGACCCAGGGGCCCTGGTAGAGGTGGGGTCTGAGCATCTGCAGGGGTTGCCCTACCACATGCTACGTATGCATGCTACGGCCCACCAGATTTTGCTAAACCCTTATTATGAGTGACTATAGATAAACCTGTCAACAGGCAGTCTGATTGTGTAGTTGAGAGGAGACAGGAGACAGGCTGGTAGGAGAGGCGGGCTGAGCCTAGAGGAGTGAGTAGCTGGGAACAAGATTACCTTCCCTAAAGCCCCCACCCAGGAATAAGGAAAGCAACGGGGACATCCTAGAGCCAGCAACCAGATCCCAAGCCTGACACCACCTTGGGCATAGATAGACAGAGGCAGCCCTGAGAGCTCCCAGTCCCCAGCTCCAGCCAAACTGGCTTCTTATCTTCTCTCTGCTCTCCCTCCCATGCCTGCCCTCACCAGTGCAGGTCTCCTGGTTACCTGTCACCCATGAGATGTACCTCCTTGTCCTTGCCCTGCTGTCCCTTACCCTGGGTCCTACCCCTTCTTGCCTTCCCTCCTTTCCCAGGGCTCTGCTCAAAACAGCTTTCTCTTTTGAAAGCTTCTCTCAGCCCAATTCTGTTCTGTCTTTTGGGCAGGGACCCTGGTGGGACCTCTGCCCACACCAGAGGCTCCCTGGCCCAGTGTGTTGCCATCCCTCCCTGAACAGGCTCTGTTGAAGTCCCTTCTTCTATCTTACAAAGGCCAGCAGGAGGCTGGGAGGGTTTTCATGGAGCCGCAGAGCCGCAGAGCTGCACGCCTGCATCGGATTTGTGCTTTAGAAGTTCACTAGGGCTGGCAGAGGCAAGATGAGGGCACAGGGCTTCTATGATTGCTAGGCAGGCAGGTTGTAAGGGCAGGGGGAGGGGAGGGCTTCTCACGGTACAGCCTTTGCTTTTTCAGAAGTCTCTGAGCCTGGCTCTGCACGAGCAAGTCATGTGTCTGACTCCCCACCTCCCAGCCCCAAACAGGAGAGTAAAAATTCAAATCCTTCAGATGAGAGTAAAAGGATCTTTGGTGCCAGGGGCAGGATTGTAAAGATTTTTTTTTTTAAGTGCACAAAAAGGTCATAATGTAAAATTTAGTATCTCAGCCCCACCCCTGCCTGCCTGAGAGACAAGGCCTTGCCCTGTAACCCAGGCTGGCCTTGAATGAGAAAGAGATCTTCTGAAGAGCTGGAGTCACAAGCCTGGACCATTGTCTTGAATTCATACTGTGTTTAGGGTCTCATTAGCTCAGACTGGCTTTGTATTCACTGTGCGTCCAAGGCTGGCCTTGGACTTCTGGGTCTCCTGCTTCTCTACCTCCTGAATGCTGCATCCAGGTATGCCCCACTGTACCCGACAATGCTGGGCATTGAACCGAAGTCCCTTGTGCTTGATAGGCAAGCATTGTGTCAACCAAGCCATACCCCCAGCCTCAATTTCAGCTGCTTTTTGTTTGCTGTTTCTGTTTCTGAGTCAGGGTCTCACGTGTTGCTCTGGCTGGCCTCAAACTCACAGAGATCCACCTACTTCTGCCTCCCAAGTGCTGGGATTAAGGCGTGTGCTACTACTCCAAGCAACTGCTTTTTCGACATGTATTTGTGCGTGGGCTGGGTGACCTACTATTGTATGTGGTCACATGCCATGTCGTGGTATGTATGAAGATTAGAGGACAGGCAGCTTTTAAGAGTTGGTTCTCTCTTCCCTCCACGTGGGTCCAAGGATTGAACTGAAGCCACACAGTTGGTGTCCCTTGCCTTTTGGATACGCCTTGGTTTTGTGTTCCGTTTAGTAGTAAACACCCAATTGTGCATCAGGTCTCTGGAGATTTCCCATGCTGCAAAGGTGCAGAACCTCTGCACTTTGCTACCCAGAGCCCTCCAGCCTCCCTTCCCACTCTCCTGCCCTTCGCCCCCTCCTGTATGTTTCACGGTCTATATAAATGAGTACTTTCTGCTCCCTTTGAGAGTATCCATCTCTATCTTTCTTTTGAGACTTAGAGTCTACACATTTCTCAGTCTTCAGGTCGTGCTGAGGCAGCTGGTATACAAGCTCAGGTTTGGAAACCAGTAGCTTGTTGTCACCCAAGTTGAAGGTCCTCTCCCCCTTGCTTTTCGCCCTTGCGTGTAAAACCAAAGCCTAGTGACTCCTAGCCTCCAGCGAGGACTCCTGTGACCTCTGGGGGTAATTGTCTCTCAGACAGACCAGACTGAGAACCCAACAGCCCAAATTAGGATTAATTCTCACGACCCATGTTTTTGTGATGTTGTGGATGCTGGCCATTCAGAGTGTGGTCCTGCATTCCTTGAACCTGGTTACAAAAGTCCTCCCAGCCCCCACCTGGGCTGCAGCATCTCAGTGAGTGCGTTAGCCAGCTCCTCAGGGCTGGTGGGAGTGGTGATGGGGAGAGCGGCTGGGAGTGGAGAAGAGGGAGCTTTCTAAGAGTTGAGGAAAGGGACCTGACCCAGAGCTCTGCCCTTTACCCCGACACGCTCGTGGAGAATCAGGCTGATGTGGGCTTAGCCTGCTCCATGGCCAGAGTTGCCCTTAAGCACACTGTTTCTATACATCTGTGTAAAGCCTCTTGGTGCCCTAGATCCTGATCCTTAGTCACCAATCTGGTGTCCAGAGACCCACGGCCTCAGCTACAAATATCCAGAGCTATGGACATATGGCCTTGAACCTGGCCTTCTCCCTCCCCGTGCCCTGTCTCTGACCCTCCCAGCAGGACATCTACTCTGCTGAGGGCTCAGTAGCAATCCTATTCAATGACACCATAATGGCTTACAGGGTACCAAGGAAAGAGTGCACGCTCACCAGGCTGCTCAGTCCCCACAGAAGCCCCAGAGGATGGCACAGGGTGAGTCCTGGAATAGTACCGTGTCTCATGTGTAATAAGTGCCCAAGTTGTCATTTGAAATATAGGCTCTCTGTCAGGGCTGAGAACCTCACCCAGGCACCTATATTTTTCACTTTTTCATCTTTTCCAGAGGACTGTTAAGTGCTGAATCTAGGATTTGAACTCAGGGTTATGTGTGCCCAGACCCTAAGTCCTTAATTGCTGAGCCCGGCCTCTTCACCTCATTCTCAGATAAGAAGCTGCACAAGCCAGACTGAGCATGCGAGGATCCCTGCGGACTGGCTTCCAGCCACCCTGAGTCCCCCTGGGACTGTCATCTTAGCAGTAACATCACTGATGAGCCCAGTCCCAGGAGCAGCAGCTGTAGTCTGGGAGGTTCATGAGCTCAGCACCACGAGGAGAGATGGAAATTGACACCTTCTGGTCCCGAGGCTCTGGGGGGAGGGGACACAGATTGCACACCTGGGCCTGGTGCAGCAGCTGTCACACCGGGAGGCGGCAGCCACGGGAACTGACAGCATGGGTAGAGGGACTTGCCCACCCAGGCACTGTGGGGTCCCTGTCACACAGCTAGCATGGAGGCTGAGAGGGGGCATGTGGGGGTACAGAGCACATGAGACAAGCCCTGGCTAGACAGTCAGGGCCTGTGCTGGCTTCCACACAATGTAGAGGACACAGGGATGACACATGGGGATTGGAGTGGCAGCTGGAACTCTCCCTAGCTACAAACTGTGGTGAGTTACTTCTCCTGGACTTCAGTCCCCAACTCTAACGGGGATGGTAATGGTACCCCTTGCCCCACTGAGAGCCTTTGGGGCCCCAGCAGACATGAAGTACCTAGCGCCTGGCACGCCTTCTCATGTGGGTTGGCTTTGAAGACAAGCAATTTCCACCTGGCTGCTGTGAGGGGCAGGTGACTTACATACGGGAGGAAAAAAAAAGACCTGGTGCCAAGTGTACAGCCAGCTCTGTCAGTAATTGGCATTATTATTAGGAACAGGCCAGCTACATAATTTGCAGAGCGCAGTGGAAAAGGAAACATGGGGCTCTCACACGTAACTGATTAAAAGCTCCAAAATGGCGGGGCCAGGGAGCTTGCCAGAGGAAGGAAAGGCACTTGCCACCAACCCTGACTTGAGGTGGAACCTGAGAACACGCAGGGTGGAAAGAGAGAACTGACCCCTAAGGTTGTCCTCTCACCTCTATGTGTGCGCAGTGACAGGTGCACGCAGATGTGCATGCTCCAGATCACATGCACACATACACACGCACATGCCCCCACACACAATGTTTTTAAATGTAAATTTACCATTAATAATAATTCCAAGCGTGGCTACAGAGCCAGAGGCTGAGAGCAGGGTCTGTCTGAGCATACAAACCTGCAAGGTCTATAGCTGGCTTTGGTGAAGAAACAAAATTACCAAGGTTACCAAAGTGAAGGGTTCCTCAGCCTTGTCTCCGGTCTCCTGATTATTCTGGTAAAATTCTGTGTATTGTGGGAGCTCCTGACCTTCCCTTCCCTCTCATTAGCCTACTCATCTTGAAAGAGCAGGCTCCGTGAGGTGAAGGCACATGACCCCATTGCATGAACTTTCGGACGTGAGCAAGTGGCTACTCACGGCAGATAGGTCACCACTGCCTGACTGAAGCAAGGATTCCAAGGATGGGCTTATGGGGTTTACTTCCAGGAATGTGATGACACCCCCAAACAGCCACATCACTGAAAGGTCTCACCCCAGCAAGAAGTAAGACACCCTCTTCCATAGCCCCTCATACACTGCAACCCCTCCTGAGACCCCCTAGACCACACGCAACTCATGCAGAATCACATGCAGCTGGTGGGGAGGTTCAGGAGGTCCTAACTGCTATCTCAATGGGTGGAGTCTAATGTCCCTCCCCCTGTTTCTTCTATAAAGGAATGTCTGCAGGCCCAATCTCTCTCTCTCTCTGCATTCATGTGTGTGTGTGTGTGTGTGTGCATTCATATATACATGCACATGGAGGGCAGAGGTCGATATTTCCACCTTAGTTTTAATATCAGTGTGTGTGCACATATGGTATGTATGTCAGTACGGCACATGCACACCACCACCTGTATGGGGGTGGACAGAGGACAGCTCTCGGGAGTTGGCTTTCTCTACTGTGGTATCTGGGACTCAAATGCAAGAACTTAGGCTCGTGGCAAGTGCCTGTACTCACTGAGCTACCTCACCAGACCCTTGCCATCTATTCTTTGAGATTGGGTCTCTTGCTGAAACTGGAGTTCCCTGAATGTCTAGACTGGCTGGCTGGTAAGCTCTCCCGGCCCTTCATCCTCCTGTCCCTACTTCTGAAAGCTGTGGTTACAGATGTATGCCACCACACCTAGCTGTTTACATGAATGCTGGGGACCCAAACTCAGGACCTCCTGTTTGTGCAGCAAGAGCCTTGCCCACTGAGCCATCTCTTCCTTCTCAGCAGAGCCAGTTCTGAAGTTCTCTTGTGAGTAGTCACAGCTGCTTTGATGAATATGGTTATAGCTGTTATGCTCAGAGGACAGCTTTCCAAAACAGAGCCTGAGAAATTATCCTATGCACACCCCAAAGAAGGTAATCTCCAGGGTACATAGGACCCTGTCCTAATGCACTATGGTGACCTAGAACAACCTTAGGGTAGGACAGGAACTCCAGGGCCCTGTGGTAGCAGAGGGTGTGCAGAGGAGGAGAGGGTGGGGGGGACAGTGCCCGTGTGTCAGCCTGGGCTGTCCCTGGGGGTGTGCACGGGGGTGGTTCTGTTCTCTTGGTGTCTCTGTGTTTTCCCCGATGGCAGGGATTGCTTTTGTAATAGCAGGCAAAAACCATACACGAGCCTCTATTCAACAAAAGCACTGTTCTCATAGGAACCAGGAAGGCAGCCCCCCTCCATACAAAGTACATTCAAGGAGAAGAAAATAAAAGGCATAACGATGGTTAGATTAGAACAATGCATCTGTACTGCCCCTACATAGCTCACCCCCTCCATGAAAGCCTGTTGTGAAAAGGTTGGTGTTCTATGGGGCTGCTGGGCTGCTGTGTGTGTGTGTCCGTGTGTCCTAAGTATGATGGTGTCTGTGAGTGACTGAGTGTAGGAGGTTGGGGCGGGGGTGGGGTGGGGGACAGTTGGTCTTTCCCGAACTGAACCCAAATTGTCCTCTGTGATGCCGAGTGGCAGAAAGGGAACAGGCTTTGAATGGGATGGAACAGCGTTGGAGTACCAGCTGCACCAAACCTGTCACGACCCTTCCCCAAGCTGCTCCCTGATATAGAAGGGAGAGCACAGAATCTAAATTTCAGGATACAGTTCTTTTTTTTTTTTTTTTAAGATTTATTTTATTTATTATATGAAGCTTTCTTCAGACACTCCAGAAGAG
The DNA here is from genome assembly GCA_902729485.2 of Mus minutoides. Lineage (NCBI taxonomy): Eukaryota > Metazoa > Chordata > Mammalia > Rodentia > Muridae > Mus > Mus minutoides. The sequence continues at coordinate 3,488,535 of LR749531.1, read as the reverse complement.
GGCACCAGATCTCGTTATGGATGGTTGTGAGCCACCATGTGGATGGTGGGATTTGAACTTATCACCTTCGGAAGAGCAGTCCGGTGCTCTTACCCACTGAGCCATCTCACCAGCCCCAGGATACAGTTGTTATAATGAAAGAAACCCAACTAGTGCATAGTAGGTGTGCAACCGGTGAGGACTCTTCCACCTCACCCGATGCATCTGAGCATTACCTTGAACTTGACTTCGGATATAACCTGACCCTTGTGAATAGAAGGGAGGACTGATATCACTATGAGAGCCCAAGGTCTGCAGTCCCTGGTCCACAAGTCACCATTTAGCCCTGTTTTCCAAGGACACTGGAAGTCAAACCCTTCATAGGACCCTGGAAGGAGCCATTTGGTGGAGCGTGGAGACCCCTAGTGGTTATATCAGGGACTGCATGTCTCATCCTGAAACTTCCCACCCTGGGTCTTCCCTTCAAAGCCCTGCAAAAGTGTCCTGGAAACATTGGTGATACTTTACACGCTGACAGAAAAATGGTTATCAGTCTTAAGAATCCATTTTCAGATGCATCAGAGACAAGGCCATNCAAAGCACTTGCTTTGCAAGCACGAGTGCCTAACTTTCATCCTAGATCCCCCCAAAAGACAGGCATGGTGGCACGAACTTGTCCTCTTAGTGTTGGGGACTGGGGTTGGGAGGGCTCCAGAGGAATGGAATATGAGGTTGTCCTCTGGCTTCACACACACACACACACACACACACACACACACACACACACACACACACAGGACCTCATCAGCTTCTAGAGATTTCACATCTGATATTCTGCCACAGGCTGAGCTGCTGAGCCCTAGACCCATCCCTTCTGTGGACGTTTGCAGACTCGATCCTAGTTCTTCACCACTCTAGAGTTCCATGACACCTACCCACTTGCCCATGGCTTTGTGGTGGGTGGGATGTTCCCTCAACCCTTGACTGTAACCTTATTATGTAGTTTGTACTGAGCGGTGAACTAAGAGGTTGACAGAAGCTAAACAGATCCCACATGGCTGCTACCCATCAGCCTGAGTATGGGATGGTTCATTGTATGGGTGCACTGGACTGGACTAAGGCATGCCCAGATAACCCCATTAGTGGGCATGTCTGGACTTTCTAGATGACCACCCCAGTTATCTTTTGATTTTTTTAAATTGTTGTTGCTGTCACAAAATACCCAACAAAAAGAACTTAAGAAGGGAAAGGTTTGGGTCTGAAGAGATGGTTCAGCAGTTAGGAGCATTGACTGCTCTTCCAGAGGTCCTGAGTTCAATTCCCTGTCAACCACATGGTAGCTCATAACCATCTGTAATGGAATCCAGTGCCGTCTTCTGGTGTGTCTGAAGACATCAAAAGTGTACTAACATTTATAAAATTAATAAATCTTTTTTAAAAGGGGGGAGGGTTTATTCTGGCTCACGGATTGAGGCTTCACAGAGGGCGTATGAAGTAGCTGGTTATATTGCATCCAGCTCCAGAAAGCAGGGGATGAATGCTGGTGCTCAGCTCACTTTCTCCTTTTTATTCAGCCCAAGACCCCAGCCCCCGGGATGGTGCTACCCAATTTAGGGTCTGTCTTCCCTTCTCTTATATTTTGGTTGTGAGCCTAGCCTTTAGCAGCTGAGCCATTTCTCCAGCCAGTCTTTCCTTCTCAATGAACCTAATCTGGAAACTCCCTCAGATATGCTTAGAGGCTTAGCATCTAGGTGAGTGTACCCCAGTTGATAATCAAGGCTGACCACCAGTGGGGGTGGTCAACAGCCAGTCCTCCAAGGGCCTGAACCAAAGGAGAGAGGAGAAAGGATAAGCTCTCTCTTCTTCAGCCAAGATGACATTTTCTTCTGTTCCTGGATACCCGCACTCCTGGTTCTTGTTCATCTGTTCTCAGGCTAAAGCACATCCCCAGCTTCTCTGGCTCAGCCGCTTGCAGGGGGCACACTGCGGGACTCTTTGGCCTCCACAATCATGTGAGCTAGTTTCCACAATAAGCTCTCAAATGCACACGTGCACACTGTTGGCTGATACAGCGCTGTAGGAAGAGACAGAGCTCTGTGCTGTGCCTGTGGCCATGCTGACCTAAGAAGGTCTGAGGGGAAGAGCCAAGCACTTCTGGATGTGTCTGGAAGGACACTCTAGAGCCAGTTTACTAAGGGGGATGCCCTGTCTCTGATGTGAGTGATACCACCTGATAGCTGGGAAGAAAGAAGAGGGAAGCCCTGCTTCGGGGATTCTCGTCTGTCTCCCCAGGTGAACAGCTGTGTTGTTGGTTGTTGTTGTTTTATTTGTTTTGGGGGTGGGCGGGTTATTCTCATTCCCCTGTGGCCATGTCATCATCTCCCCCTGTGATTCCAAAGCAGTGAATCTAGCCAACAATGGACCAAAACCTCTGAGACCATGAGTCAAAGAAACTTTCATCCTCGAACCTACCCTGCAGGTATTTTTTACCCAAAAATGGAAACATCTGCTTCCTGGAGCACAGCCATGCAGCCAAGCAAGACTGTGCTGTAGAGGATGACAATACCGGAATGATGTTTTAAACCAACCAGCGTTGGGATGTTGCTTAGGCAGCATCAATGCAGCATTAGCTGCCTAACACACAGTTTTAGACTAGGCTGGAGATAGATATTCAGCTTAATGATTTTTCTTTCCTCTGAGAATTTAAAGGCCTAGCCCAAGGGCAAAGACTGACTGAACAGAGAGGACTTCCCTGTGGGTACCCCGTGATCATTTTGAGGGTTTTGGTCAAGTCTTGGTGTAAGGGTAGAGATTCTTCACCTCAGTACTTCAAAATGAAACAACTTAGCTCCATCTTATCATGTATATAGCCTTAGATAGGCCCCTAAACCTCTCTGGGCCTCAGTTTCCTCATCTGTAGAAGGGGACAATAATGACAATAGCTGCCTGTACAGTACAGATTAAATAATCTCTGTATCAGATGCATAGATCAGGGTGTGATACACAGCTGCATCAGAGAAGCAGATACTCTGCCAACACAATTCTCTTAATAAACAGCCAGAGTTGGGGGCTGGAGAGATGGCTCAGTGATTAAGAGCACTGACTGCTCTTCCAGAGGTCCTGAGTTCAATTCCCAGCAACCACATGATGGCTCACAACCATCTGTAATGAGATCTGATGCCTTCTTCTGGTGTGTCTGAAGACAGCTACAGTGTACTTATATATAATAAATAAATCTTTTAAAAAATAAGCAGCTAGAGTCTTATCATTTTTAGGAGCTGAAGTAAAGAGAGATCTACTGGCCAATTTTCTGTCTCCATTACTGTGGTGGATTGAATGAGAAAGGTTCCTCATAGTCTCGGGCATTTGGACACTTGATTCCCAGTTGTTAGTGTTGTCTGGGGAGGTATAGGAGAAGCAGATGTTGGCGGGACCCGGGAGCGGGCCTTGAGAGCGAAAATCCTACGGACACTTCCAGTTTGCCCTCTCTGCTTTGTGCTTCTGGTTCTGTCTGTGAGCGTTCAGCTTTCTGTTCCTGCCAGTGCCATGTCTGTAGTCTGTTGTCAATGCTTCTGTCTGCTCTGCCATTGTGGACCCTTGCCCCTAGGGAACCATAATCCAGATAATCTCTTCTGTAAGGTGACTTGTCATGGTGTCTTATCACAGCAACAGAAAAGCAAGTAATACAGCTACTCACTTTTATTAGTGTGTGTGTGTGCACCCGTGTGTATATGTGTGTGTGCACCTGTGTGTATATGTGTGTGTGCACGTGTGTGTGTGTGTGCATGCATGCACCTGTGTATGCACCTGTGTAGAGGTCAGAGGACAGCCTTAGGTGTTGTTCCTCAGGTACCATCCACCATTTTCTGAGTCCTTCACTGGCCTGAAACTCATCAATTAGGTTAGTCGGGTTGACCAATGAACCCCCAGAAACCTTCCTGTCTCTTCCTCCCCAGTTTTGGGATCCCAAGTAAGAACTATCAAAAAAGGCCTGACCTGTTTTTATGGAGATTTGAACTCTGGTCCTAGTGCCTAGACCTTACTGACCGAACCATGTCTCCGGTCCCTATTAGTGAGTACTTGGCTCACATCAGGCAGCCATGAAGTATGTGGCTAGCATGGTGGGGTGGAAGCAGACTAAAAGGTGGCGGGGGAGGGCCAAGTTCCCTAGGTTGGTTGCCGTGTGTCCTGGAACTGCCTTCCAGATTCTGAGACTAGATTTGCTTCAAAGTAAAAAAAAACAGATGTTGCTGGAAAGTGGGGTCAGAGCTTTCTGCCCAGTGTCCTCTGCTGCCTGTAGTAAGGCCCCTCCTTCCCAGGGGACCCTGAGCTCTGCTGAGCTGGCAGATCCTGGGGGCCTGACAGCTGTGTCCACAACCCCATGTCAGTATGAAGCTGGTCTTTCTGAAAGGCAAGGATAGGTGTAGGGCTTTCTCTGGATAACAGTGTGGCAGGGGCTGGGAGGTTGGGGGTGAGGAGGGGTGGGGTGGCCTACAGGCCAGGTCCAGAGCTCTCTAAAGTCAGATGCTCAGATGGGGAAGGTTGGTAGAGCCCTGAGGCCAGGCTCAGGGGGAAACAGAGAGAATGTCCCAACTTTGCTCTGGGATTCTCAATTTCCCTGAAATGAGGCTCATATTCTCATTCATCTTGGCCCCTTACAGATGTTTTGAACAAGTTCTCTGTGGGAGTTGGGATGGTGAAAAAGACCTTTGCTAAACTGCAAAGATTTAAAGGTCTAGAGACTGCTCTTCGGTCCTCATTCCTGTGCTGTAAAACTCAAGCAAGAAGTTTAAAGGACCTCATTGCTGCTGGGACATGCCTCTACCAGGAGTGCAGGTCTCTCTCACTCTGCCTCCCCAGGAATGTGAGTAGGAGATGCCACCAACACTATTGTTATGTATATATGTGTTAAGTTGTGGTTTCCTCATTCCACACCCCCTACCACAGCACTGGGGATGGAAGCCAGCCGTGTTCACAGATCTCTTTCTCCCATTCTATTTAAAGACAGGGTCTCATGAAGTTTCTTGGTCCAGTCTTGAACCTGTGCTCCTCATGCTCAGCCTCCCAAATAGCCAGAATAACAAGCTTATGCATACCTGTATCTGAATGGTCAGGCCCTGGCTTGTGGCTCTATGAAGCCTTTAGGAGGTGGGGCCTGGCTGACCGCCCCGTGGTCCACTAGGGGTATGTCTTTGCAGATTACCCATCCCCCATTTAGCTTTCTCTGTCTCCAGAACTGTCCCACGTCAGCAGTCACCATCACACACTCTGGATGCCTCAAACCTGACTTACTTCACAACAAATTGGACCCTCCAAAACCATGAGCCCAAATCAGCTTTTCTTCCCTTAAACTGTCAGACATGTTGCCATAGTGACCAATACACCGAATGGCTCCCGCCTGTAAGTGTGGAACACAGGAATGAAATGAACGAGGTAAGTCATTACCAAAGTGAAAGTTAGTGTCATTTCCCGTCACTGATTAAAACATTCTAGCAAAAGCAGCTTACATGAGGGTTTGTCTTGGCTCACAGCTCAAGCATGACCCTCCATGGTGGCGAAATCAAGGCAGGGGGAGCTCAGAGCAGCTGGTCACATCTCATCCACAGTAAGAGATGGAGATGAGTGTTGTTCTTCAGACCTCTGTGCATTGCAGTCCAGGACCCCAGCCTGGGAATGGTCCCGCCCACAGCAAAATGGGTCTTTCCACATCAATTAACAGAATCATGATGATCCCTCCCAGGCAAGCTCAGACGCCCATTTTCCAGGGGATTCTAAAGTCTGTGACACAGCTAGCTCAGTCAGGTCTTTATAACACAGGGACTGGTAAAGCTGAGAGTTGAAGGGTCACACCTAGAGGCCTTGTGGTGTCAAGAGGACCTATATTCCCAGCAATCAACATGAGGGATAATTGGGGGCAATGAAGGAACCTGAGTAGAGACCGTGGAGTAGAAAGACGTAGCTGAGGGCTAGAGAAGTGGCTTGCTTGCTTAGTAAGCCCTAAGCCTGAGGACTAGAGCTAAAGTTCCCAGAACCCTTAACAATCGTCTCACAACTACCTACAACTCCAGATTCAAGAGGTTGGGTAGTCTCCAGGGAGTCTATCTGGCCTCCAGGGGCTCCGTATAGCCTCCGGAGAATCTGTGCAGCCTCTAGGGATCTGTCTCTCCTTCAGGAGATATGTCTGGCTTCCAGGTATCTGTCAGGATATCTGGACACCTGAGCACACGTGGTTCACATATATGATGACATGAACATACAAACACATATGTTTTAGTCAAATAAGTAGGTTTTAAAGAAGAAAGATATAGATGGGTTGGCAGGAAGAGGCTGGAGCTGTTACTAACAACAGACAGTAGGCTCCCATATTGATTAGAACATTCACATTCATAAAAAGAGGCCAGACAATAAGATGTTTACAGGGAGACTCACCAGGGGCACAGGATGACAGCTTTGTTTCCTTTTTATGTTTTCTCATCTGCATGTTAGACTTTGAGGATAACAAACCTGTCTTAATTTTATTTTGAAACAAGATCTCAAATGCTCAGACTCCAGCAACCCTTGGCAGCCAGCCCTGGGCTGCTGGATCGCTGAGACTACAGATTTTGTTCCATGCCAGGTCCTTTTATTTACTTTTTGTTACAGGAGATCAAACCCATGGCCTTTTTGATTCGAGGCAAGAGCTCTGCCACTGAGCTACAGCCCCAGTCCTTAAAAGGCTATTTTATTTACCAGTTGGTGGTGTGGCTTGATTGATAGAGTGCTCATCTAGGATGCCCAAAGCCATGGGTTCGATCCCTAGCTCTTCCAGTATAAACTGCCTGGCCTTGGGCAAGGGATGCTTCTCCAGGCTTCAGTTAACCTCACCTTCCATGCTGTTGCTTTGTTATTGTTGTTGTTGTTGTGGTGGTGGTGGTGGTGGTAATTGAACACAGGGCTTTGAATTTGCTAAACAAAGAGTTCTACCTCTGAGCTATAGCCCCAGTTTGTTAACGTCCCCGTTACAAATGATGGTGAGTGCAGGCTCTGACTCCCAAGACTCGTTGAAGGCTATATGAGTTGAAGGTGGGCCCCAGTGCCTGGTGACTAAGAGGTATGAGCATCATTTTTATTGGCCATTCACTATGTATATAATTGACTTGTGGATGGTGTAGTCCCAGTGCCTGGTGACTAAGAGGTATGAATGTCATTTTTATTGACCATTCACTATGTATATAATTGACTTGTGGATGGTGTGACTATGGAGAGGGGGAGATAGCCCAGCTTCCAAAAGTCTCACAGAGCACATCCGTTGTTCTGTTCAGCATCTATTGCCGAGCACATCGCGGGGAAGTCACAGCAGCAGCCAGATAGCTCCAGTTAGCTCTGCTCTGATGTCCCAGGACTCACTCACAAGGTCTTTCCACCCCCTTCCCAGCCACTAGAAATTGGCCCCTACCCTCTGCTCTTTGTGGCTGTTATCTACACGTGGCTCAAAGAACAATTGCTGAACGAACGAATCCCAGTGAGCTCCTCAGAGGACTCTGGGAGATCTGCAAGGACGTCTTCTTGGTCACAATAGCTGTGTGCATCTGTGTGTGCAGGAGTGTGACCTGTTTATATATAAACACGAAGTAATCTTTCATGCTTCTTATATACACAGAATTTTCTGGGAACGAGACTATTGTGTATTCAGAGAGAAGATTGTCCTTTGTTTTGTTTGGCGTCTTGCCAGGACTCGGTGCCTAATTCATGTCACTGGCAACAGGGCGGCTCGTGGTGTCTGAGTCAGCTTCACAGCCACCTGTGTCCACTGTCCTTGTGGCTGCTGTGGCCCTCACGGTTGCTTCTCTAGGAGCAAATGTGGGGCCATGAAACCCTATCTGCCTCTGAGAGTCAGTTTGCATCCTGCGTCCTGAAGTTCGTATTATTTTATTATGAATCACTTTTCATTTTTTTCCTTCATGGTGTAGTTAGGATATTACATTGATTTTTTTTCATTTGTTTAAAAGCATATGTGCACACAGGTGAGGTTATTTATGAATTTCATTTCTACTAGGAACACTAGGAAATATTTGTCATAAAAGCCAGGTACCTGTCTGCAAACCCCCACTCCAGAGCCCACATTTGTATAATTCAGGTGACCCATTTCTGAATGGGCCTCAGCACCAGCCTTCAGCCAGGAGAAGTCTGTCCCTGAGATGAAATACTCAGCTGTTCACTTGCCTGTGGGATGTGGAATCTACCTCCATTGCTGTTCTGTTAAATGGAGCCTTTCCCTCTTCCCCAAGGAATTTTCCATGACTGGTCTTTTTGCCCACTCCTGCCAGTCAGTGTCTTTTCCAGACTCCCTCAGGTCTGGAAAAAAGCACCTGTGTGGTTTAGCCAGGCTGTCCCCTCACGTGCTGCTACCCAGCCTTTTTGTCTTGGTGCAGAGGTCTCTTCTCTCTGGAATGTCCAGTCGGCATCTCTGACAGCTCCCACCACCCACCTCCCCTTCACTGTGTCCTACCCATGACTTCTCATTCTGTTCTGGCATCTCCAAGATACTTCTAGAAAACTGATCCCACTCAGGCCTGGAAGTAGCCAGAGAAAAGTGGCTGCTGGGGAGCAGGGGGGTGGAGGGTGGGGGGGAGCAAAATGTTCCATTTGAGAGGTTCCAGGGAAGAAGCTCTTCCCATCCAAGACTGAACCATTGTGAGGCAGAGGGCAAGGTGCTTCCCTACATACCCAGGCCAGGTGGGCTTTGGATGTTCTCATGCTTGACCCTGACATTCAACTACATGGTCTCTGGCCCAGTGGGAATACCACAGGCTGCTTTGGGATAAATCAGTAGACACTTTGCACAAAGATAAGGCCAGGCACGCCCAGAAGCTCCTCCTATAGACAGCTATCAGCAAAGTCACTTCTCTGCAGTAATGAGGACAGAGAGGATGAGCATCCCTGGGACTCCGTGGATCCTCAGTGGAGGGAGGGCAGAGAGGTTGGCCTGGTTAATGCTGATGGAGGTTTAGATAGCAATGGAGACTGAGGCTGAAGGAAATCCAGAGTTTCCTGTATGGATCTGTGCAGAGGACTTGGTTGATTTAATATGACATTATAGCCTTGTGTGATGGCAAACACTTGTAATTCCATCACTTGGGAGGTAGAGGCAGAAGGGTTGGGAGCTCAAGGCCAGCTTTGACTACACAGTGCACTTAAAGCTAGCCTGGGCTACATGAATCCCTGTCTCAGAATAGACAATAATTAATCAATTAGCAACCTTCCCCCTTAATATTTTTTTTAATATGGTTTTGTGTGGTGCAGGCTGGTCTTGAACCTGCTATGTGGCTGGGATGACCTTGAACTTGGATCCTTCCTCCTGCCACCTCCTAAGTGCTATTATAACAGGTATATGCCACACTTCTTAGTTCATGCTACACCGGATGGAGCATTCTGGGGGGAAATAGAAACAGGGTGGACTAGGGGTGGTGGGAGATTGTAAATAGCCATTGGAGAGTCTTAGAAAGACCAAGAAGGATACTGGCTGGACTCTGCTGCTATGCTATTTTAACAGGATCTCACAGGGAGAGGGAGTCTGGGAGATGAAGAACAGACACCTTCTGTCTCATGTAAACTCCAAATAGAAGGCTATTTGACTTACATCCAGGGCTTACCTCTTGCTTTCAGAACTCTTAAATTCCAATCTCTCCTATTTCATTGTTTATCAATAGCTGAACTTTTAATCTATTTTTACTTTTAAAATCATGCATATATGGGATGAGGTCTGTGCACATGTGAGTGCAGTGCCCAAGGAGTCCAGAGGCAAGTGTTAACTCTCCTGGAGTTGGAGTTCCAGATGGTTGTGAGCCACCTGACAAGGGTCCTTTGTAAGTACAGTACTTACTCTTAACAGCTGAGCCTTTTCTCCAGCCTCTCATAGCTGAATCAAATCACAAGTGATCACTTGCATGTCACAGCACCCGTGTAGAGGCCAGAGATCAACCTGCAAGAGGTGGTTCTTTTCTACTACCACGTAGGTCCCAGAATTGAGCTTGGGTCATCATTCTTGGTGGTAATTGCCCTTACCCACTGAGCTGTCTCACTAGCCCACTAGTTGAATTTTGATATATTCATTGGCTCAGAAAACACAGCACAAAAGATGACTGCAAATTTTGGAATGCTTTTCAGGGAATGGATGGTATTAATCACTAGGGCATATACATACACTTGAGAGCCATTGTATGTTGTAACAGCCAAATGCTTTCCAGTGAGGCTGCCTAAAAAGCACAGGTGGGAAGTAGGGAAAGCACAAGAAGGGAAGTTGATGCTTCAACCCCACAAATGCCCCAGATTCCAGGTATCCCACTGAGAAGAATCTGGATCCGTACTACAGTCTTGATCTATGCCATTAATTTCCTGACAGTGCAGGATCTAGAGATAGGCTTTGACTGGATCAGACTGTAGTTTGGGTATGTTTTGAATATGTTCCCTGCCGTTTCAGGTCCTGAAACAAAGAGGATGGAAGCAATCTGACCATGTATCCAAAGGTGTGACCCCTGGGAGATTAGAGTTAGATAAAGTCATTAGGTGAAGACCTCATGATTGAATCCTACTAGCTTTACAAGAAGACAGAGAGAATGTGCACACACACTCACTCACTCACTTATATACATACACACATACTCACTTACACACACATACTCATATACACACACACTCACTCATATACACATACACTCACTCACACACACATAAGCACACACACACACACACACACACACACACACACACGCACGCACGCACTTATACTCAGTCATATCCACACACTCTCTCTCCCATCTCACCACATGAGGTTCTATGTTGCTTAAGGATGCTGCCAGCAAGAAGACCATCAACAGTTGCAGACATTTGACCTTGAATGGACTTTCAGAGCTGTGAATCAAAATAAGTCTGCCTTCCTGTTTTCCTTTATTACTTAAGATGCTATGTGTCTGAGTGTTTTGCCTGTGTGTATGTATAAACAGCATGGCGTGTAGTACCCAAAGAGGCCAGAAGAGAGGATTGGGTACCCTGCACTGGAATTATTGACTGTTGTGAGGGGCCATGTGGATGTTGGGAACTGAGCCTGGACCCTCTGTAAGAGCAGCAAGTGCTCTTATGTGCTAGGTCATTTCTCTAGCCCTTCAGCCACCTTTCCTTATAACTCCGAAGTCTATAGCCCTGTGCGACTCTCAATAGAAACAGACTAATGTAGAGAACTTGGAGTCATTTATTAGCAGGTGTCACTCATTAGCAAGCTGTTCCACAGGCTTTATGGGCAGGGCTTTGGTCGCCCTCAAGAGGAGCGCACTGTTCATCCTACAGAAAAGTGCCTTCAGGATGGAAGCCAGGCCAAGACAGTCAGCTGTGACCATTTCAGCAGATGGAAAAATAAGCAGGCTGGGACCATGTCCCCCAAAAAGTGCCTGGAAATTTGGCTAAGACTGAAAATATTTCTGGCAAGGGTTATGAAGTGACCAGAATCATCTTACATAATTGGTGGGAGTAAAATGAGAAAAACACTTTGAAAATCAGGAAATGTGGATCACCTCAGACATCTACCCCTAAGAGTTACTTAACAAAAATGAATGTGTAGAAGGAGGAAGAGGAGGAGGAGGCAGAAGGGAAAGGAGGAGGGAGTGAAAAGGATGAGGGGGGGAGGAGGAGGAGGAAGAAGATGAAGAAAAGAAGGGGAAGGGAAGGAGGAGGGGAGAGGAGTGTGGAGGAGGAAGAGGAAGAGGCAAAGGAGAAGGAGGTGGGAGAGGTGGAGGGAGAAGCCACAGGAAGGGAGAGAGGAGGATGGGGAGAAGGGAGAGGAGAAGAGAGAGAAAGGCCATTTTGAGATAGAAGCCAGCTTCCCTTAGTAAGGGCAGGGCTGTGGTGAGCCACGAACTAGAACATGCTATACATGCCTTCTCAGTGGACAAATACATCTCGGGTTGGGGGTTTGGGCCAAGGGTATACACATAGTGCATGCGGACTCCTTACTGGCTCAGTCTGAGATTTGCTAAAAGAAAAATACAAATGAAAAAAAGATAGACAAATCCCAATAAAGATGACATTGTCTTGGGGGCTGGTGAGATGGCTCAGCGGGTAAGAGCACCCGACTGCTCTTACAAAGGTGATGACTTCAAATCCCAGCAACTACAAGGTGGCTTGCAACCACCCGTAATGAGATCTGACGCTCTCCTCTGGTGCGTCTGAAGTCAGCTACAGAGTACTTACGAATAATAATAATAATAAAACGAATCCTTGGACTGGAGACAAGTGGGACCGAGCGGAGCCAACTGGAGCGAGCGGGCCTGACTGGAGCGAGCGGGGCCGGCTGGAGGGAGCGGGGCCGAACAGGTACGGCCTGAGCGAGCAGGGCCGAACGGGGATGGCCGGAGCGAGTGGGGCCGAATGGGGATGGCCGGAGCAGCGAGCAGGGCCAGCTGGAGTGAGGGGGACAAGACCAGAACGAGCAGGGTTGACCTGACGTCTCACCCACGTATAAGATCCTGCCAGCCGTACAACATGATGGCTCCTCCCTCAGAGCCCCTCCCTCCCACCCTCTGAGGATGTTTCTCACTTTTCTTCATAAAACCATGGCATCTCACTTTTTGTCTGTACCTCCTTAATCATCTTTGGCGTGAGACAGTGAGCTGGGGTGGCTTGTTTTGCCGTTACCATCCTAGCTCCCTGAGTTACCGGTTCCGTATCAGACACTTGAGCACTGGTGGGGTCTGTTACCTTCTGTGGCCTTGGAGCAGGTCCTCCATAGACCCTGAAGGACTGCTCTCCTAAGGGACAAGTGTCTGAGACCTGAGGTTGGCTCTAAGGTCTCCTGGAGTCATGGACTCTTCTGAGAGACCCCATGGACACCTGCCTCCTATGCCATGGGGTTCAAAGACATGCTTCTCTTCTTAACTCTGATCTCAAAAGGCAGGAAAGCTTTGTGGAAGACTGCAGATTAGGACCCATTCCAAAGTTCTCATCCTTCATATTACCCAGAAAGCCACCTCTGGCTGCCATGTCAGGAGGGGATGCTTGACAGTTCAGGAGATCCAGTCCTCACAATCAGTTGAGAAGAGTTCTCAAACCCAAGGTAAGTCCTATGGCAGAACACTTGCCATGCACCAAGGACCATGCCTAAACACTGTACTGGCACTCAAGGCTGATACTGGTAAACCCACCTCCCTGTTTGGAAAATGAGGTTATAAAAGGGTCCCCCAACTGTGAAGCAGGAGAAGACATCAGAGCTGTATTCTCTTGGCTTTGAATTTCTGGTGGAGACCTTCCTGCCAGCTGTGATCTTTTTCTTAGATATATGAAGAGGCAGGGACGAAGGGCAAAGCTTGTGATTATTGGTATAGCCATTTGCTCCCTTCCTATATGTGGCAGGGGCTTGATGCCCAGAAGTCTGCTTGCTAGAGGTGGTTTAAAGCTATTAGGGTGACTTCCTGCACCTCCTCCCCCTTTGTGAGCCAACCCTTTCCCAGAAAGGAAACTGAGATGAGAAACAGGAAATGGTTCCAGGTTGAGGGAGTTCAACTTGAATGGGTTGGAGCAGGGCACTATGGGAAGGGACATGTGGTGTCCCTTCCCCACCAACATAGTTGGTGCAATGACCAGAGCCGTGCAGCACCCAATGGCACCTGTTGTTTTGTTAATTAGGCTAAGAGAGCCCGGTACCCCTACAGCCAGGTTCTGCACATCTTCTAGGTCACCCGGCTCCGCCCAGCTTACCAGAGGCCCACCTACGACCAGCTCACCTGCGCAACCTGAGAGATGTCACGAGACTTCAGGGCTCCCGCCAAACTCCAGAACACCTGCGCAGAAGACTGGGGGCGGGGTTCCCCTTCCTTTACCCCCAAATGCTTGTCCACCATTAAACAGTCGTCCTAACAGAAGCAACCATGTAGCCTCAGAGTTCTTCTTTCTTTCCCCACTCCCTTAGTTTCATTTCAGCTTTGGGCCAATCCTCCAGGAACCCAGTCCACTGCGGGCAGTGGACCCCAACAGGGACATACCTCCTAGAGCACTGAGTGAAAGGAGCCCTGGGGTGGGAATCAGCCTTCAGTTTTGGTCCTAGGCCAGCCTGCACCGTGCTGTGCAACCTGGGGTGCTTTTTCCATCTCTGTGCCTCTGTGAGCCTTCAAGTATGTTCCTGTTCTCAGAGTGCTCCAGGCCCTGAATGCTCCTGTTCCCCAAGTGCTCCAGGCCCTGAGTGCTCTTGTTCCCCAAGTGCTCCAGGCCCTGCCTCAGATTAGTGAACCAGGAAACTTTAGCTTTGGGGGATGCTGTCACTCCTATTTCCTGATGAACCTGAGGAAAGACATCAAGTGTCCTTCTCGAGATCTGGCCAGAAGGGCAGATGACACTGTGGATAAACTTGGAAACAGGTGACCTAGCCAGAAGCTGGACAATGTGCAGAAGGCAAGAAGGAAGAACACCAAAGAGGTCAAAGGTAGCTTACTCTGTCCAGGGACAAGCAGGGTAACACTCTGGACAGTGTAGGGCCCTGGAAATGTCAAGCCCAGCCTACATGTCAAACTCTACATCAACCCTGAGATGAAATAAAGATGCTTGGCTAAGGGGGCTGGTGAGATGGCTCAGCAGGTAAGAGCACCCGACTGCTCTTCCAAAGGTGATAAGTTCAAATCCCAGCAACCACATGGTGGCTCACAACCATCTGTAACGAGATCTGGCTCCCTCTTCTGGAGTGTCTGAAGACAGCTACAGTGTTCTCACATATAATAAATAAAATAAATCTTTAAAAAAAAAGATGCTTGGCTAAATGGGAACTTCATCTGGATCACAAATAATGTTTATCTGAAGTTCAAATCAAGTGTCCTTTTCCTTTTCTTCCTCTTCTTTTTTTTTTTTTTAAGATTTATTTTTTGTTATCTGTAAATACACTGTAGCTGTCTTCAGACACCCCAGAAGAGGGCATCAGATCTCATCACGGATGGTTGTGAGCCANCTTCTTCTTCTTCTTCTTCTTCTTCTTCTTCTTCTTCTTGTTTTTTTCCAGACAGGATTTCTCTGTATAGCCCTGACTGTCCCAGAACTCACTCTTGTAGACCAGGCTGGCCTCAAACTCAGAAATCCACCTGCCTCTACCTCCCAAGTGCTGGGATTAAAGGCATGTGTCACCACTGCCCAGCTTATCTTTCTTATTCTTGTGACAAAACACCTTACAAAGCAATTTAAAAAAAACAGACTCGTGGTTTCAGAAGATGTAGTCTGTCATGGCAGTGAGGCATGGCAATGGGAACATGAGACAGTGGTCACAATGGCACCCACTGTCAGGAAGTAGAGGTTTTATCTCACTGCCATGATTTGCATGAGTATGACTCCCATGGCCTTATATATTTAAAGGCTTGATCCCCATTGGTAGAACTGTTTGGGAAGGCTTAGGAAATGTTGCCTTGTTGGAGGAGGTGTGACACTGGTGGTGGGCTTTTAGGTTTCCGTGATCACACCATTCCCAGTTAGCTCTCTGATGTCTTCCTATATAAGCTCCCAGCTCCTGTTTGCTCCAGTGCCATGCCTGCCCGCCTGCCTGTCACTCTGCTTCCTGCCACGGTGGTCACAGATTCTACTACACTCTGGAATTGTGAAACCCAAATTAAATGCTTTCTTTTATAAGTTTCCTTGGTTGTGGCGCTTTATCACAGAATTAGTAAAGTTACTAAGACAGAGTTGGTACCACAGAGTGGGGCTTATTGCTGTGACAGGCCTGCGCATCGTTTTGTTTTTGTTTTGTTTTGTTTATCTTTTAAAGGAATGTAGAAGACTTGGGGCTTCGGACTAGAAAGTGATTGAATACTGTACGTGGGGCTTAATGGGCCATCTTAGTAAGAGCTTAGCAGATAGTAGAACAGAGAACAATGTGGATCATGGGTACCCAGCTCATGATATTGCAGAAGGAAACGGGCTTAGGAATGGTAAGGGATCATTCTTATGATATTTTTGCAAAGAATATGGCTGGGTTTTTTTGCTTGTTTGTTTGTTCGCTTCTTTATCTTGCCTCAGAGTCTGCTTGAGGCTCAATTGAAGAGGTTTGGACTAATTTTCATTGGCAGAGGTGATTCTTAGGCAGCCTAGTATTGACTGTGTCATGTGGTAATTAGGGAATCACTCTTATGCAGATCTACTATGAAAAAGAGCATGCAGGGCAAAGAGAAATATAAAATGAACAGTTAACCCTGAAACTTGTGAAAGGAAAAGGTCTCAGGGATTTCCTCTTCCTAAAAAGCAACTGCAATGGAAATTATATGGAAAGTAAGTTAAGGAAGGGCCCGGTTCAGCCCAAGCAGGCAGCAGAACTTGGCAGTGTGGGCCATGTGGTGCTGGCTTTAGAGCCATGAAGGACATAGGAGGAACAGGGTTGTGGAGTCTCCCTTCTCAAGTTAAGAAAAGCCACAGAGCGAGGCATGTGTCAGAGGAGTCCCTGCACCGAAGCCTTGAGAGGCCACTGTGCGAAGCCGTGATGGTAGAGCCTGGATTTTATTGGAGACCCTGGGATGTTGGAGATGCCAGCGCCATGGAATACCTGCCAAGGAGAGCTGCACACAGATGGGGGGGGGGTGGCTGGAGACCAGCCTGAGAGAGAAAGGTGTGCGGTACTGGGCAAACCTGGAAGGGCAGAGCCATCGAAGTCTTTTGACATCAGAGGTAGAGCTACAGGATTAAGAGCTGCCCTGCTGGGTTTTGGTCTTGCTTTGGTCCAGGATTTCCTCACTATGCCCCATTTCCTCCCTTTTGGAGTAGTCATGTATATTCTATTGTCATTGTATGTTGGAAGTATGTGATTCATTTTTTTATTTTACAGATTGTCATAATTAAGAGATCAGTTTGAGTCTCAGAAGAGACTTTGGACTGTTGAGACGACTGTTGAGACTATGAAAGATCACTGGAACTTTTGAGGTTGGACTAAATGTATTTTCACTATGATATGGCTACAAGCCTATGTGAACTAGGGAGTGAAATGTGGAGTTTGAATAAGAATGGCTTCCATAGGCTCATATATCTCAAGTTAGTGGAACTGTTTGGGAAGAATTAGGAGGTGTGGCCTTGGAGGAAACATGCTACTGGGGGTGTTCTTTATGGTTTTGAATTCCTATACCATTCCTACTTAACTCTCTCTCTCTCTCTCTCTCTCTCATACTTCCTATCTCAACATGTAAGC
The DNA here is from genome assembly GCA_902729485.2 of Mus minutoides. Taxonomy (NCBI): domain Eukaryota; kingdom Metazoa; phylum Chordata; class Mammalia; order Rodentia; family Muridae; genus Mus; species Mus minutoides. Next base: position 3,471,383 of record LR749531.1, on the reverse strand, counting down.
TTTCAGCTGCTCCTTCAGTGCCTGCCTGCCTACCTGCCTACCTACTGCTATGCTTCCCACCATATTGGTAATGGAATCTATGACTCTTCTGAACCATAACCCCCAAATTAAATGCTTTCTTTTATAAGTTGCCTTGGTCATGGTGTTTCGTCATGGAAATAAATAAAAAAGAAACCAAGACCAATAAGGAATCAATAAAAAGGAACTCACCTTCTCCTTTCTATTCAGTGTGGGACCTCAGAACAAGTGTGATTTCCTTCCTTAGTTGTTCCCACCTAGAAACCCTTCAGAGGCATACCTAACCATTTTGTCTCCTAAATGACTCTCAATCCTGCAGGTTTGACAAGATTAACCATCAATGTGGCCCTTGCTGTGTCCTCACTTGGCAGAAAACACAGAGGTACTGACCTGGTTACCATGTGCTCTTTAGAAATGCTAAGCCCACCGGGCAGTGGTGGCGCAAGCCTTTAATCCCAGCACTCGGGAGAGAGGCAGGAAGATTTCTGAGTTCAAGACCAGCCTGGTCTACAAAGTGAGTTCCAGGACAGCCAGGGCTACACAGAGAAACCCTGTCTCGAAAAACAACAAAACAAAACAAAACAAAAAACAACAACAAAAAAAATAAAGAAAGAAAAAGAAAAGAGAAATGCTAAACCCATGGTACAATCACTTCCCAAGGGCCCCACATCTTCTTTCCCCAACATATTTTTACTAGTTATTTGGAAATTTTATATAACATACCACTTGCTTCTCATTCCTCTCACCCTTGTACCACTCCCCAAAACACCAAGTCCAATTTGTGTTGCCCATATACTCATTGGACATGGTCGAATTCCCAATGACTAACCAGCCCTCCACCCTCCAAGTCCTTCCACACCCCTCTCCTAAAGACATCAACTGTCCTTATCATTATATATATATATATATATATATATATATATATATATATATTTGGTTTTTCGAGACAGGGTTTCTCCATATGGCCCAAAGCATTATTTATTATTATATCTAAATACACTGTAGCTGTCTTCATACACACCAGAAGAGAGCATCAGATCTCATTATGGATGGTTGTGAGCCATCATGTGGTTGCTGGGATTTGAACTCAGGACCTCTGGAACAGCAGTCAGTGCTCTTAACTGCTGTGCCATCTCTCCAGCCTGGAAGTCTCTTAAAACAACTCAATCCAGAAGAGAAACTGAAAGAGTAGTACGTAACCAAAGACGAAATGGAGTTCCTTGTGTTATGAGGGAAAATGAACCTTTAAACTAACCGATGGCCCTAGGTAGGGGGCAAGGCTTTCCTGGAACAATCACAGAATAGCCCAACGCCCTCTGAATGTCACAGCAACCTCTGTGGAATGTCTCAATGCTCCAGGAGGTTGCCTAAGGTAGCACATGACTTAACTGTTAGGTAGATTACCTCCCCCTTCCCCCCACTTGTCTCTTAGAGTTAGCTACCTGGGTATCTTGCTGATGTTTGAACTAGCCAATCATGTGAAACCGCGCCAATTTCCCCCCCTACCCCATTGCTATAAAAGCTTCTAATTTTTGAGCCTCGTGGTCGACCCCCCTGTCCCCTGCGTGGGATACGGGGTCGTCCCGGAGCTCTGATTAAAATTCCTCTTGCAGTTTGCATCAAGACAGGTCTCTCGTGGTTCTTGGGATGTATGAACAGCCCGTGTTTGGAGTAGGGGTATTTCTGGTTTGGTCTTACAAAACCATTCTTCATCTCGGACTCCTTGCTATTGTTCGGAGTCAGACAGTGTGTAGAGGCAGGACCCTCAAGAGTTTCAGACTGCTGTACACTACCCTGCCTTGTGCGCTGGCTGTTCCACTGGTCCCTCAGGCATGCCCATTGTGTTTACAGCCTATGGGCAGCGCCCTGGCCCTGAGCTCTCCTTCCCTTAGGAGGGCAATGACTCCATGGGCCTGCAGGCTGAGTGATGACACGGGTCCAGTGGGCTGCTACAGGGCAAGGCGGCCCTGCAGTGACCTGAGCCTCCCAACAGACCAAGAACCAACCCTCCTTGGCAACAACACTCTTTTTTGTCCACAGCAGCCACATGCCCATTCCTGTCACTGCTGTGTCTCTTGGGCCTGACATCTTAATAGCATCATCTTGGAGGTTAAAGTTCAACATAGAAATTTTAGTGGAATGCAAACATTTAAAGCATAGCAGATCTATATTTATAAAAGTTCTGAAGTAAAAAAATAAACAGCAACAAAAACAAAACGTTATATATCAGCAGGAGACTCCACTGGCAAGTTATATAAATGCATCTAATGAAAATTGAATAGCAATGAAAAAGAAGAAATGACTAATACAGGGACCCAGAGAAATGGTTCCCTCATGCCATGCAAGCCTGAGGGTCCCAGTTTGGATCTCCACATAAAATCCACATAAAAATGTTTATCGTGGTGGATCATCCACATAAAAGTCCAAGGATGGGAGAGTGTGCCTATAGTTCCAGTGTTGAGGAGGCTGAGGCTAGCAGATCTCTGGAGCTCACTGGCTAGTTAGCCAGGTCAAATGGTTAAGTACTGAGTTAGTGGAAGAAGGTCCTATCTCAAAAGTAAGAACACCCTCACCCTCAGGACTCAGGACTCAGGAGGCAGAAGCAGACAGAGCTCCGAGTTTGAGGCCAGCTTTGTCTATGTAGTGAGGTCCAGGCCAACCAAGACTGCACAGTGAAACCACGTCTACAAATTAAAATAAAATGTGTGGGAGAGATTGAGGAAGGTATCTGACTTTAGTATTTGGCTTTTACACACAGAACTCCCACATACATACAAACAGAAAGCTACTGATCTTTGTAAAAACCAAATTCATGGTTGTATTACATAGAAATAGAAGTCAAGATAAGTTAACCAGATAATGGAAGTATACTGTAATAGTCAGGGTTCTCTAGAGAAGTAAAACTTATAGGATATGTGTATATATAATATATAAGTATATTTTATACACAGAGAGCCAGGTAGAGAGAGAAAGATACAGAAAGAGGATTTATTAGAATGCCTTACAAGCTGTGGTCCAGCTGGTCTAACAGTGGCTGTCCAAAAACCCAGTAGTTTCTCAGTCCACAAGACTGGATATCTCAGATGGTCTTCAGTATATGTCAGAATCCCAAAGAAGTAAGCTCTAATGCCAATATAGGAATAGACTTGCTAGCAAGAACTAGAGCAAACAGGCAAAAGAAACAAGCTTCCTACTGTCATGTTCTTTATATAGGCTGCCATCAGGTGGAGTCCAGAGAAAAGAAAGGAAAAAAGGAGAAAAGGAAACGAAAAAACAAAAACACAAAAGAGAAAAAGAAAAAGAAATCTCTCATAGGTGTGCCCAGCCATTTTGGGTTTTAGTTAATTCCAGATGTAGTCAAGTTGACAACCAAGAATAACCATCAGGAATACCTCCTCCCTGATTACGTTGGTAGGAAGTTTACTGACTGACAAAGCTGTCTATAGGATGGAAGTCCAAATCATGGGCACTTCTAGGGATGAAGATGCTGACTGTGAAGGACACAAGGACCTGGAAATGCTCTACATCTGCACTTGGTTGTAGTAGTAGGTAAGTACATATATAGAAATCCAGAAAGGTTTTCAGCCTTTACATGTTCCAGTCATATCCAAGGGGGAAAAATGCAGTCTACATTTTCTTTTAGAGCAATGGAAAACCACAGCTGGGTTTTAAGCAGTGACTTGACATAATTTGATGTCCATTTATAAAAGGTCACTCAGCTGGATGGAAACAGATGAGGGGTGAAAGCCACTGTAGTTGCCCTGAAGACAGCCAAAGGCACCCTGTTGGGAGACACTAATAAAAGGGGTAGAAATGGTTTTTCAAGGATATTTAGAAGAGGGTTAGAGAGATGGCTTGGTGGGTAAGAGTACTTGCCACTAAACTTGAGGCCTTGAGTTTAGTTTTTGGAATTCACATAGTGGAAGGTTAGACCAATGAGCACAAGCTGCCTTCTGACCCACACATATGCATTGTAGAGTATATGCATGAGCATATGTGTGCACACACACACACACACACACACACACACACACACACACACACACAGAGAGAGAGAGAGAGAGAGAGAGAGAGAGAGAGAGAGAGACCTTGATGCAAAAATTTTTTTTTAAATTTTGGAAGGAAAAATAAAGAAGAGATGATTTAAGAGGTAAGTAGATGGATAGGTGATAGTGCCAGGGTTAATGGATGGAAGGCAGAATAGATCGAAGAATAGATAGATGGGTAGATAGAAAGAAGGACAGATAAATAGATGGATGAGTGGATGGATTGATGTGCGGCTTTGTGGAAGAAAAGATAGATGAATGAGTGCGTGGGTGGGTTTGTGAAAGCAAAGAAAATTGGATGGGTTTGTGGATGGGTAAATGTGTGGGCGGGTGGGATGAAGTGGCACATTGGGTAGATGGCAGATGAATAGATGTGTAGTGAGTGGGATTATTAGTGGGTAGACAGGTAGACAGAAGGACACCCTTAAGTAGCCAGGCTCTCTATGCTGGCTTTTGGTGTCCAGAGAGTACGGATGAATCATTCCAGTCAGTGAGCACACTGACTTTCTCCTGAGACATCTGTGTTTACACTTCTGTCATTCCCTAGTGCCCCAAGGAAAAAAAAAACAGTTACTACAATGCCCACTGAGGAGTAGACACTTACAAATAGGCTGTCTTAATGAGATGAGGGGTTCTCCCAATCCTCTGGGCATTTCGGGGAAGGTTCTGGTGATGCCCAAGTGAACAGAGATGAAGCTAGAGTGGAGAAACTTCCTAAACCTTCCTCTGGGAGGCATAAGGTTGCTTGGTCTCCTCTATCATTGCTAGTAGCAAAACACCATCAGAATGGCCTCCTCTAGTGTGTTAACCATTTTCAGTCTTACTAAGGCGTCCTCATACATCTGTTGAGCTGCTATTAGTAAACTTAGTTTGGGTAAAAGATTGTGGGCTATGGGGCTGGTGAGATGGCTCAGCGGGTAAGAGCACCCGACTGCTCTTCTGAAGGTGATAAGTTCAAATCCCAGCATCCACACGGTGGCTCACAACCATCCGTAACGAGATCTGGCGCCCTCTCCTGGAATGTCTGAGGACAACTACAGTGTACTTACATATAATAATTAAAATAAATCTAAAAAAAAAAAAAAAAAAGATGTGGGCTTGTGTCTCCTTCCTGGTGGGAGGGAAGAACTCACCCCTTAGGATGATGGCTGATCTTCCAGCCCTTCCAATGCCAGCTAAGTCGTGTGGCCCAGGCCCCACCTCCAGCCAGTTAGTCCCTGTGATCTACTCCTGTTATTTCATAGCAGCAGGCCAAAGGAAGACAGGGAGGGCAAAGGTTTAGCAGGGCAGGGACAGCAACTGTTTGCAGAGGCAGGAAGGTTTGAAATCCTAATTGGAGATGCCTAAGATGATCTAGCTGGGATGCTGGCTCCAGGTACCCCATACTCCAATTCACATGCATTTCCTAGACTTTGCAATGGCTAATCTTTCTCCCTGTGGGAGTCTGGCAGCTCAGCCTCCAGAGCTTTGCTCTCTTCTCCCCAGGCTGGTGGAGTTTGTGCTATTTGGATAAACAACATTCCCCTCTTGGGATACCAGCAGCAGACTTATTTACCTGGTGACAACCAAGCAATTTCTTCCCACCTACCCCCACCTGAGGTGCCAGGATACAGGGAGAGCTGTCACTTTGTAATATTCAGGGGTGGAAGACCTGAGCCCTGGGGGTGGTCAAAGTTCTCACACCAGCTACAAGGATTCAGGGCTGGGTACCACAAAGTCACCATGCCCCAGACCTGTGATTTCATCCAGTAATTTAATATTTTACATCCAAGTGAAGAAATAGCTGTGGTATTTCCCCCCTGCCCCCATCCATGAACAGATGACACTTTATACTTTTAAACCCTGTGTGTTTTGAATTCTCCCAAGCCTTTGCAGAAGTCAGGAGTGTGCTGGTAACACTTTCTCTCTTAGGCTGCGTGTTGGGGGCCGGGGGGGGGGGGGAGTCATTGTTGTTGTTGTTAGTGGTGGTGTTTGTGTGCATGTGTGTCTGTGTGTGTTTGTGTGCATGTGGGTGTGCATGTGTGTGTAGTTGATGAGATCATCCAGTAAACCCACAGGGGTGGTGTCCAGTTCAGGAATTTTGCAGTCACTGGCTAAAGCATCCCCGTCTACAGCTGCTGTGAGAGTCTGGGGCAGGGTACAGTTGTGCCAGCTGTTGGAGACAAATTATACTATGAAACTCAGCCGTGAGTCACATTCCAGCACAGGGGAAATGTGCAAAAGTTATACGCTGTCTTTGGGGGGTGCCAAAAAAAATCATCTTGGTTTTGTCTTGCAAGATGTTCAGCTTGCAGAATGTGGGGCAGACGGAGGAGGGGGGTGGGGAGGACACAAAGGGGAGCAGATCCGTCTCCAGCAGACTTTGCCTGTCACACACCCTCCATCGCTTCTAATAACAACACCCAGCATTTAATCAGCCCCTTTGTGGAAACAGGCGGTGTCACACTCACTAATTAGTTAATCCACACAGCCCCCTGGGAGGAGGAGCCATGCTATTATCCCCACTGGGACCCAGAGGGAAACTGAGGCCAGAATGAAGATTTGGCAAGGAGCTTAGGGAGCACAGCTAGGCAGCTGGACCAGGATCAGCCTACAACTTGCCATTGGTTCTGGTCCCTCATTTCCTCCCCATCCTCCGTTCACAGCCCTGCTGACTGTTTCCAATGATGCCAAGCTGATCCAGGCGGGAAGGTACTCTGAGGAAAAGCCAAACATGGCCTTGGGACCACACCAGGACAGGCCCCAGAGTGTGTGTGTTCAGAGCCAGCCATCCTTCGTGGCTGTTCCTTGCCAAGGGTCTCAGAAGTAGGAATAGAAGGGCTGGGCAGATGGCTCCTTTGGCAAAGTGCTTAGCAAGCATGCGGCCTTGATCTTAGATTCCCCAGGAGTCATGTAAAAGCTGGACAGAAGCCGGGCATGGTGGCACATGGGGAAGCAGAGGCAGGAAGATCTTTGTGACTTTGATGGCAACTTGGTCTACATAGTGAGTTTCCAGGACAGCCAAGCCTAAATAGAGAGGCCCTGTCTGGAAATGGCCCGGTGCCAGGGAGACAGAGACAGGAGGACTCCTAGTGCTCACTAGCCGGTCAGTCCAGTCCAGCCAATCAGTGAGTTAGAGAGTCCTGGTCCAGTGAGAGACAAAGAATAAGATAGATAAGGTAGACAGACAGTAACACACACACACACACACACACACACACACACACACACACACACACACACACACTCCAGAGACCCTATATACTGCCACTGAAGGCCTTGAAGGATTAAGACTTAGGTCAGCCTGCTAGCCAAATGAGACATGGACAGAAGGCAAAGAGGACTAAGGAGTCAGAGGTAGGAAGTCATGGATTCCTTCCAGGAGTTCAAAAGCAGCTGCAAAAATAATGCCTGCAGCCTCTACCTGCGCTTCCTTGTTCCTCAGTCACATTGCTGTATTCTAAATAATTAACTAATTCCTTTTGTCTGTTTGTGGGTTGGTGATTGCACCCGGGATCTCATGTATGCTCAAAATAGAACATTAAATGTTTAGCGTCTGTTGGGAATGATCAAGATTGAAATCGCTTTTTCTTACCTTTCCCTTTCCCCTTTCCCCCAGTTTCACAACGACAGTTTCCCAAACTTTCACATGCACAGAGATCCCCTGAGGGTTTTGTAATCAAGCTGAGATCTTGGGTCTGAGGTTCGGAATTTCTAGTAAGCTTCCCTACGGCCTATCCATGTCCGTGTCACATACCCAGCTGAAAGAGTTCAAAGGTTATGTTAGTAGCAGTGAATAATCCTGGTGTGGAATGCCCTACATGGAAATCACTGATGCCACTGACCAAAACCAAGACATCACCTTGAGCATCCCAGTAATATTAGCCTCCCACATTATAGACTGTCAGAACTGGTTTGGTGAGGGTTGGATACATGGGGATGATGATGATGATGATGATCACATGTGCGTGTATGTAAGGAACTTGTGTGGTTTCCTGTGTGCTGGACAGCTAAGGGGTAGACTGTAGTAGACTACTTAGGGATGGCCACACGGGCATGCTTTCTCCATTGGGAACTTCGGTGAGTAAGGAAAAGGGCTGATTTCACAGAGTCCTTTCTGCCTGGCATCAGTTGATCTACCATGGTTCACAGGACCAATATAATTCTTTCTGCCAGGGGTCTGGGACTTTGAAGCAAGAGATATTATCTCCAACTGTGTGGTTTGAATGAACCATGACAATCTAGAGATAAAGTCCCTGAACTGTAACCAAGGCTTCCCCCAGATTTCTGTACTTCCTGAGACATCAGAAGCTCATCTCCATGAATTCTTTTTTTTTTTTTTTTTTTTTGGTGTTTCGAGACAGGGTTTCTCTGTATAGCCCTGGCTGTCCTGGAACTCACTCTGTAGACCAGGCTGGCCTCGAACTCAGAAATCCGCCCACCTCTGCCTCCCGAGTGCTGGGATTAAAGGCGTGCGCCACCACGCCCGGCTCTCTCCATGAATTCTTGAAGTGCTCATATTTGTTCCCCCCATCCATTTTCTTTATTTAAGCTAGAGCTTATCTTTGCAACAACTGTAGATGCTACCATATCGCTGGCGAGGGGCTGAACTCTGCAACGAAGAGAATCTGTCCTGGATTCAGGGTTTCACTTTCAGCCAGATGTCCACCTATGTCCTCCAGGCCTACAGACAAGAGTCAATCATCCTGACGTCATTCTCAGGATGACAACTGGGCCCAGGAAACATTCCACATGCTTTCTTTTTGTGTTACTGTCCCTTCGACCTCATGTCTTTCTGCTCGACTTTTGAGACTTGACCGATTGCATCATTATGACCTCTAGATCCACTCTTACCCATGACACCCTGTGCAGCTGCAGCTCTTAGCTTAGCCCCCATGTGACCTGATATCTCTAAGGGCAAGCCTGCACCCACCCACTCCCCAGACTCAACCCAGCACACCAGCATAGCTGTGCCCCTGCCAAAAAGCAGCTTTCAGGAAGGCGAGTTGAGCGACTTGCTCATGAATGGATGGGCGTGTGTGAAGGAGAACAGGAGGGGCGACTTTCTTCATTTACCAGAAAATCAAAATTGATCAAACTCCCTTTTTGCTGTCAGGCACTATGCTGGGTGTTGAGGAGGGTGGCAGTAGAGGAAAAGGGGTGGACATAGATAAAGATGTGTCCCAACTCCTCAAGATGCTGCTAGGTCCCCTGAAGGAGGTGGAACCCATCTCTCTCCTTTCCTCCCCCCCAAACAAACCAGCTCTCCGGTGATCCTTCTTGCTATTTTTCATCTCCCACGCTAAACCCTGTCACGCGGGACCTGAAGGAGGGGAGCCCAAGCAGCTACCGTGCCCCTGTTCAGTGCCCACGGTCCAACCCCTTTCGTCAGCCCACGGAATCCCCGTGGAGGCCTCAGCCCCGCGCCCACCGCCCCCACGCGCGGGGACCCAGGGCTCCGCCACCTCGGGCCTGTGCGCCTCTCCCCTCCCTGGCGCTAGGGGGCGCTGCCGCCCCACGGCCGTCGCCATGGTCACCGCTGGCGGCGGAGTGGGGTTTACGTAAAGGACGCAGCGTCCCCCGGGGGGCGGAGGCGGCCTTCGCGCCGGCGCCGGCGCCCTGCGGAAGCAACGTTAGTGAATAGGGGCCTTGGGGAGCCCAGGATGGAGGTGGCGGTCGCAGTGGCCGCGGCGGGCCAAGCCCTGCGGCGGGCCGGAGGTAAGGGGGCCCGGGCCGAGCCCCGGGCGCGGGAGCCCTGCGAGCGGCGTGGCGGGCTGGGCAATGTCCACTGCGCGCGGTGGCCGGTCCGACAGGTCCGCGGGCGGAGGTGCGGCTGCCACGCGCGCTCGTGGCAGGTGTGAGGTCCGCGGAGCCCCGGGCCACCGGCGTGGGGATGGTGACACGCATGGCACGGGCGTGGGCAACGTGGATACAGCACGGGCAGCGTGATTTTTCCCGGCGAGGGTGTCAGAAGACTCACCCCCGCCTTGGTGTAGCGGTGGCCGCCTAGGTGTGAGGAGGGTGCACCGTCTGTACAGGAGGGCGATGCACGCAGCTGGTGCTGGTGGGTGGCCAGCTGGTGCTGGGCCGTGATAGTGCGGTGGGCATGGGTGTGAGAAAGTACTGCCATTGCTTGGATGTTGGTTGGCATGTTCTGGCCTTGGGCTTGACATGGTTTGGAGTGATGATCCTGGGGGCTTAAAGAATCAATGTCCTGGGCATGACTAGTGTCTCCGGCCCAGCTGTGAGAAATGGCCTTGGCTTAGCGCCGTGCCCTGGAATGACTAGTAGGGAAGACGGGTGGCCCTCAGACCCTGGTAGATAAGAGGGTAAATACCCACCCTTCCAGGGAGATCAGTAGGGGCGTCTCTGTTATGGGGCTCAGCTTTAATGCCTGTTGGTATGCTGGTCTTGGGGCAGAAGGCTGGAATAAGGTTGGTGTTCTTTATGATGGATGAGAATAAGAGACACCATGTGTCTACCATGAGGTTCTTGGTTGCTGTCCCAGGTAGAGCTCTGCCCAGTTATGAACCTTTACCTGGCTCATGAGTCCTCCCCATTTGGAGGAATAGGTGGTTCTCACTGGTGGTCCTTGTTTCTGATTATAGGAGACTCAGAAAGGTATAGAGAAGTAACCCATGTCCATAGGTCAGGGGGCCATGTGGTTCACCAGCTATCTGTCGTCCCTGAGCCCTTCCTTTCACTTGGTTGATGGAGATGCTACTGGGTTTCTGAGAGTTGTATCTTTTGGGCTGCGTGGAAGATGGTTGTGTGGCTACTAGGAGTGTTTGGAGATTGCATATGTCCTAACTAGTCTTCTGAGAAGCTTTGGAGAAGGTCCCCCCTCTCTCTATCTCTTTCCTCCCTTCCTTTCTCCCTCCTTCCCTCCCTCCCTCTCTCTTCCTCCTTCTCCCCTCCCTCATTTCCCCCCTCCTTCTCTCAGTGCCACATGATGTCCTACTTCAAAGAGCATCAGTGGGCAGACCCCTAGAGAAGTTGAAGACTTCAGGGTGTTATGGGTTTCTTGGGGGGGGGCACAGAATTAGAAGCAAAGTGCTGAGCTTTGCATGGGAAGGGTGTTTCTTTGCCAACATGGGTGCTTGGAGAAGCCTCCCTCTTTTGAGGGAACTGAGTTAAGTTCCCTAAAGCTGACATGTTGTCCATTGTATTTAGAGCCAGATGACTTGAATTTCCAGTCTTTGGCTGTGTGACCTTGAGCAGGTGTTGTTACCTTTAAGAGTCACCTCACACAGTGGTCCCACTGGTCACAGAATGAAAGGGGACTGCACGTGGAGAATTCTATAAGCAGCAAGAGGCTATACGAAGGTCAGGGATTTCCGTCGGGTAAAGAGACCAGGGCAAGAGACACAAGGTGGTTGGGAATGGAGGCTTGGAGTGTGACTGGGGAGGAAAGGAGCTGTGGGTCGGGGGTTTGTCATGGGAAATTAGAAGCCCAGAGGATATATGCTCCTGGTGGGGGGATGTGGGATCTGTTGACACTGTGAGTCAGCTACTGAGCTGGAACCAGGCCCCGGTCTCTCAAGGACGGTTCTGGTTCTGGACTTGGCCATGGCAAGTGTGGAGTTCTTCTGGAGTGGCCTGCACAGGAGGAAGCCCTTTGCTTGGGCTGCAACACAAACCTCATTATCTGGGAAGGTCTGGGAGGTGTCTGTGGCTGACAGATCTAGGGTATCTGTGTGGGAGGGAGACTTTGGAAAGTGTGTTTTCTCTTGAGAATTTCCCTTGGTTCTGAGAATGGGCGTGGGGAGCCGTCGTGTCAGCATTCTGGAGACCATGGCCTAAAGAAAGTGAACTGGGTCAGGGTGCCTACCAAGTGGTCCTGTAGGGGAGGCTGAGGCTGTATGGGGGGGGGGCAGTGAATGCCTTAGACACATGAAGGAGGGAAAGAGTCAATGAGCATCCTTAAGAGGGTACTCCAAGACTGGATAAATATGGTGAGATGTCCCAAGACATCCATCCTGATGTGCTTCAACTTCTGGCTGAACACCCTTTCCAGGTGGGGAATGTGAGGAGAACTGTAAATTGCTCTATTTTGGGACTTTATCTCTAGCATCCCTGTGAGTGTCTGCCATGACCAAGAACTTATTGCAAAAGCTCGTTCCCTGAGGTACCAAGTTTTTTTCTCATGTGTTCCGCCACAGTGTCGAACAGTAGGTAAAAGGTGTGGTGAGCTGACGTTTCCAGGCTGTCCCCAGAGCTGCCACTGAGGCATAGCCTGGGGTGGTGAGTGTTTTCTTGGCAGTTCCCAGGTTGGCATGAGGGGTGTCCCTGGCTATCTGCATGCTTCCTGCAGAGCCTTTCTCCCTCCCAGAAGAAAGTGCTTGGCACTTCACCTCCTGCCTGGAAAGCTCGCTGTCCAACAGATCTATTAAGGAGGAGGCCTTCAGTCTACTTCCATCCCCTCCGCTTGCCCTCCACACCTCCGTCTGTGTGTTCTGATTTGTGCCTCAGCCTTATGGTTTGGGGCTCCAGGGCCCTTTCCAGCCACCCCTTGCCATCTGCTTGGGATGCTGGGACTCGGCACAGTGGAGCTGGGCAGCAGGTGGGATAGATCAGATGATGCTGAGAGGAGGAGTTGGCCTCTGCTCCCCAAAGCAGGGCTGAGCTTTCTGTGCTATCCCCAGGGTTTGAGAATATTAGGGAGCCCAGCCAGGTGATCAGCTCGGTCATAGATGCTGATTTTTGACAAATCCATCAGACGCAGGGGTCTAGTGACAGACGTGGGCACGGAGGGCAAGGCATCCGTTGGAGCTGAGGTTTTCAACTCCAGCCTTCAGTTTTACTCCTGTTTTCTCTGTCCATGTTTCTCTAAAAACTGCTGTACTCAGCTCCTGGCATCCTTTACTTCCTTGGCTCCATAAGTCACAATGCCAGCTTCTCTGCCTGAGGGGTGCCAGGGAACCCGGCATTACTGACCAGAGATTATTGATCAGTGGAGGGAGTACCAGGTGAGCCTACCGAAGCTAAAGGTGTGGCCTGCTTCCGATAGCCACTCTGTCCCTTGCCTCTCCTTTCCAGGTCAGAGTGGGGACCTCTGCATTCATCACCTGTTGGGCAAACACTCCATCTGAGTTCAGTTTCTCACCAGAATAGTATAACATTACACTCCAGCAGACCGGCAACTAGCGCTTGGGGAAGCATCAATGAGTGTGTGGTCAGGGGAAGATAAATCTTTCGGAACCGCGGAATCCAGGACACCCGAGGATGTGGTTACCAGAGGCCGGGGCTGAAAAATGTTTATCTTGATTCACTTTTTTTCCCATACCGATACCTCTTTGAATTAGAGTGGATGCGGGTGTATCTGCATGGGCATGGCTTTCCAAGACCCAGGGAGCTGATTTTTGGTGGGGACCGCTTTGCTGCTAAGGAGCCCAGGAGAGATCATGTGGTGGGGACTGATGTAGCCAGGGGCAAAGGTGTGGTTTTCATGAGGTGCTTCACAGGTTGTGGTTGGGGAAAGCAGGGCAGGGCTGTTTCCATCACAGGGCTGTTCAGAGAGTACACATGTGTGGAGCCACGTGTGCCTGCAAATGTGTCTGTAGGAAGTGAGGGCTGAGGGGGTGTGAGCGGCTGGTGGCGTGGGAATCTGTGGGCTCTGGTGTCTGGCTGGCCTGGTGTCAGTGGGTGTATGGGGTGGGGCTTTGCAGCAGGAGGAAGAAGTAGGACCCGCTGTGGGGGGAGCCTTCTAGATTGGGCAGGATGGAAGGGTGGGCTTCATGCTTTCTGTGATGGTGTCTGCTGGGGATTCCTTCTGCTTTCTCAGTATTCTTTAGAAAGAGCCTGGCTCTCAAAGGCCTCCATGCACGTGATCGGGAGTTTGGGGGGTGATTCACGCCTGCCTCCTACCTCTTCCTCCAACACCTGGAAGTCCAACGGGGACAGTCCAGATAGTATCATAGCCTGTGGATATTGTGTGTCTGGATGCTGAGGGCAGACATCTAGATTTCAGTACTGGTACTTTTCCACACCTCAGTTTCCTTATCTGTAAGATAGAGATAACAAACCTCTTATATGGATTTCACCCTATAAAGCCCATGGAGCAGAGATCACATTGGGAGGCAGGGAGCATTTACCCAGTCAAGGTTCTTGCTCTCTTGTCAGATTCTATTCCTTCAAACAGCATGACATCCTGATCTGGATAGAAGCAGGGAGGGGCAATAGGTTCCAGTATCTGATACAGAGATAGCAGAGCCATCCTGCCCTGAAGGAGTCTATCTCAGTAGCATCGCCTCTAGGGGTGCTTCTATTGGATATGGAGGTAGTTACTTCTTCAGTACCAGCTGTGGGTTGGAGTCAAAGAAGGTCATGAAGACAAGTTAGGTACACTAGAGCAGAAGGTATAGATTCTGCCTTCAGGGGGTTCGAGTTTCCAGAAGTAATGCTTCAAGAGGTTAAATGAGGAGAAGAAATTTGAATGCTGTGATTAAAGGAAACTTGAACAAGGTCTTGGATCTTAACCCCAGGCTCTTATTAGGACCAGTAAGAGGTTAGACCACAATAGTGGATGTGGCTAGGAAGACCAGCAGGGCGCACAAGCCAGAAGAAACTAGAAGCAATGACTGTCGTGATTGGAAGGGTAGGGAAGAGCTAGGCCTCCAGGATCACGAGGGTAGGGACACAGGTTGGATTCACATCTATGTAAAAGATGGCCATCACTGAAATGTCCTGCATAAGAATCTGGAGCCTGGGACCACTACCTTGGGAAGAGACATCTGGAATAGGTAGGTACCCGGGCTGCTGATGAACAAGAGCATGGAAGGCCCAGAACATAGCGCTGGAGCAAGGTTAGTGGCAACCCTGAGAAGCTAAGTAGAGAGGAGAACCTAATGGAATGGCGGGAGGAGGCAGAAGCCACAAAATCTATGGGTTTGGTCTCTCAGAGATGGGTGTGAGAAGGGGCAGGGGCCAGGAGGAGAACCTGCACAGGGCCTGGAGTCTCTTTCCCTTGTGACTTTGAGATGGTGGCTCCCAGCAGAGTGGCACCAGGCCAGAGTGTAATCTAGATAGAGGCTATGAAAGATCCCCTGTGGTTGTTGACACTGTCCTCAAGGCTGTCCTTGTCTATGAAGCCACGGAGGGCTTCTGCTATTCCTAGCACTTACTTCTAGGCTTTTTTTTTTAAATACTTTTCTCACCAAATTACCCCTTGAAATTTCGCCTGCCTGAGTTCAGCCCAGGAGGTTACTATTCTGGGAAGTTTCATCAAAATCCTTTCAGCGTTGGAGAGTTCCATGCTGGGGGCTGGGTCGGGGGAGAACCGGGCTTTTCTGTGCTTGTGTTTGGGGGTGGGCCGGGGGGGTGGGCTGTTTCCAAGAAGCATCCCTTCACCTGGAAGCCTCCCTGGCCAGAGAGCTGCTGTGTCCCTTTGGGGCCTGAGGAAAGTGGCCTTGGCTGTGGCAGCTGAGCTAGGACTCCCACTAATTCATCCCCAGTAGTCTCTTGTCACGGTCTCTCATGGAGCCATTTAATTAATTTATGATTGATGTTCCTGGACTCACTTGTGGCTAATTCATTATTGATGTTCCTTCATTATGTACCATACACCCTACACCTCCCCCTTCTCGTTGCCCTGGCGGACAGGCCACGTGAGGGGTGGGCTCCTTGGGCTGTAATTTTGTTCCTCTGGAGACAGAGAAACTTTTTTGTGAAACTTTTTTGTACTTGAGGTCTGAGAAGATACCAATGCCTCGGGATTTGCTGTGCCAAAAAATAACAGTAAGAGCGTGAGTGTGGTGGTATGCAGCTGGAGTCTCAGCATTCAAAAAGCAGAGGCAGGAGGATCATTGAAAGCTTGTGATCAATCTGGTCTACATGACAAGATTTAGGGTATCTGGGGTTACCTAGATAGACCCTATCTCAAAGCAACCGTATAAGTAGTAACAACAACAGCAACAACAGCTTTCCTCTTGTGAGTGACAGCTTGAGAGATGGAGGATCTTGTTCATTCCTTACATCAGGCACCCCCTTCACTCCCCCATCCCCTGCCCCTGCCTCTATCAGTCAAGTATGTTGTGTTTATCAAACAGCATATCCCTATGTCCTGCCTGGCCCGGGTCAGGCCCCTCTTTCGCTGTGAGGACCAGGAGTGCCCGTTTCCATAGGGTGGGTACTCTTGGAGATGTGAAATATGCTGCATTGGACCTGGATTCTGTT
Source organism: Mus minutoides (assembly GCA_902729485.2). Lineage (NCBI taxonomy): Eukaryota > Metazoa > Chordata > Mammalia > Rodentia > Muridae > Mus > Mus minutoides. The sequence goes on along the minus strand of LR749531.1, from coordinate 3,455,166 downwards.
CCTCTCTGCTGGGCATCTATACAGCAGATATATGTCAGTTCTGAGCTACAGTTTCTCTGTTTGCAGGTCAGCAGTAAGGGTGTCTACACTGGCTGGCCCATGTTGAAAGGCGATGCTGGGAGAGAAGGGGCCCAGGGCAGACACTGTGCTAAACAACAGTTAGGATTGCCTGTGAGGTTTGGGAGGCAAACCGAGAGTGCTTAAGGCTGGACACACAAACTCAGGATGCAGCATGTATACTCACACCCCACCCTCCCCCTGCCCCAAGCCACCCAGACAGGCTTTGAGAGAATCCTGGAGCTTGACAGCTGCCGGGAACTTCAGAACCCTGTGGTGCCAGGAAAGGGTCCTGAGAAAGGTCGTCAGTCCTGCCCTAGGTTTAATGGTTGGCCGAGAAGTACCTGGGCCCTGGTCGTACGAAGTGTGGAGGGCTCTCCAGGATTGTGGGCCCTGCTTCCCCTGTTTCCATGTGTGTTCTAACTAGGTCGATTCAGGCTGGGTTTTGTGAGGAAGAGGGATAGTTTGCCAAGTAGCCACATAGATCTCTTCTAGCCCACTCCCTCTACAACATGCAGAAGTCTGGGAAAGAGGTGAGCCTGGCATCCCGGAAGAAAGACACTGCCTGACTCTCCATGGCAGGGTTCCCAGAGCCTCAGCTAGGAACCCTCTGCTTTCTCATCAGCTCTCCCCAGCGCCCATCAGCTCAGTGCCTGGCAGGGGCTCTCTCAGGAAGGCCACAGGGCTCTGCAAGGTTCTGCACTGATCCTCACAGAGCCCCAGAGCAGAGGACTGGCTTGTAGGTGGGGCAAGGCAGGCCTGGCAGTGCTTGTTGGAAATCTGCGGCCAGGCTGCAGTTAGGTTAGGTGACGATTCGTTTAACTTCCCAAGTTTCCGCCTTCTGCAGGCTGGGATTACATCAGGCTCCCCTGGCACGCCCTGTAGCCTACGCCCACTTCTCACAGCTCTTTCACTGTCCTGGGACAACTGCCCTGCTGCAGTTTCTCTGCAGGCTACAGAATGGTTGGGTAGTCCTAGGCTGGTAGCTGAGGGGACAATCCCAGCCTTTGCAGCCTCAGCTGCAGGGGCCTGGAACTCCCAGGACCCTGTCTGCTTCATGCTCTTCAGACACTGCCTGTCTCTAAGAGCACACCACTCATGCCTGCCACTGACTTCCTACTTCTCGTTCAGCATCTCTGCTTTTAAATAACACAGGCCTTCAGGCATGGACTCTACCTAAAGACAGAGCGTCACTGTAGTACACTGCTGCTTGGGTGGGCCACATGAAGTCAGTCTCTCTCTCTCTCTCTCTCTCTCTCTCTCTCTCTCTCTCCTCCCCTCCCCAAACAGGGGGAGGGGGGCTCTGCTGGAATGTGGCACTCTGGTATCAAATGACAACTCTTTAGAAATTCCTGCGCAGAGCCTAGAGTGATGGTGCCCAATGCTGGTTAAGTATTCTCAGTAACTCTCATGATCGGTTCTTGCCATAGTCTGGCAGCCAAGGCCAGTGCTAAAGCTGACCCTCTTTTATCCAGTGCTGTGCTTCCTCTGAAGCTAGATGACCCCAGACCCTTCCTCAGTGCAGGCCACGCCCCTTGGACATCCCTCCCTGCTAGCATCTAGACCTCTTCTCCAATCCGGCACTGTTTTGCTGGTCCCCCTCTGGAGTCACTCTGCTCACATCCCAGCCTTCTCTGAAGCTGGCCTTCCCAAACCCCAGCTCCTTTTTGTTCTTCTCCTATTTTGGTTTGCTTCCCTCTGGCACCTCTTCCATCCGGCTCTTGCCTTTGTTTAAAGGCCTCTCCTGAGGCCTTTGGGAAAGCCAGTTTCTCTCAGAGCTCCTGTAAGCAAAGTTTTGTGCCCCCTCTGACCACCCTGGGGCTGTAGGATGATGGATGATGGTCTGCAAACCAGATTGGGCTTCACAGCATGGCCTGGTCCTGGCAGCTTCTTCAGTGTCTGGACACTGAAGTGAGCCCAATCTGTCGGTACCACAGTATGCCCTCTGAGGCTTGAACTCCCAGGCAGAAACCCCCACAGTTATAAAGAGTTGAAGGAGAGGGCCAGGAGGGCTCTATATGCCTGGGAACACCAGTCACAGTTCCCTCTTGCTGAGTCAAGGAATTCTTCTCAAGGGTCCTTTCAGTTCTGACCAGGCTGCCAATAAAAAGGTCATCATCAAACTGAGCTTCTACTATGCACTGGACTTTTATGTGGTGCTAGGAAACATAAGAGGAAAGTCACCAGATTCTTCTTGGTCCGTGGCTGACACATAACACTTAACTCCCTGGTATCCTTCCAGAACGAGTTCAAAGTACTCCAGGCTCAGGGTCACATTTAATGCAGAGTATTGGCCGCTTTTGTGTTGTGGACACTTAGCCCCTTTGCACTCAAGACTGTCCCATGGCACCTAGGAAGAGATATGAGTGTTTTGCAGAACCTCAGCTTCCTTGGGATGTCCAGGAACTCTGTTAGAAGTCACATCTCTGCTGCCAGTCAGTGTGGCTCCTACCTTCAGGGTGCTGATCCTGCTTGCTGCCCTCCTCTCCCACTGGCGACTTTGTGAGCCCCTGGGTAGCCATCTTCTTTTTGGATCTCCCATTGCTGAGAAGCCCAATCTCCTGCAGTCCCAGGAAGCCCCAGGTCTGTTCCCCATGTGTAGGCTGAGTTGTCATTTGTCGCTGCTCAGCTTCCCAGCCCTGTCCTCCTCAGACCCCACACCTCCCTAGCCTTGGCAACGCCTTTCAGGCTCTCACAGGATGGTTCCTCTCACCCCGCATGCCCCCTGCCAGTGCTGTTGAGCTGTTCCAGATTGTTCTCCTTGCTGCCTGCCTGCCATACTATGCAGTTTAATAAACAGGCTAATGGAGGCTCTGGGCACCTCAGGAGCCGCCTTCCCTGTTTCTTGGTCCCTTTAGAGAGCCTGTCCCCCTCTCCTCCCCAGGTGAGCCCCATTCAGCAGGCTTCTGGGATCGGTAACTAAGCTGGGCGCCCAGCCCACCACCTGCTTAGTACTTTATAAAAGTTTAACCTTAATGGTGTAATGAACTCCCATCATAAAGCAGCTGGAGCAGTGCATCCTGGGATGTATAAATTATAGGAGCCCTCTGAAGTTGTAATTGGAAATGGCAGCCACTGGAATGTTGAAAGAGGCCGGCCTCGTTGGGCTGAGCGCAGCTATTCTCTACTTCCTTTCAAAAGGCACACAGAACTGTGTCTGGCTGCGAAGAAAGAATGTCCTCAGACCAAACTGAGCTCCTGGTTCCTCCGCCCCAGATCCTACTTCCTGTCCCCAGCTGTGTCTGCAGAGACTGAATACTTTGGAGGCAGGACATCCAACCTGGCTCTGAGCTGCAGACTGCAAGCACAGTGGGCCAGGACGGAACAGGGCTCCAGACAGACAGCAGGGGTCAGCTACAGTTCCGCTGTCCAGGAGGGCCGCAGAGCTGTTGATTTGACTTCCTCTCTGCTGTTGTGACCATGGCTTGTAACTGGGCCACAGCCTGATCTATGAAGTGGATCTGGAAGTCCCTGGGGAGTACTGAGGGCACTGATGTGGGGTTCCTGCTGCAGCTTCTGGGTCCTTAACCCCATAGAGTGGGTATGACTGGACCTCTGAGAACACTAGGAGGGAGACATGGAATGCACTCTCTAGTTGCTGTGAGTGCTATGGTGTGACACATGTCATGTGGTGAGATTGGCTGATATAAGCTCTAGCTCAGGCCAGGTGGACCCCATCTGTGTTTCTAATAAGCTGAGATGCTTTGAGTGGCAAAGGCACAGTATGTGAGTATGTTATTGAGTGTGATGATTGTGTTGACATTGCTGAGTACTTACTCAGGTACTTGCATTGGTACTGGTTAGCATTGTGGAATGTGGCCTCACCCTGGAACAGGCAAAAGAGTTGACTGTTACTTGATATAGAGCACCACCATCATCGAAGTTCTCTGAGACGGTACCCAGGATCCAGGAGTGGCCAGCACTGAATGTATAGTTTCTGCATACTTAGAAGGCAACCCAATTGGGGCCCATTCACTAAGTCAGGGTTCCTCTTAACACATTCTTGGGCCCCACCTTCAACACACTGATTCAGAATGCTCGGTGGGGAGGTGGAAGGGGCACTGGGAATTTGCATTTATCAGTCAGCTGCTATTTCCTTTTGCGCATCTCTGGGAGTCACTATCTGAGAGCTGTGTGAAGACTCTCACTCAGGGAGCAGAAAAGTTTCCCCTGTCAAAAAGATAGGATCTAGCAGGGTCCTGTCATCAAAGCCTGGCGCCCATAGATATATTCCCTAGGCTTGCTCTAGGTTTCCTCCCAGAAGGAAGAGGGAAACTGGGGGACTGGGGTGGGGGGATAATCTACCATATTCTGCTGGGTTGAGGAGAGTGGGTAGAGGTGAAAGCCATGAACAGAATTCACCTTTTCAGGTTGCCTAAAGATAAGTGGCAGACACAGAGCGGCCAGGTGCAATAGTTACTTTTCTCATAGCTATTTTAAGACACTGGACCAGGACATCTCAAAGAAGGAGGAGTTTACTCTGGCTCACAGTTCAAGACCATCGTGTCCGGGATTTCATGGCAGTAAGAACCTGAGGCAGCTGGTTACATTGTACCCAGAGTCAGAAAGAGCAGAGAGAGACAGATGCTGGTGTTCCACTTACTGTCTCGGTTTTATTTAGTCTGTGACTGCATCCCATGGAATGGTGCCACCCACAGTTAGAGTGGGTCTTCCCACCTCAATTAACCCAATCCCCAAACTCTCACGGGCATGCCCAGAGGTTTGTCTCCTAGGTGATCCTAGATTCTGTCAACAGTAACCATCACACACTATATTTGGACAGAGAAAACAAAGGACTAGATGGTTGTTCATAGTTAATTTTCCTAGTGGGATGGGGGCAGCTTCTGGTTCTTTTATTGTTAGTGGTGGTGGTTTCTGTTTTCCAGAGAGAGCATAATTTCGTAGGAAGGAGGAAAATGTGACATAAACACGTCTGGTCTAGGGTCCCAGGGACACGAGACTCAGCATGAGACAAGAGGCCTCCTTGGCTAGTGGAAAATTCATCTGCCAGGACTGTGGCGCTCTGGCTGTAGTAACCTTGTCCAGGTCCTCTCATCTTCTCCAGGTCCTGGTGCTCCTTGTCTGTCGTTTTGATCAGAAGAAAGTCTATCACTTTCTTCTTCCATCACTGTTTCCTCTAGTGATGGTAAGGAAAGTGGGGGAAGAGACATCTAAAAGGCCCTTCACCCCCAGTTTGCAAGGCTTCAAGGGTACAGTTAGTTCATTTTCCATCAGGTGCCCCAAAATAAACTCCAGAATCTGGGCTCATAGATTGTGCTAAGGAAGTAATGGTTGAGTAAATGAGGCTTGAATGGCATTTCTGACAGGGCAAAACCCAAAGCTATGTGATCTCGGCCGCGGCAGTGTGTGTCTTCAGGCTTCAGGTCTTTGTCTCTAGATTGTGAGGCAAGAACAGCCTGAACTTCAGCACCTCTTGCTCTGCTCTGGTCTTTTGGTGAGTTCCAACTATACTGTCTGGTTTTCTGGGCAGTTTCAGTTGCCTGAGAAGACCTCTCCTCTCCATTCCAGCTGCTAGCCTTATATCTCTGAGTGGTTGCTGGTCCCCTAGAGAAGGGCGTAATCGGGGCTGTCTCTGATATGAAGGCCTCTATGCCTGGGGGGCCATAGTGATATGGTGAGTGTGGTAGGAGTCTTTGTAGACCCACTGACCACAGAGACTCAGGGTGTCTGAGTTATCCTGGCCCTACAGTTAGCATCCTGGATCTCGTGGGTGGGGTCTGAGTTACCTCCAGAGTGGTGCAATGCCCAGCAGCCCTAAGACTTTTGAGCCGGGCGTGGTGGTGCACGCCTTTAATCCCAGCACTCGGGAGGCAGAGGCAGGTGGATTTCTGAGTTCGAGGCCAGCCTGGTCTACAGAGTGAGTTCCAGGACAGCCAAGGCTACACAGAGAAACCCTGTCTCAAAAAACAAAAAAAACAAAAAAAAAAAAAACAAAAAAAAAAAATTGAGCTACTGTTTTCCAATGAGTGGCTCCATTCCAGGAGGGGTGGGGGTAGAAGAAAGCCATTCAAGACATTTGTTTGAAAGACATTTAAATAAACCCAGGAGATTTATGTGGCCACAGATTTCCAGGCTTCTTTCAAAGTAGTGGACGGCTTCTGAATCTCTCCCACCACCCACTTCCCTGTCCCGGAAGTACAAGAGGCCAGGCTTTAGGAAGAACTGAGAAAGGGGAAGCCCAGCAGGAGCTGTAGATCAAAGCCAGCAGGGCCTACAGAAACCTAAAGGGGAGCGTTCCCAGCTCCCAGCCCACGCATAGGGTCCCTAACACCTGCCCAGGCAACAGTCAGCATGCACTGGGCCATGTCTTCTCCAGTGTGCACCCTGGTCCAGGAGCCCAGAGGAGCTGCTTCCGCATGTGACCCAGAGAAGGCTTAGCTCCGGCTCCTCTTTCTGGCAGCAGCGGAAGGAGAGTGGGCCCTATGCACCATCATCTCCCGATTGCTCCTGGGGTGGATGGAGGGGAGGAATTATGAGGCAGACAGGCATCTTCCCTCCTGGATGCCTCCTCTGTCTCCTAACTGAGCACTGACCCCGTCCCAAGGTCCCTTGCGTTGTAACCCTCTACTCACCTGCCCACCTTGGGTTTCTTTGTCAGTCTGACCAGAGAACTCCTAGAAGTTGGACTGTAGCATCTCTTGAGGTCCTGCAGAGTGTGGCCAGTGCCTCCTGGTCTGGGAGCTCCCAGGCCATAGATCTTCTCATCTGTCCTGGGACCTCCCTATGTGAGTGCCAGACCAGAAAGGGATGGAGTTGTGAGTATGTGTGTGTGTGTGTGGGGGGAGGCATCCTGAGGCAGGACATTACAGCAATCTCTCCTACACTGTCAGGCAAACTGCAGGAGGTAGCCAGTGGCCTCCAGCACCAACCGGTCTGGTGGATTACAGGCTTGGCCATTTCTCCTGTTTACAGAACAGGACATCTTGCTGGGTCTGCCTGGTTCTCTCCGGGTCTTGATTGTTGCTTGGCCTTGGTCTCACCTTCTGGAAAAGGGATGGTCTGGGCCTCAAATCTCTCTCCATCCTGGCTTGACAAGGAGGAAGCCCCTCAATAATGAGGTAGAGTGCCCACCCTTTCATCTTCTGGAGTCATGAGGACGTCAAAACCCTAAAAAGCATAATACTCAGAGGTCAGGATACCTGGTATTCCTCTCCACTAACGTGCCAAGCCTGAGGGGTCAGGGCCGTAGGAGGGCAGCCGTGTGCCCATGGCCTACCTTTCAGGGCTGCTTGCAGTGTGACTTCCTCCTGCTCCACCTGCTTGTCTCCCCTCTCAGGGAGCAGGAAATGGGGGTGAGGGAGCCCGGGTGTTCCTCTCACCCTCTGCGGGAGGGACTGGATACCCCACTCATAGGTGTCAACGGAGTCTCTCCAGTGGTGGGTGCTGGTGCTGGGACTCCCTGGCTGACTCACCCTGGGCCTGGCTGTGCCTCCGCTGAGGCAGGAGTTGTGAAGGTGTCTGGGTGGTGAGAGCAACTCACACTCAGTCCCAGCATGGGGTGAGAGGATAGAGTCGGTACAATGCCCTAGGCCAGCTCAAGAGCCTGCCACCCCTACTTCCCAGTATGAGACAAGTATGACTCAGGTCTTGAGCATGGCTGCTCCTGAAGATCCCTGGGCCAAATGCCTTCCTTGCCCTGCCCCTGCCAAGAGACCAGAGAATAGGGAAGTCATTGATTCAGGGGCACATCCCAGACACAGACACGATAGCCAAGCTGAGGACTGTGAGAGGCAGGAAGTGGGGTCAGCCCAGTGACCTAGTTGGGGCCAAAGACCCCTGGGAGAAAGGAGAACACTGTTGGCTTCCCGTCCCCCAGAAAAACCCGCAAGTCCTGTGTATTGGTTCTCAGACACCCAGAGCTCGTCCTTAGGCCTTCCCCAGCAGGCAGTAGGACAGAGGTGTCGCAATCACAGTGTGGGGAGGGGCGGGGGAGGACTGAGCAGACAGCACTGGAGTGCATGGCTTGCTAGCAGGCTTGTGGGGGCGGTGGCAGCAGTGCTGCGTGGGGAGAGCTGGGGGGGGGCGCAGAGCTGGGGGGAGGGAGTGCAGTTCTGAGTGACTAGCCCCAGAATCCCTGTCTTCCTGTTACCAGTGGGAGAGGGCATTGCTCTGACTCCCTGGGCTGGAGGCCCAGGAGGTGGCTGCCTCTAGGAGTGAGAGTTGGGGCTCTGGTATATTTGGTCGACACACTCATCCATCTGGCCATGAGAGAAGTGTAGAGTGTTGTCCGTCAGGTGCCAGAGGCAGCACTTCTGACAAGCAGGCTATCTGAGTGTTCACAGCACATCCGGGCCAAAGGGTACTGATTCTTTGTACACAGGCACAGTGGAAAGGTGTCCCAGGCAGGAGTGAGGCTGGCAAGCCCAGGCTTGACCAGCCGTAAGCCTAACCTGGCACTCAGCTTGGCCTACACTTGGGGAAAGGAGCACGGAGCCTAAGCCAGCTATGACCTAAGCAGGCAACATTCATGGGCAGCATGAAGAAACATCAGGCCCCAGCTGGGATGGTTCTTCCCAGTGGGCTAGCATAGTCTTGGACCTCTAAGGGGATCTCTTTAAAGAAAATTTGTCAAGCTACTTGTATGGGGGCAGTGTGGCCCTATGCTACCGTACTGCTAGGCTGTGCTGCAGACAGGAACGTGAGGCCAGCACTGCACCAGGTAGGGCGAGGCTGCAGGAACCTGGGGAGAAGCGAGGGTTCCAGATGTTCTTCCTACCTGCTGCTGAACTTGTGTGGCCTATAACAGGTCTCAGTGGTCTTCAGTGGTCTGGAGGGCCCCTGTTCATTGGGGTGTTCCGTTCATTGCTAACGGAGCTCTAAAGAGCAGTCAAGGGGTCAGGCAATGATGACGCACACCTTTAGTCCTGGCACTCAGGAGGCAGAGGCAGAGGCAGAGGCAGACAGATCTCTGTGAGTTAAAGGCCAGCCTGTTCTACAGAGTGAGGTCTAGGCAGCCATGGCTTCACATAGAAACTGTGTCTTGAAAGGGGGGAAAAAAAGCATAAAATAAATAAATAATAAAATGAGTCAAGGACCCCAGAACCTTGTTTGGATGGATCCTAGTTAGCCAGGTCCCTCTCTAGGGAGGAGCAGGGAATGATAGGGTGAAATGAGGTGATGACAGGAAGTTGCCTTGATGAGCTGATACTGTCATCCGTATTGCCCTGTGTTTCAGTTATCACTGTCTCACTGTGTGGGGACTGACTCCCCAAAGCCTGGACCCCTATGCTCAAGAGTCAGAAAGTCAGGCAGGTGCAGCCAGGGTTTGGGAGGGTAGGGCTGGCCCTAGCACCCCTTGGTGGCCTCTCCAGTCCTGACCCTAGGACATTGTACAGATCCTATCCCCCTTACCCCATCCTGGGACTGAGTGTGAGTTGTAGAGGGGCCGCCCCACCCTCCCACATTGGCTGGGAGACCTCAGAGCTAGGAGCGCGTGTTCTCCAAACATCTTGCTCACAGCAGATGGCAGCCACAACTGCCTTTCTCCCTGCAGTTCCGGTGCACCTCCCTTGCTCACCCCCTGTTAACTTCGGTTTCTGCTTTTGGAGATGGGGAGGCAGCCTTCATGCCCCCAGAGCTGCCTCTGATTGTGGGTGAGGCTTGGGGCACGCCAGGTGGGCACTTTCTGAGGGAGCAGAAACCTCCTTCTACTCAGCTCAGGGACACAGTCTTGCCCTGGTTCCTGCTAACCGAGTTTGAATCTTCTTGGCCATGTGTGTTGGCAGTGCAATCTGAGAGGAGCAAGGAGCCGGGCTGGGGCCTTGTTTGACATTTCTTGAGCAGCTGCTAGGCACCAGGCTCTGTGCTGGATGCCAAGGACATGGAGATGCAGGACGTGCAGCCCTGCCCTGTAGCAGCCCCCGGCTTTTGGGGAAGCACAGAATGGAGGAGAACCAATTGTTTCACCTAAGGGGTTGGTGGGCCCCAATGACATCTTGAAGGCAGTGTTTAAGGTTAAGCCTGGAAATCTGAAGAGCTCTATAGATAGATAGCAAGATTGATGAAAGCATTGTGGGCTGAAAGCAGGAGGCCTGAAGCCCATCCAACTGAGGCACACGGAACAAAGGGAGACCCTTGGAATATAGCCTGTCCTCTGTTTGCATCTAGGTAGGGGTCAGTTCCAAAAGGGAGTGGCACACATCTCTCTCAGCTCTAGGGCTCTGTCCCTGGGTTTGAGGCCAGCACGAGCAGCCTCTGACTGTGGAGTAGATATAGACTATCCATTCCTTCTCCCTGGCCCTTCAGCCCAGATCAGTGATCAAGTGTTAGCACCATTTTCCCAGGGAGTCCAAGAACAGCTGGGCAAGCATGCTAGACCTCCACAGTGCTATCCCTCATTCTGAGCCTGCCTCCAGTCCACCCACATCCACAGGAAGCTCTAGGCTGAGCATCCACACAGGCTTGTGTGTGCTGAGCCCTGTGCCTGTTACTGGAGTTGTTAGGGGTCAAAGCCTAGGCTCCAGCAGACCCAACAAACTAGACTGATCATCTGTTCCCTGTTGGCCAGTTAGAGACAAGTAGTCTTGAAAAAGAGAGCACAAAGTGGCCATGCCAATGAGAAGAAGAGATAGAAGGGTTGAGTAACCCCTCCAAGTCCGTGCCCATGGTCCTGACATGATATTTGGGTTTAAATAGAAGGCAAGAGGTGTGTGTAACTAAACATTACTGGTCAACGTATGGCCCCGCTGAACATTGTCTTTGTTTCCATCTGTCCTACAAGGTGGTGGGGATTGTATGGAACCTCTTCCTAAAAGGCACGTTTCTCCTCTGGCTGGCACCAGGCTTTAGCCTTTCTCTTCCCACACAGGGAGATTCTTAGGGACTTTTTTTTTTTTTAATTCTTTGGGGACTATTGTTTCTATAGCCTGAAGTCAAAGGGAGGGGCACAAGTGTCACTCTTTAGAGTACCTTCTCTCCTACCACACATATGCCAGGCACTCCTACACAGGCCTCATCCAATTAACTTTAGAGGTTGTGAGTGGCGGGCATCACTGGCCCCAAGTCCCTATGACTTGTTCAAAGTCCTTCAGTAGACTCCAAGCCCAGGTGAGCCTGCCCCTCTCCAGAATGTCTCCTGTTGGGTCATTTACCCTGTCCCCTAGTGAAAGCTTGAGGGAGCATGTGTGGTGGCCTAGGTGGGTGGCAGGCAACTTTGGAGGCCTCAGGCCCTGTTCCTTCTTCCTGTTGCTGCCTTCCCTATTTCACAGGCAGGCCTTCTGGGGGAGTGGATAGTAGGGAGTCAACTCACTTGCTCTTCTAGACTCTCCAAATACCACAGGCAAATTGTTGGGGCACTAGTGGCCGCTCTAGGCAGGGCCACCAGAACATGGGTCCAGCAGGCAGCAGGCAGAGCCAAGGTCTTGGTGTTTGCTTTTTCTTCCCCCTTCCCCCTTTGCTTTGTCCTCTGCACCTGTCTGACTGTTTGCCCAAGGATTTGCCCTCCTGGAAGATAGGCGGGACTTGGGGGGTGGCAGGAAGGCCGAGGTGCTTCTTGTCACCCGGCTTTTTGGCAGGCCCTGTACTACTCATGAACTATCCCAGCAGTACATGGCCTCGCCCACGCAGAGCATGTGACTTCATATTGTCCGGGCCTGGCATGCCTGGCATGCCTGGACAGCAGCAGTGGCGGCAGCAACAGCTGGACTGTTAGCTAGGAGCAGGAGAGGCCCACAGAGCCCTGCTCTGGGGCACTGGCCCCAGGGCGCGGGGGTGAGGGGCAGCATCAATGGGACTTTTGTGTGGCTGGGGCAAAGAAACACATGGCCAAAGCCAGGAGCCCTGTGCAGATACATCTGCTCCTTTCTGTCCTGGAATGGCCGGTCTGCAGGCCTGTACCCTTCCTCCTAGCAGAAGAGCTTGTCTTGGTTCAAGCCACCCTAGCCCTGACCTTCCCTTCACCCCTTTCAGCTGCATCTGCTTTAGCATCTTGAACTTGTGAACTTCTCCAGCACAACACTGCTTCCTAAGGGTCTGGCTGACAGCTCGCCCACAGTGGCTCCTGGAAACTGTGGTCTGCGTCCTCTGGGTCAGCGAGAACAGGTTAAGTAACCAGTGACTAGATCCAAGGAAGAAGAACCCTCTTTCTCCCTTTGCTGACAGCCCCAGATGGGACTTGCATTAGCTAGGCTGGGAGCCAAACGCCTCACTTCCTGTAGTCTTGTCTATGGCCAGCTTTGTGGCATACTTTCAGTCCTGTAAGATGGGTACTCTAAACACCATCTTTGGGTGGTTTCCATTCTATTTTGTGTAATCAATCACATTTAACGAAGTCAATGCTGTGACCCATGACCTCTGTGCCACTTGGTACCTGCCAGTATAAGCCATGAGGTCAAACAGGCTGTCACCAGGAGGCTGTGTTATACCTCCCATACGTGAAGAACTCTGTAAACAGAGGGCACATTGGTTCAGACTTGGTAACAACCTTTATAGGTGGGCGCAGCTGCAAGAGGTTGCCTACTCACTTTCAGACTAGCCTGGTAGGGTTCACCCATGTGCTAGGGGTGAGAAGACAGCCTGACCCAACAGAGATAACATTTGGCTTCTAGCAGGGATCCCAGGTGCCCAAGACTAAGCAGGAAGGAGGAGAAAGAGAACTGTGCGGTTCTGGGATGGGCACGGGTATGGGGGGAGTTGTCTCACCATGATTCTGCCTGGCAACAAACACAATTAGCTAGCCCTGGTGGGGGCATTGCAGAGCCCATCCCAGGACTTCCTTTCTATGGCTTGTCCTCCAGTAGTGGAAGGTCTCTTGGGCCTTGCTCAGAAATGGTTCTTCCTTCAGGCAGCTGGATCTTGATGAGCTCCTCCCACCTGCCAGGTCATTTTCTGGGTGAAAATAGATCAGGCTTGCCCCTGGGAAGCCATACTCTGATGGGAGAGCCACACAGAAAACTAGAGAGCATTAGGTGGTACACAGTGCTGAGAGGAAAATGAAACAGCCTTGTATATCATTATACCACTATTTACCACCCATACACAGATTGGTACCAGATGCCTGCATGACTCCTCCCCAGAGGTAGCCCTGCGGCCTGTGACTCTTGACATTCTCATTTACAGGTAAGAAAACTGCTTTGAATTGCTCTTCCACCAGCATCCCACAGCTGGTACTTCTCTTCTCCAGGTACCAGGGCTCAAAGTAGCTGTAACTTACATATACTGTGAAGTGGCCAGGCCCTGTGGTAGCCCACACAGACTGACCCTAACTCCCCTATGTTTTTCCACTCCGCCTTTGCAGTCAATAGAAGCACTAATAAAATAAACACATTAATACATAATTAATCCTACCTCTATCCCTCCAGCCTTTTCTCTGGAAGCCCCAGACGTGATCTCATGCATCCTGTCAAAGCCCCAGAAGAGCTATGAGGAGTCTCTGTGCAGATGATGGAGAAGGGCTAGCACCCATGGACCACAGGGACTTCAAATCAGCTGTTACCCAGTCTTAGCTCCGAAAAACAACTGACTGCCCTTCCTCAGCTCTTAGCCTCTGAGTAAGAGGTATTAGGGTGAAAACTCATCTGTAGCCTTCCTCTGGCCTCTTTGGGACAGTGCTGGGCTAAGCATCAGGAAGAGGAACTAAGGTGAACCCCACCACTCTGTGGTAGGATGTGTCTTGTGTGTGCACACACAAACACACACACACACACATACATACATACACACAGACACACACACACACACACACACACACACACACACACACGAATAGTGGGTGTGGCTGTCATAGAGCTTGCTTGTAGCAAGCTAGCAGAGAGCATGTGAGAGTCCCAGAGAGGGAGGCAGAATGAGTAAGCATCCTGAGAACAGGCTCAGTGCTCAGGCTCCTTCTCCTTTCCCCAGTGGCCAAGGATGTGTGGCTGCTTCTGTTGTCTTCATGCGAAGAGGAGCCCAGGTTTAGCACCTTGCCTGGGTCATATGGACTCGCAGAGGTGTTGGGTTTGAATAGGCTCATTCTGGCAGACTTCAAAACTGGAGACCCCTATAGAGTTAGGCCACAGTAACCATTCCTGCTCACCCACCCCCACCCCTTCCTGGCTCTCAGGTCTCAGAGACAAAGTCTCCTCCAGGCCCTGTTCTTTGCTTACAGGATGACTGCCATTGCATCCTTAGTCAGGCCCAGGCGTAGGCCCTGTCACTGGGAGAGGGCTTGACCCTACCCACCACCCCTAGCTTTGTCCTGAGAGCACAGGTCTCAGGGCTCTTCTCTGAGTTCCTCCTTCCTTCCCTCCCAGATACCTCACAAATGTGGCACATGTCACACATGGCCAGGAAGACCAGGAGCTCAGATGCTGGAGAGCCCCTTAGGCTACAGAACCTCACAACAAGCAGATCGACCGACCTTCTTTTCCTGGCACAAGCTTCCTCCATAGAATGAAGATACCATACTCTTGGCCTGCCCAAAGCACACTCACCAGTGCCAGTGTGAGCTCCTGCCTGGTTCCTGCCACAGGAGCAGTGGAGCTTAGGCTCTGGCTTTCTGGCCATCCGAGCCCTGGGCCTTAGGCTCAGCTCTGCATTGGCTCCTGTATATCATCAATTTGTCACTGTCTCTTGGGCCTTGCTCAGAAATGGTTCTTCCTTCAGGCAGCTGGATCTTGATGAGCTCCTCCCACCTGCCAGGTCATTTTCTGGGTGAAAATAGATCAGGCTTGCCCCTGGGAAGCCATACTCTGATGGGAGAGCCACACAGAAAACTAGAGAGCATTAGGTGGTACACAGTGCTGAGAGGAAAATGAAACAGCCTTGTGTGATGGATGAGCAGGGCAGGTGGGCTCAAGGATATGGCCCCTGAGCTAGGAACTGAATGACATCAGAGAGGCAGGCATTCAGAGATGGGCTTGGGGAACAAATGAAGGAGTACGGACAGGACTTGAATGATAGAGGAAAGGCTTGTGTTTAGGAAAGAGATGAGGTAGTATGAGAGGAAGTGAATGTAGGCAGAGAGTGAGAGGGGTGAGAACATTTCTAGTGTGATGGGCATTGTGAAATGAGTAGAAATGGGAGAGATATAGAGGAAGGAAGGATGGACAGATGAATGCTTGAGCTAATTGGTGGGTGGATGGGTGGATGCTTGGGTGAACAGTTGGATGAATGCATAGGTAGATGAATGGTTAGATGGATGGATGTTTAAGTGCATGTATGTATCATGCATGCTTGAGTGTATGTATGTATGTATGTATGTATGTATGTATGTATGTATGTATAGATGCTTGAGTGAATGTGTGATTGAATAAATAGATGGATGGGTGTTTTAGTGGATGGCTGATTGGATGGATGGATTGGTGAATGGTAACTTACATCTCCCGGTGTGGGTTTATATTAGCTTCGCCCTTCCCTGAGTTATGTCTCCCTGTTCGGGGACCGGGTGACAAGAGGAGTGAGAAGTTGACTGTCCAGGGGGAATCCTCAAACTTCAAGCAAACTTCAGAACCCAGTGACCACTCCTGATGGTGTTTCCTGCCATGGGCCTGTTTCCTTATACTTGTGCGCAGGTTCGCCTGAATCAGGACTGGGCTGAATCAGAACTCTTTGGAAATATGGTGCTTCTGAGTAGGGCCAGGTAGCTCCAGGTCCTGTGATTTAAAGGCACCCCTCCAGGTCCTTCTGCTCATTGTACGAGTGCTCTCCCTATCACTGTCAACTTTGTGTCGAATCTCAACCTAGACTATCCATGTTCTTTCACCTCACGTCCACTTTGGCCAGGTCCCAGGATCTGACCCCACCAGTCTCTCTTCAGCCTCCTCTCTATCCCTGACTCTGCTAACCTGGTCTTGGCCCCACTCTGTTTCCTCCCTTGTGACCTGTATAGAGGTGTATGGTAGAGCTGTATGTTCTGTGCTCGCCCCTCTTACCTCCTCCAGTGGTCTCTCTCTCTCTGCCTTGCTTGACCCAATTCTGGCTCCATGTTCTCTGGGCAGCCACACTCGGGTCTATGTGGCCTCCCTGTCTTGTGATAGAATTTTCCTTGCCTTATGTGAAGAATGGCTTGGATTATCTCTTTTTCCTCTGGACTGGAGATGCATGGGAATCTGACCTCACGTCACTCCATGGCTCATCTCTATTACCACCCCTTATGTCCTTAGCATGTGGTGGGCACACAGAGAGTAGAGGATGGGTACACATGGACCAGTGTTCTCTCCCATTATCTCCTCCTTGTCTCTCCTTGAAGCCTGCCCTGCCCCAAGCTAGAAAACTTGGAACCATAGCCTACTTCTGTGAGGATCAGTGTCCTTGCTCTACAAGGTCTGGGGACCACCTTCTGTCCTGTGCTCCTGGTCATCCAGGCTTGGGCTTCTAAGAAGGGAGGTCTCGCTCAGAGGCAGGCTGCCAGGTAGGAGAAGGAAGTTGCTGCCTGTTTAAACAACTGACACCCCAAAGTCCCCTGTCAAAGTGGGGTTTGTTCCAACGAGGCTCCCAGGGTGATGACATATTTGGAATCCAGTTTAAACTAAAAATCACACAGAGACTGTGGGGGCTGAAAAGGTGAAGAGGAGGCTTAGGGTCCAGGGGCTTAGGAGCTTTCAGCTCTGAGTGGGCTCCAGAGAGAACCCAAAGCCAGAGGCTGTGGTAGTGGTACAAATAGCAGCAGGTGGCTGTGTCTCTTTGTTATCTCTTGGGCTGTCTGGGGCCTGGTGTCCTTAATACCTGGCCTGTGGAGAGGGTTTGGGGTCAAAGTGCTATTCTTTGGGTTTGGGGTTCCCCATGGCTGGCTGAGGCATTGCTCTGATCTTGGCTACTGCTCTAATCTCGCCCCTTCTTCAGGTGGATGTCAACTTCCCAGCTGCAAGGATGTTCTGGTCAGACAGGCTCTATCTGAAATGAGCAGGGAGGGGGGCCCCTGGAGGCCTCCAAGCCCACGATTCTAGGTCATCTCCCGCAACATCCAGAGATTGGAGTGGTATTTATAGCTGCCAGCGGCCACTGAGGGTGGAGAAGCCAGCACGAGCTATGACGCAGGCCCGACCCCCCCCTCACTGCCATCCCTCACTCCAGAGCCTTCCTGGGATGTGCAGGAAAGGACTGTGCCTGCTGAGGAAGCAGGCTTTGTCACATTACCGTCCTGAGTCCTGAGGGAGATGAGGTACTAGGGTTGGCCTGGCAGGAGCCTCCGCCTCTCTGGTCTCACCAGGACCTTGTCTGGCCCGAAGACACAAGATGGGCTAGGCTTTCGTGCATGTTGCCAGTCGCTCTTTCCTTGAAAGGTTTGCCTCCTGAAGATAGGGTTCACTGACTTCTTAGCCAGGTGAGGGCCGGCACAGAGGCCTGCCTCATCCCTCCACAATGGGTAATAGCCCCAGGTTAACTGAAACAGGGCCTGCTAAAACCCAGGTAGCACCCCTGCTCTGGTCTTGCCAAGTGGCAGCAGAGGGCCCCAGCTCCTCCTCCTGTGGCACCAAGGGAGTGAAACCACAGAAGTAGCTATCAGGGGCAAGGCCTCCTGAAAGGAAGGTAACACCTCACAGGCTGGGCCCAGCCCTAACCTATCCTGAACAAAGTGGACCGTGAGTTCTGTCCAGATCCCACACGAGCAGCTTTGTGCTGGAGGCAGGTGTCCTGCTCCCCAGTGCCTCTGATTTTCAGCCTGCTGGTTGCTAAGAGTCCTGGAGCCTCTATCACAGACTAGGAAGAAGTAGACAGAGCCAAAGTTTTCTCCCCAGGAACGGGCAGTGTAATAGAGAAGGTGAAGCCCATACCAGAAACCTGCAGAAAGTAGGCCACAGGCTGAGCTGACCTACCACCAGGGCTGGAGTTTGGGGGCAGTTTGGGACAGGCACCCAAACAGACCTTACAGACAACAGCAGAAGCAGCACTTGAAGCTAGGGGGCCAGGAGAGGACAGACTCTCTGGCCAGGTGCAGTTGGTGGGAACCATGGACGGGAACAGGGCCTGGCACAGAACCAAGAGTTAGGATACAGAGGACGGTCTTGGTGATCGTGACAGGATGCAAGGTGTCGGCACTTGGTAGAAATCTTTCGAGCCAATGCCTGAGAGTTTTAATTTTATTTAAAGACCACGTAGGAACCATGATATACTTTAGAAAAACAACTATTGGAAGTGTATATGATGGGAGAGGGGTGCACGCATTTCCTAGCATGCCTGTGGAAGTCTAGGACAACTTTGTGGAGTTGGTTCTGCCCATGGGCTCCATCAGACTCAGGTTTGTGTGGCAAGTGCCTCTGCCCACTGAGCCATCTCACTGGCTAGCCCATGCTAGGTTTTTGAAGGAGACAGTGAGCCGTTCCTAAAGCAGTGTAATGTAGTTCACACTGCCAAGCATCGAGCATCCTGCCATGTCGAGCCTGCTCTCAACACTCCACAACATTGAAATGGCTTTGTCCCGCTGTCCCTCAGCCCACGAGGGAAGCGCTGTCATCAGTGTCAGCCGGTTACTGATGGGGAAATGGTCACTGACTCATCTGACGCGTCATAGGATGTGGCTGGCCCCTCCCACACTGCACTCCGAAGTCTTCGCCCAGTGGATGGCTGAGAAATAGAGTCCCTGGGACCAGGGCCAGGTCCAGCCTGTGCTCCACCCAGCAGTAGGGGCCCTCCAGGCACTGCCCCTTCTCGGAGGCCTCTGTAACTTGTGATGAGTCCAGCTTTGTCCTGCTGAGGGATAAGAGGGAAGAGGGAGTGTGAAAACAGAAGTTGTGGCCTGAGGTCAAGAGTTTCTCCTATAGGCCCTTCTGCTCTCCTAGCTCAGGCAATGGAGGAGATATGGAATGGCCTCCCAAGTCTGGACACTAGAGCAGCATCCCAAGGCTCTCTCCCTAAATGCCAGAGTTGACCAGAGGGCTCCTCTAGCTCATGGCTCTCAAACATTTTTTGAGCACTTAGTTCAAAGCCTAGGGATGTATACAGCAACTAAACCTTGCTCTAAATGACATAGAGGGCCAGGCCCCAGAGACCTGCCTGCCGTGATCACCTCCCTTCATCTGGGGTCCCCTCAGATGGCACAGAAAGGAGAGCCAAGCAAAGAAGAGACTGGGCCATAGCTTGTGCTGTTGTTGGTGGTCCCATGTTACACAGTTGGGGGTGGAGGGTGGGTGCTGGCCCTTTGAGTCACCAGAGCTCTGTAGAGCAGCTCCCTGGGGAAGGAGCTCTGCTTGCTGTCATTTGATCCCTGCTGGCTTTAAAGATGACTTGGGAGTGGCTGAAACCCAAGAGCCAGAGCTTCTGGCCTGTGCCCTAGATGGCTGTACTGCCCAGGAGGTGGCTCTCCAAGGCACACACAGCTCTTCTGGAGGCTTTCTCTCACCTTCGAGCAGCATGCACCCAAGCAGACCAGATCCGAGAGCTGGTCTACTGCCTGAGGAGGTGGGGCTGAACATGGCTCAGGGTAGGCTGGGCCCAAGGGGTGGGGAGTTCCCAGAGGGGAGGTGTCACACTTGGTGTGCCCACTTAACACCTCATTAACGACCTCATTAGGGATCCCCTAAGGAAGTGGAAGGTGCTAATTCTTCTCTGAGGTGTCACCAGCACCAGAGACTGACAGTCTCCTCTAGAGGAAGTTCTGAGGAGCTGAGATCTGGTGAACTTCCCTGCAGGGGGCCATCTGGGAAGCCAAGAACTCCCTGCATGCAGCCCCAGCAAAAGGAAGGCTTTGTGGGAAGAGCAGTGCGGAGGAGGAAATCTTGGACTGGGCGGGGCGCATGGGGAGGCCTCTGTCCTCAGGGCATGTTGAGTTTAGGTGGGGAAGAGCTCTGCAGTATGATAACCTGAAACTCAGTTGCACAGGCAGATAGGTAGACAGCTTTTTCATAGGAATGTGAATTTGGAGTGATCTACAACCTTGTGGCCATGGGCAGGAGCTCAGTAGTCCCAGCTGTCCCTTCTAGAGAGATGACATTCCTGCCTCACTGACTTGTGGGCCCAAGGAGTCCAAGGAAACAACCCTGGTAGTTTCCTCAGAGATACCACCAACCCTACTTGAGAAGAGGTCACTCAAGGATTGGGGCTGCCTGCCACTGGGAATGGATGGCCAGGGCAGCAGACTTGGTGCAGAGGTAAAGGTTCTACACTCATTGCAGGAAACTGATGAATGAACCAGAATGGGAACAAACCTTGAGCCACTGGCTCTACACGTGCTCACCTGCCCCTCCCAGCCCCTCCTCCTCCAGGAAGGGCGTAGCTTCACTTTCTCATTTGCACATAAGGAAACTGAGGCTCAGAAAAGCAGCGATCTAGAGCTGGAGGGAAGGCGGCGGCGGTTGCTTCTTGGGGCAGCCTCCAGCTCTGTGCACTTGAAAGAGGGAGTGGTCAGGAGATCCAGTAGGGTGAGCTGGACTGCAAGGGGTGGGAGGAGACTGGCTGCATGCCTATGCCACCTGCCTGCTCCAGTCCAGCAGCTCCCAGGGGAAGAGTGCCACCTGAGGCCAGCATGGCCTGCCTGAGCCCCTCCAGGCCACCTCTGCCCAGAGAACTGAAACACATAGGAGAGGCCTATGGGGAGAAAAAGATCTCTAAGGAAGAATTCAGAAGTAAAGCCCGGCCTGGCCTGAACTAGAGAGATCTTTCACCTTCAGGAACTCCCCCTGCCCAGGACAGAACATGGGGAGTCTGGTACAGGCTGCTAAAGAGAGGGTCCTGCCGCTCTCTCTGGCCCTACCTCCTCCATTCCTCAGCAGCTAGCAGCCCTCTCAGAACAGCCTGCAGGAAGCAAAAGGCCCCAATTGATTCCTGGGGAGTTGGCTGGTGTCAGTGGCAGGGCCTGGTGGCAGATGGCAAATTCTTTTCATTGAAGAGGAGTTGGAAAATAATTAGCGTGAGAAGGAGAAGTGGAGCTGGTGATAAATGGAGCCTGGTGAGCTGCGGTGGGGCGGGGCTGGCCAAGCACAGGCTTCGGAGCCCTATGCCTGCCTCCAGCCATCACTGAACTGAGTGACCTTGGGCTGGTTACCTGAACCTGTCTGAGCCTCTGGTTCCTACGAGTGTTAGAAGTATGAAAGAGGCCGGGCGTGGTGGCACACGCCTTTAATCCCAGCACTCGGGAGGCAGAAGCAGGCGGATTTCTGAGTTCAAGGCCAGCCTGGTCTACAAAGTGAGTTCCAGGACAGCCAGGGCTATACAAAGAAACTCTGTCTCAGAAAAACCAAAAAAAAAAAAAAAAAAAAGAAAGAAACCCATGTGGCTGAGTATTTGTTGGAAGCATATGTCTGGTTCAGTGCAGGTGGCCATAGGTATCACCTAGTGGTTGGTTTCTCATTGCCCCACTCCTGTAACTCCAAGCCTGATCCCTAGATGGTGCTTTTATAGGAAAAGGTCTCTGGTCACAAGCCCAACAGAACAACAGGATTGGCTTCACAGCATGACTCATGATGCAGACAGGCAGACTAACCTGGAGGGGTATAGTGAGTACCCCTAATGCTGAGGGGTTGAGGAAGTGAAACTGTCCTTCAAGGCCATGGGTCGGGGTGAGAATGTGTCAGGTGTCTGTTAGTTTCAGACCCTGGCGGGGGACAGAAGCCCGACTTTCCTCTCCTGGTCTAGCTGCCCGAGGCACATCATCTCTGCTTCCTGGGGCCAGGCATTTGAGGACCTCTCTCCTGCTGAAATTCTGCCCCGGCCCTGGGCAGACTCAGCTCTGCCTTCTGCTCCAGAACAGCTGATGTGTGAAAAGCAACAGCTTTTGGGCCCCTAACTTGGGTTGAACACGCCCGGGCACAGGCTGGTGGCGCACGCGGCCCTCAGCCCACGCAACTTTCTGTCACCTCCTTTGCTACCATCTCCCTTCCTGTGCTTTCAAAGGCCAGCCCCTTGGCCACCCTGCCCAGGTGGGCTGCAGGCCTGGAAATGAGAAAGGCCATGTTTCCTCAATGTGCGCGCATGCGCGCGCGCGCACACACACACACACACACACACACACACACACACACACACACACACGCCTGAGAAGAAGGCATCAGACTGACAGACAACACAGGCTGCTGTTGGTCCTCCCTGCCGGGTCTATAGATCAAGGTGTTCAGTCTATCCTGAGAACAGTCTATCCCTGTGGTTCCTGGCAGTGCTAGGATGTGAGTAGACCTGTGGGTTCTACTACAGTGACCACCTCGAAGGGATCTAAGCCATGCTCAGGCCTATGGCAAACCCCGTAGGTTGGTACCCATCCGTTCTCACTATAGCCTTGGGAAGGTGGCATCCCACTTTACAAAGGCAGAAACCACGGAGCTCTGTTCAGGTGGTTGGAGGGGGTTCCGGTGAGCTATCAAGGGGGCATTGGCTGGCAGGCAGAGCAGGTGTGAGCCAAGGAGGCTGCTGTTTCCCTCCTGGACAGGTCAGGGCTGTTGCTAGCCTTGGGGATACAGTTGGTGGTCTGGGGTGATGTCACAGGGCATTGTATGCCTACCAAGGTCCTAACCCCAAAGCTCTCAATTGAGTCCGTAAAAAGCAGAAGCAAGGATTTAGGAAGCTAACTATAAGGCAGTCTGTCTGGAGCCAGGTTGGGTTGAGGGGCCTGCAGCCCCCATAAGGGAATGGTCAAGGAGGACTTCAAAGAGGAGGTGCCTTTGTCTGGTCTAGAAAGAAGAGTTTGTGTAGCAAGAGTACAGGGTACCCAAGGCATTGTGTCCACCACGGCCTCTGCCGAGAGCAGTAAGCTTTGGGCGAGTGGGGTCATTTCAGGAAGGGAGTGTGGAACGGTGAGGGGTTGGAGAGCCTCCCTATCTGGAAGGTTCCTGTCAGCTGAGGGCAGGTTATGTGCATCCCAAGCCCTGCCTGGGATCAAAGAAAGTGCCCAGGGTTCATCCCTGTGGCCACATAAAACCAGGCGTGAGGTGTATTACCTGTAATTCCAGCACCCTGGAGATAGAAGCAGGAGGATCAGAAATTTAAGATCTCAACAGAGTTTGAGAACAGCCTGAAATACAGAGACACCAGATGATGGTGGTGGTGATGGTGGTGGTGATGGTGGTGGTGGTGGTGGTGGTGGTGGTGGTGATAATGATGGAGAAGGCAGCACGTGCATTTTTAAAAGAAGTTTGCATTTTTAGGAAGAGGAACTCGCAGAATGGTCAATATTTAACCCAGAGGCCCAGAATCATCACCAGGAAAATTTGGCCATGGTAAGGGAGGAGGCAGAAAAAGAGACCCTTTAGGGTTGCCTACCTAAGTAATTCCATCCACAGAAAGGGCACTCCTGGAACCCTTCACACCTGCCTGGGGCCTGCCACGCCCTTCACACACCCCTGGGGCCTGCCACCCCCTGCATGCCTGCCAAGGTAGAGGAGCAAAGTTTCTGCTGGAGAGGGTGTGGCCTGCCCTAGAAGTTCTCAGGGTCTGGGAGGAGAGTCCTGATCCCACCATGGTTTAGTCTTTAGGGGCCACTGGGGGGCGGGGGGGGGCGGAGGTGCTTTACAGCTGCCCCAGGCCAGGAAGTGGCTTGGCCCTCCCCCTCCAAAGACATTTCCTCCAAATGAAATCACCACCCCAGCAAGGGAACAGGCCCATCATTGTAATGGGCTGGGGTCTCCAAAGAAAGGATGTCTTTCAGGCCCATAAAAATAGAAGCCTTAGGATTTATGAATCTGTACAGGGGATGCCCCCTGCTCCCCGTCTCCCCTCAACCCCCTCCCCATCCTCTGACCTAGTGGTGACCAGCTGAAGATTCCACTGCTTTGCCTGGGAGGGCAGCTGGGCTGCTCAGGGTTCACACGCACTCCCTCATCCTTCCACCCCCACCGATGTGCTGTGGCATTGGTCCAGCACTTTGAGGGTTCTGCAGACCTTCTCTCTTGGGATCCTGGCTGGAACTTTAAGAGGAAAGCATAACCGACATGTCACAGATAAGGAAACTGAGGCACAACCAGTAAGTTACACAGTTGGGTGGCAGATGCTGGGCTTATAGCTCCTGGGCCAGGACTCCTGCCTATGGTGTCTAGGACCTCATTGTGTTAGCTGGCCTGGGCAGAAACTGGAGGGGGTGTTGGAAAGGTATGGAACCCCAGTGCCAGTAACAGGACATGTGTGGGGCCAGCCCTCCAAAAGTCTGCCACATCAAAGAAAGGCCCTGGTGTTGACCACAGCTGCTAGCCTCGGACTGCCCATCAATTTACCCCCAAGCAGAGTACAGGTGCTATTGGCCCTGTCATTCCAACGTTGTCATGGTTCTGCAGTCACAGCTACGAGACCTGGGGTCAGAGAGGGCAAGGTAAGGCCAGGCCAGGGCTCTAAGTTCGAGGACCAGGGTGCTGGGCACCTGGTGAGCTACAGTGTTAGCCTTTTTAGACTCCTTGAGGAAGGGTGGGAGAGGAGGTACCCAGTGTGACTGAAAGGGTCGTATTCTGCTTGAGGTGATGCACCAGGTTGCTGGCAGGGGCAGGACCCTTCCTGACCAGCCTCTCTGGGCAAGCATGGCACGGCATCTCCCCTGGCCCGAGGAGGGTAAAATGCAGGGCCTCAATAGGTGATGGCTCTGTCCAGCCCCACCTCACTGAGTGTGTGTGGGGTTGGGGGGTAGGATGTTGCCACCACCAGCTTCCCACTTTGTGAGCCACCTACACACAGGGAGGGAGCAGGTCCACCTGCCCCAGCCTTGCTACCACCACCCCTGAGGCCCCAGCTCCCTCCCATGCATTATTCCAAACTCTAAGCTATGTCCTGAGCTGCTCGTCCCAGATTTCGCTCCCTTCCTAGGTCTCTGTCCACAGTAGACCTCCCTACCCCCAGCCACCCCTGCAGCAGCTGCTTCTTCACTCCGCATCCTTCTCCTGCTTCTCACAGTCTGCCTGACTCCTCCTTGAGAGTGGGATGATGTCACTTCCTGGGGTTGGGGGGGGAGGAGTAGGCACGACCCCAGCCGCTGCTCAGGCAGTCAGCGCTGCTTCTGGGCACCCCTTGGGAGCATTCAGTGGCTGGACCTGGGAGATAAGCCCAGCAGAGCCTGTCCTGACGTGTCGTGCTGCCCAGCCACCTGGCCCCATGCCCCTTCGCCCACTGTCAGGGCTATGCTCACAGGCCTAGGAAGGTTTGGATGGTTCCCTCCCTAGTGAGTTCAGTCTCCATAATGCATGTTTTCTTTGGAACTGTCACTAGAGAGAGGAAGGCCTGCTGTCCACCCTTGGGCCAGGTGCCATGTAAACCTCTGCTGGCCTTGGGGGACAGCTGCCCCCTAGCAGGGTACCCAGCCATCTGTAGCAAGGGTTCCTCTCTGCAAAGGGCACATAGAGCTATCCTGCAGCGAGTCCCGGGTTTCTGCTCAGACCAGCCTTCCACCTCTACTCCCACTTTTCTCTCCCAGCTCCAAAGGAGGCCTCTAGCTCCTAGCCTCTCCTGAGCTTGATGGTGGCTGGTTCACACCCAGCTATTTCAGGGAAGTAGGCATCAAAACAGTGAAAGCTCTCAGGCCGAGGGTGAGTGTGTTAGAGTGGCTGCCATTGTCACAGTGAGGGCCACATGTCCCCTAGCCATAATCCTGACCTGAACCATGACAGTAGCTGAGGGTAAGATGGGTGCAAAACCAAGTTAGAGCACACTCACAGCTCAAAGGTCTCCAGTGAACAAGAACCAAAGGCCTTGCTGTGCAAAGACTCACGGAGAAGAGTCCTTGCCGCTGGGCACCCTCACCCTCTCCCAGCCTTCCCAAGCCTTCAGTGTTCTCCCGTTCTACAGGGCTAAGGCACATGGTCTTGGTTCTGAAACCGTAAGTACTGGTCAGATTTCCTGTGGAAAGACAGGGCCCTGGGAGCCGACCGTCCTGTTGATTCCATATATGGAGAAAGAGAGAGTGAACTTAGGGTCTTTTTGTCTCTTTTCTGAGACCTAGGCTCCCCTCAGAATCATGTTCCCCCTGACTTAGTCTCCCAAGTGCGGGGATTTCAGGCAGTCCAACCAGAGCCAGGTCTTCAGTTACTATAGATAGGAATGACGTTAAGCAAGTGGCAATCTGATGGTGGGCAGGAGTGACCTCAGGGGATACGCTGAGATTGGTATCAAGACCTTTGTTGTTAGGGAGCTTGAGCTGGCAAGGGGGCAGCTTCTACCTGGGTCAACATCTCTGCTGCCTGGAGGCCCATTGGCCACGGGTGGGGATTGGTGCCAACACCCAAGATGGAGGCCCACTGGCCACGGGTGGGGATTGGTGCCAACACCCAAGATGGAGGCCCATTGGCCACAGGTGGGGATTGGTGCCAACACCCAAGATGCCTGACCACACCTGGTAGTATCCCAGACTGTTCCAGGGTCCTCTTCTTGCTTTCAGGAGGTGAGCACCTGGCCCGCTGAGCCTCCCAGAGTTGCCAGCCATGCCCGGGATCGTGGTGTTCCGGCGGCGCTGGTCTGTGGGCAGCGATGACCTCGTCCTGCCAGCTATCTTCCTCTTCCTGCTGCACACCACCTGGTGAGTCTCAGCACTGACAGCACGGTCCTGGTTACCTGTTCTTCCTTGCCAGGCCCAAACCTGACTCTGTCCTGCTACCACGCACTCCTCCCGGTATTCCCCCGAGGATTCAGGACCCCTTCTGGCCAGCAGTCCTCCTGACCTCGGCAGTGGGGATACTAGTCATTGCTGACGCCTCCAGGCACTGACAGTCGGGCACATCTTGTTGGGGAGATATCTGCCTTTTTTTTCTCCTGCTGAGCTGCACCAGGTCTGCCAGCCAGGGGCAGCACGAGGCACAGAGACAGTCCACCCTTGTTCACCCGTACCCCTCTGCAGGTTTGTAATCCTGTCTGTGGTGCTCTTCGGCTTGGTCTATAACCCACACGAGGCCTGTTCCCTGAACCTGGTGGACCACGGCCGAGGCTACCTGGGCATCCTTCTGAGCTGTATGATTGCCGAGATGGCTATCATCTGGTTGAGCATGCGTGGGGGCATCCTCTACACAGAACCCCGGGACTCCATGCAGTACGTGCTCTACGTGCGCCTGGGTAAGGGCACCCCACGGGGGGCTGGGACCCTTCTAGGGCTCCATACCCTTTCCTGCGCTCATTCACTCTCTCAGGGTCTGGTTACAAACACAAACTGAGTCAGCCCTGAGGAACATGGGGTGTCTGACTGAACTGACAGTCCGGTCCACCAGCTGTTTTGTGAATCTTTTCATTAGGGAACACATTCACCTGTTTATATGTTGCTTTTTGTGTTTTGGTACCATAATAGCAGTTGAGAAATTGCTTTTGTGACTGGATGGCCACAGAGGCTGAAATGCTTGCTCTCGTGCCCCCTCATAGGCAAACTTAGTTGAGCCCTATTCGAAACTGTAAGCTTGTCTACAAAATGTGTTGGTGATCTTTCTGAAACAGATCAGGAAACCCGAGGCCAGGCTGAGCCAGCTCCCCAGAGGACCAGCCTATATCACTTTTGGGCCATGTCCCAGCAGTCTCTGGGATATTCCCAGAGAGCACTTCTCTCAAACTTCTCCGCTACTCCTGGGAAGGAAAGTGTTAGCTTTGTTTTGAAGATGAGAACACGAGGCCAGGAAGGCTAATCAGCTCTTTCAAGGTCACACAGCTAAGTCACGTTAGAAGGGTCAGAGCTGGGATTTGAACCTGTGCTGCTGTTCTAGCTCCATTGTCTAGGTTCTTAGTTGCTATACTTTGCTGGCCCTGCCAGGCTGTCTTATTTCCTTTCCAGTCCAACTGGGGATCTGGACTTAGCACCTTGATAGAATGAGTGCATGGCCACCACTGGTTGGCTCCTGGGCCTCCGTTCATCCTCCTACCCCACCAAACTGAGCTCTAAGTCTTCTGAAAACAACAGTTTTCATAAGTTCCAGTCTTCGGTGTCCTATGACGAAGTTATTGGCAGTCTCAAATAGGGACGAGGAAGCCATGGCTCAGAGAGATTAGGTAACTTGCCTACAGTGAGTCTGACTCCAGGGCTCTTGTGTGAAACTGTGAGATCCTGAAGAAGCTGGGAAGTACTTGTCCCCTGTTCACCTGTGCAGTCACAGTCCTGGGAGGCAATGGGGACGTGAGAGCACAATGCAGGAGACCAGGCAGCAGAAGCCAGGATGAGGTTCCTGGGCCCTCCCTTCCCTGGTAGCAGACAGCGGCCTGTAGCCTTTAGTCAGAACCTGCCTCTCCTTGCAGCCATCTTGGTGATCGAGTTCATCTACGCTATCGTGGGCATCGTCTGGCTCACACAGTACTACACCTCCTGCAATGACCTCACTGCTAAGAACGTCACCCTCGGTATGCACCCCATCTGCCCCATCAGCAAAGCCAGCCCTGGGGTGGAGGTAATAGGACCCAGCTTGCAGAGAAAGGGGCTCAGGTGCCGCTCTAGGGAGACACCCAAGCTTGGGTGCACCCTTCACCCAGTGTTCTGCCCTCCCACTTGGGTCCTCACCAGGGGAGCAGCAGCAGACACAGAACTGCCCAGGCAGCACTAGGGCTGTTTGTCACCTCCTCGAAGACCTTCTGAGCCTTGCTCTTGAGCCTAAGACACCTGGGAACACAGAGGCCAGTGTCCTTTGTTCATTGCTCATGACCCAGGAAGCTGAACCCAACACCAGTTCTTCCTTCTCGTTGCTGCCGCCACAGGAATGGTCGTCTGCAACTGGGTGGTCATCCTTAGTGTCTGCATCACTGTCCTCTGCGTCTTTGACCCCACGGGCCGCACCTTTGTCAAGCTGAGAGCCACCAAGAGGAGGCAGCGCAATCTGCGGACTTACAACCTGCGGTTAGTCACCTGAGCGGGCGGGTGGGCAGGCAGGAGGGCGGCGTCCTAGTAAGCTTTGCAGACTGGTGGGCAGACGAGGGTCCTGTTCCCTCCCACATCACACAGTCCCACTGCCTCTTCTGTTCTTGAAAAGGTATGAATAGGCTGGGTGTGGTGGCATATGCCTTCCATCCCAGCACTCACTACTAGTGAGGCAGAGGCATTCAGACCAGTTCAAGGCCATCCTAGTCTACATAGCAAGTTCGAGGCCAGCCAGAGCTACACAGTGAGATTCTGGGTTTTTTTTTTTTTTTTTTTTTTTTTTTTTTGTTTAATTTTAGATATCCAAGAATGTACATGGATATGTATAAAACACAATAGTGTAAACATCATGTAACAATTCAGGAAAGGAGCAGGGGGAAAGAAAAGAACGCTCAAGGAGAGGAGCGTGGCAGGGCCTAGGGAGAGGGAAGAGAAGAGAAAATGATGTAATCATATTATGTTCTCAAAAATGAAAGAAATAATTAAAAACAAAAGCATGCTTGTGACAGCATTGCCTGTCAAGGGGATAAAATTCATTCACCCAATTTGCCAGTGTTAAAAGTGAGAGTTGTGCCGGGCGTGGTGGCGCACGCCTTTAATCCCAGCACTTGGGAGGCAGAGGCAGGAGGATTTCTGAGTTCGAGGCCAGCCTGGTCTACAAAGTGAGTTCTAGGACAGCCAGGGCTACACAGAGAAACCCTGTCTCGAAAAACCAAAAAAAAAAAAAAAAAGTGAGAGTTGTATCTTTTTCTTTTTTAGTTTTTATTCATGTGGGCATAAGGCAAACATAAAAATTAAAAAATAAAACCTGAAAAAAAAAGGTAAGAATAGCAATTGCTGGCTCAGGATGTTGTTGTGAGGTTTAAGTGAGATAATATATACCATGTGGTTAACACTGTGGGCAATGGCTGAGTTAATAGAGAGCCACTCAGCGGCAGCAGCCGGACACTCCCTCAGTTACAGTAACGGCAGAAGACCCAAGCATTATTCAGAGTGAGTCACAAGCCAGGTCCCCCTGTAATGGGGGTGGAGAAACCAAGGTCCAAAGTTCAAGTGGTTGCCTGGTTACCTGGTAAAGCCAGGGACCAGCTCTTACTTTGGAACCCTTACTTAACAACTGTTAGGTGAGGCTGCCTCTAGGTTTCAGAGGCTGTAAGAAGTCAATCAAGGAAGACTTCCTGGAGGAGATTTTGCTTGGTGTTTAAAAGAGAGAAGAGGGTATCCAGTATGGCCATCGTGACTTTTATTGAAAGCAAGACCTCCCAGAATGAGTCACCATATCCCCCACAATCGGGCTTCTCCTGGAAGGCAGGCCCCATGCTTAGCCCTTTGTGGTTAATCAGTCTTTTTGCTACTCCAGAGCAGCTGTGAGACCCCCTTCTACAGATCTGAGTCACTGCCCCAAGTCACAGTGGCGGGGTGTGGAATGGCATCCATCTCCAGCCCAGGGAAGCAGGCTGCCAAGACCCCTGCCCAGCAGGCTTGACCCCACCCCAACTCATGCTTCAGACCTTCCATATCAGTCCACCAACTTGTCACCGCCTCCAGCACCACACCCATGCCTGGTCTGGCCACCTCCCAGCCTGAAATGTCAAGCCTTGCAGCCAGGCCTCCACAGCCCGTTCTTCCCTTCCCTCAGTGCAGCTGGCCACCGCCCCTGTCCCACTTTGCCTGCTGAGCCCTGGCCGCACCCAACCTGTTTCTGGGCTTCTGGACCCTGGAGAAAACGTTCTTCCCTTCCTGACTCCGGGTGATTGCCTTTGGGGCTCCAGGCGGTAGGAGCCATTACTGCAGGGGCTGGTGCTCACTGTCATTTTAATTAGGAAGCTCCCTGTGGTTTCCAAGCCCTGTCGGAGGCCATAGCTTGCAGGCCCTTGACCTCCGTAGTGGTTTCTCCAGGTTTCCTGCGAGGCTGGAGAGCACAAAGCCGCGGAGCTTTGTCGGCCGACTACCTGCCCTTCACTGGCTCTAAAACTAACATATTTTTCCTAACAGGGACATTTTTCAAGCAGTCAACTCCCAAGGGCAGGGACATGCACACCCCTGCTGCCACATGGTTGTTATTTTGGTTTCTGAAAGCCGGGAGTGTGTCTAAGTTTTGGTCCTTTCTCTTTCCAGTGAAATCTGGTGGGGGACTGGGGGAGGGTGTTATTCCCCGATCTTTCCTGGGAGACTTGACCTTGGGTTTTTTGTGGGAAGGAATGTCTGCCCCCTTTTACGCAGTGAGCCTCCCAACAGACAGGGCTGTTGGGGTCCATGAACTTCCTGTCCAGACTTGGTATGTGTCTCTCTCGCGTGGCCAGTAGCCTGAAGGGTGGTTGCACTTGACCAACCTGTCTGCTTCTCACACAACCCTTTGCTCATCTGCCCCCTGGCGTTCATGAGCCGTTCGGTTCGCAGTGGCGTGAGCATTTCCATCTGGCCAGAGGCTGGGGAGGAAATGTCTCATTCTGCATTTGAAGGCCCTGTGGGATCAGAAAGCAAAATGTATGTGATGCCCTCTTCATCAAGCCCCTGGGCGGTGGACAGTGGTATAGGATGCATGGCTGTTCCATTTTCTAGGGACTGCAGGTCGCCGGGGCAGCTGGTCTCTTACATCATCCCTAGCCCCTCCCGGTGCCTCCTTTTTGGTCATCTGCCTATGTAACCAGGGTTAAAAGAATAGAGAGCAGTTCTTGGCTGCACATAAGAGCCAAGAGGCACACCGAGAGCCAGTCTGTCATTCCTGATGACTGTTAAGTGACTTGAATGCATCTGAGTGCTACCTTGCCTTTTGCCCCTGACTCAGTGACAGGCTTTTAAGGGGACAACATTGCTCAAAACCCAGTCACAGGCTCTTCTGGCTTTGTTTTGAGATTCAGTGTTTAGTGTCAGGATTATTGTCTCTTTTTTCTTTCCTTCCTTCCTCTCTCTCTCTCTCTCTCTCTCCCTCTCTTTCCTCTCTCTCTCCTTTCTTTTTTTCTTTCATTCTTTCTTCTTCCTTCCTTCCTTTTTCCTTTTCTTTTTCCTTTTTTTCTTTTTTCTTTCTTTCCTTTTTTTTTTTTTGAGCCCTGACTATCCTGGAATTTGCTCTGTAGACCAGACTAACCTCAAATTCACAGAGATCCATCAGCCTGCCACTCCCTCTCAAGTGCTGGGCTTAAAGGAATGAGCCAAGACCCATGATATCAGAGTTATTATCTTTGTGCTCAAAATGCACCAGCTTCCTAGGTGCCCGGGATATGGATGCAGTTGTGGGAAAGTAGCTTCTTATTCTCTCTGCTCACTGACTCCTGAGCCCCCTAACTCCCCACCTGACCTGAGGAGGGAGAGCAGAAGGGACAGGGGGAAACCATGTAGGCAGTATACCTGCCCTACCCAGACAGCAGCTGGGGAGTGTGAGGGCCTCTAGAGCTCACCAGCTTTGCTAGCAACACCCTGGCTGGCTGACAGCTAGTTCACTGGTCACCCAGCTGTTGGTAGCCTGCTGCCTAACCTCCCCAGGCCCACTGGAGTGCTCCTTGGTGTATCCAGGGAACAGGCCATCCTATTTCTATAACATCTGGCCGGCTCCTCTAATCCAGCCCCATGACCTGACACATGTCAACTGTTTACCTTCACAGGCACCGGCTAGAGGAGGGTCAGGCCACCAGCTGGTCCCGCCGTCTAAAAGTGTTCCTCTGTTGCACCCGGACAAAGGATTCCCAGTCAGTAAGTACCCATAGTTGCTTGCCTTGGGTCTTCTCTCTGCCAGGCAAGTGCCTTTCACTCCTCTGGTCCTGCTAGGTGGGTGGGACTGGTAGGAGGCAGGGCATTGTGAGCAGAGTAACAGCCTGCTTGTGGGGCAGTCTGCCTTTTGGCTGAAGTACTGCCTCACCCTGCAAAGCAGACAGTCACCTGTCTCACTGTGGAAACAGAAAGCCTTGATGACTGATTTGTACCCTTGGAACTGTGGTCAGCAGTGGGTGGATCTGGAAGGTCTGAGGTGCTGTTGAGTGCTTAGCCTGGGGCTGGATGGCACACATCTCTGAGGTGGGAGATGTGGAGAAACCAATAGTATTGAGGAGTAAGCTCTGCAGAAGGTGGCTCTGAGCAGGAAGGGAGATAGAACTCCTCAGAGTGGGGTAGGCAGGTTAGCAGTCATCCAGCTCTACCCCTTGTTTTGTAGGTCAGTCAGCTGAGACCCAGAAAGATGGACTAGTTTCCTCAGTGTCCCACAACTAGGCAGTAGCAGAGCTAGAGAAGTCAGAGACCACTCCTTCCTGGGGAAGACAGTGAAGCGCCCACCTTAGACACCCTGGGGAAGCCTGGAGTGGCCCTTCCCTAACAGCACACCCCCACACCCCACCCCTGCCAGGGACCTTAGAGTGAGTACCTAAGGAAGGAAGGCCCAGAGTTCCCTGGCAGCTTGGGAGTACCTCATGGGGCTGTCTGGGAATGCCCGAGAGATCCTGGTCCAGGCCTGGTTGCAGGTATGCCTTGCAGAGGGCAGAGAATGGAGCCCTAGAGGTGGAAACCAGGCTTGCCTGGGCCCGTGATAGGCACAGTCTTCCCCCATAAAGCACTGCTGAGGAGCCAGTGAGAAGGACACGGTCCTGTGAGACACAGACAGCCAGGGGCAGGTCCCACAGGAGGGATTTTTCTCCAGCTTATATTTTGTCGCCAAAGAACTATACTTGAATGCCAGTCTTTGAAAATTTTACATAACTGCCTGTATGTTCAAACCGGCGCCCTGAGCTGGGCAGCTGAAGCTGAGCACTGCTCTGTTCTGTGTGGCCCCTTAGAGGTTTGAGCTGGTAGCCATTGGTGGTTTTCTCCTGACATGCCGGGCACTCAAGGATGAGACCCCTGAGACAGAGTCAGTTGCCGTGAGTTTGTTCTCGCTCTGCCCTCTCCTGATAGGTTCAAGGTAACAGAAGTCAGGGGAATCCCAGGACCACAGCTAGCAGGGCTCGTCTGCCTCTGCTCTTTCCTTTCTACCCAAGGCCCGGGGCCAACTCAAAGCCAGAGAGGCCACCAACTATGAAATTGTACTTCTCACTTCCTCTGAGCTGAGGCTGCTGAGAAGCAGGGGAACCTTGAGATTTGGGAGATGTAGCAGGACTTCCAGGATCACAGCTGGTAGGACAGCGGTAGCCAGATGCCTTGTGTGGCTTCGCTTCTAGAGAAGGGCTGCCTGGACTTTGATCCCGGGTATCTAGAGAGAGAAGAGGCATCCACTTAGGTTGGCACCTACGAGCAAAATGCAACACGAGCTGTAGGACCACAGTGGAGAGAGGAGGCCTGGGAGGTGGAGCTGTAGGACCACAGTGGAGAGAAGAGGCCTGGGAGGTGGAGCTGTAGGACCACAGTGGAGAGAGGAGGCCTGGGAGGTGGAGAAGGCTCAGCAGCTAAGATGCTTAAAGAGCAGAACACAAAGCAGAGTCTCCAGGTTCCTGCCGTGTGGAGGTACCGCATGCCCGAGGGCAAAGTTGCCCAGGATTGTGGCAGTTTCTGGTCAACTTGCCCTGGGTGTTCACTCATGGTCTCTCCTTTCTCCTGCTGCCCCGCCCCTGCCTTCTGCCGTCCTGGGCCTCGCTTGACAGGATGCCTACTCAGAAATCGCCTACCTCTTTGCTGAATTTTTCCGTGACCTCGACATCGTGCCCTCCGACATCATTGCTGGCCTGGTGCTGCTTAGGCAGCGGCAGCGAGCCAAACGCAATGCGGTGCTGGACGAGGTAAGCACCCACCAGCTCCCCTGTGGGCTCCTGCTGCGCATGCTGTGGCATCCTCCCCCTGTGGGCTCCTGGGCCTCGGTTACTGCTCATCACCATGCACTGTCCTGCTGAAACCTTCCATCAGAGTTGTCTGCACCACATGTGCCTGCTTCTGAGGCCAGCCTCTGAGGATGTCCCGTTCACTGGGGCTCGATGGCCAGCGCCAGCTCCAGTGCCTCGGCCTCTGTCTGAAATTTGCCCTGGCCCCTGTCCTCACCAACATGCTAGTTCTGGTCTGTGGACATCTCACACGAAATCCCTTTCCCTCTTGGGTGGCTCAGGACCATCCCTTGGGGTTTGAAGGTCTGAGTAGAATGGAGAAAACTAGAAATACAGGGAAATGTGATTTTGGAAAACTGCTAGATATTAGAAGAGCTGCAAGCCACATGATTCCTTCAGACCTCTGAGGCAGGCTGAAACGGAACTCCCTTCTCATCTTTACATCTGGACCACTGTCCATCTTACCGCGCCTGTTTTCCAGGCAAACAATGACATCTTGGCTTTCCTGTCTGGGATGCCAGTGACCAGAAACACCAAGTACCTCGACCTCAAGAACTCGGTGAGTGGAGCTTCTTCCTGTCTCCAGTGCCTCTCTGTACCTTCCCACAAATACATGGCGTGAGGCAACCCCACCACTTCTGCTCAGCTGTCCAGGGAGTCTCAGATCAGGTCCTCAATACTCTCACATCATGCTGTGTCTATCACTAAGGAGGACCCTGAATCTCTTCGCCAAGCTCCAGGACATTTGACCCCTGCACCTGGACAGTGCTTTACCGGGACGAGCTGTGACATTACTGCTGCTGCTGCCCTCTCATAGTAGGCGGTGGGGTGTGGCATGGCCATTTAAACACCTTTTTAGCAATAGAAACTTTCCTCAAGCACCTTTAATAGAAAGCCCGTGTGTACTGGCAATGTGGGCCCCATGGTGTGAAGGAAGGCGCAGCCCAGGCCAGTGTGGCCAAGGGGGGAACCACAGCTGGTAGCCTGGCCCAGGAGAGGCAAACTAATTAAGTGCATCCTTGCTCAGTCACCTCTCTCTGCTACCTGGAGCAAGCCGCCTCAAAGCCCTCGGGACAGATATAAAATGCCCTAGGCACACCTTGCACTCAGAACTGCTGTAGGAGGAACTGACCCATCTAAATCCAGGCAAGCAAGGTGCTGGAAGCTTGGTACCAAATCAGACAGGCCTGGAAAAGTTTGGCCCTTGGGAATCTGAGTCTTTAGAAAAGCCCCAGACATCTGTCTGTCCTCCCAAAGCAGGCACCACTTCATTTACCAGCCACATACATATCCAGTCCATGCCCCTAGCCAGCTGCCCGCCACTCATGCGGGCCTTGCCTGGCTGGCTCTTACCACCCCCTGGGGGGAGGCGCAGAGTCTGCACCTGCCACCTGGCAGAGGCCACCATGGCCCCGCCTCCCTGTCCTGTCACCCAGGGTAATTGCCTCTGCAGCTACTGGCTCCTTCCTGAGTTCCTGAAGAGCAGGCAGAGGGTGCTGATTGAGGCCTACCTGTTTCACTTCACAAGATGACTAATCACCCTCCTTAACTTTTACAAGGTGACTAATTCCCTCCAAGTGCCGCAGTCCTGATGCCCAGGGGCTGGGGACGGACTGACAGGCTTGGCTGGGACACTGCCATCCCAGCCTCTGGAAAGCTTGTAGCACTGATACCAACCATCAAGGGCAGCTGTTGGGTGGCAGACTTCTGGGTTTCAAACTGGCACCTTTCTCTAACATGATTCCAAATCTCAGAGAGAAAGCCTACCCCAGCCTCAGGAACCTGGGACTCTGTGAGTCAGCCCTGAGGGGATTAGTGAGCCGGAGACGTTTGCTGACCATTCCCATGCCCAGTGTGGCTTATCTGGTTGCCCACAGAAACTCCCAGCCTCAGGCCCTAAGGTTTCCAGGGTTAAGTTCCCAGGGTGGGGGGAGACTGCCACTCACACCCTATGTTCCCTTCCTTCTTGGGTAAACAAGCCAGGACTCCAAGTGGTTTTTTGTCCCCAGATCATAAATTCCGAGATAATAATGATAGGGTGGATCTCATGAGTATGCTGGCCTGGGTATAGGGAAATAATTGGGCAAACGTAATTAGTGTCTGGAGGGACTGCTCCTCCTTGGGGCCCAGCAGCTGTCCCCCACTGGAGCAAGTAGGTGGGCTCCCACCTCAAGGACTGGTGGTGACTGAGGTATCAGTCAGGAGGGGCAGAAGTCACCACCCTCTACATCCTGTCTTCCAGCACGAGATGCTACGCTACAAAGAAGTCTGCTACTACATGCTTTTTGCCCTAGCTGCCTATGGCTGGCCCATGTACCTGATGAGGAAGCCCACCTGTGGTCTCTGCCAGCTGGCTCGGTCCTGCTCGTGAGTACACAGCCAGTCCCCAGCCACAGTAGCATATCGCATGGGCTGGAGGGAGGGTGCAGTGATGAACTGGTACCCCCTTCCCCTGGAGCTCTGAAACTGCTGTCTTGCCCCCTACCTCCTCTCTTCTGTACTGTCACTGGGCCACCGGCTTCCTCCTGCTTCCTTGCTGGACTGGAATTATACAGGCAGGCTTTCAGTTGCTGCCTTGGGCAAGTCAGTGCACTTCTGTGAGCCTCACTTTCTAAATCTGTGGAATGGGACGTGGATGTGTCTGTTTTTGAGTGTCTGCTTTCTAGTTTTCTTCTTGTCTTTGGGCCATCGTCTGCCCCCTACAGACATTCCCTTCTGCCCACATCTCCCTTTTCTTGGCTGCTCTGCTGTGTGCTGCCTCTTTAGAAGAAAGAATTTTCTTGGGAAGTAGGCCCACTCCATTGAGGTCTCTAGAAATGCACCAAGAAGGCACTTTAGTACAAAGTTCTGAGTAGAGAAAAAAAGGCAAGCTGGGCTGTGGTGGTGCACGCCTTTAATCCCAGCACTTGGGAGGCAGAGGCAGGTGGATTTCTGAGTTCCAAGCCAGCCTGGTCTACAGAGTGAGTTCCAGGACAGCCAGGGATACACAGAGAAAGCCTGTCTCGAAAAACCAAAAAAAAAAAAAAAAAAAAAAAAAGGCCTAGACCCAAATCCAACCTGTAGCTGACTCCACCCTCAGCCCTGCCCTCATGGAAAAGAGGTGGGGCTCTTCTTTAAAGTGGGTCAGAGAAGGGCTTTGGAAGGACCCTGCCCTTCTATGGTGTCTCCATCCTTAGTCCATGACAGGCAGAAGCAGGACAGTTCCCTGGGCTCCTGTTCCAGAAAAGTGACCTAGTGGGCCAGTGCCTCTGTTCTCCCTGCCTCCTCCCAGAGGCAAGGCATCCATGCCTGCTCCACAGTGCCTCCACTTGGAGAAAGCTGGTTACTCTTGAGACCTTGTTCTCACTCTCCCCAGCTGGTCAGAGAGGACCAGGTCACCGTGTGCTCCTCCCATCTCTGCCAAGTGTACATGCTTGTCACTTCCCCTGCAATCCCAGGACACTAAGTCTGGATGGAGAGATCCTCAAGACGAGCTCTGGGCCAGGAGCCCCTAGGCCTGTGCTTAGGTGGGCCCTCTCCACTTCTCAGGAGCCTGTTTCCCCACTTCTAGCAGGTGCTATCAGCCCATAGGACAGTTCCAAATCACAGAGCCACTGGCTATGGGGCTCTGAGTGCTTTGGGGACAGTTGGAATATCAGCTCTTGCATGAGCCAGTACTGGAATGGCAGAGAACAGAGTCCTCAGCTTTGGTGGGGCACAATCAGGTCTGGGACTCTTGGAAGAGTGAACCTAGGGTTGGGGGAAGACAAAGCCACAAAGTGATTGCTGAGTACCGTACTTGGCATCTGCTATCTGCCTGCTGCTTGTCACTTCCGTGGACTCTCAGATCCTGAACTTTGGTTGTCTGCCACAGTGGGTGACACATCACACTTTGTAAGGGCCTATTTTGTGTGGAGAGTGGAGAGGAACAAGGGTATTGGCATAGAGGACAGGCTGGGGTCTAGTAGCTTTGGGAAGCAGAAGTCAGTGCTGACTGACAGGAGAACGCCAAGGCTTATCTGGACTATGGTTACAGAACATGACGTAGCAGGAAAGATTTGGACCCAAGTCCTGCTGCTCCCCTCCCTCATTTGAGCCTTCTGCTCAGCTGAGGGAAGACTTGAAGGTAGGACCTTGAGCCAAACTGGCCACCACGTGACCTGGTGGTGGCTTCTCCAGGCACAGCTCTGGGATGAGTGTCCTGTGTGTTGTATCCTAGGTATGGGGCAGTCTCTGATCTAAAGCTCAGACATGCTCAAGTCTTGGCTTGACTCTGGGGTTTCTCCATGAGGCCTTTCCCTGTTGGGAAGTCACAGTCCCACAGGCGCTGCTCTGAGAAGACAAACACCTCACACTGAATGTCAATTCAAGACAGCCTGCAGCCCAGTCATACTTGCCCCCAGCTCCGGGTACTCAATCTGTTGGGTGCCGGCTCCCTCTGGTGGCCTGAGAAGCAGATACTTATTTTTCTCCAACCTGTCCCTGCCTTCATCCTCAGTGGAATGCGCAGTTCAGCCCTGGCTCATCTACCCTGGGGAGTGTGCTTTATGCCTGACAGGCTTGGTGATCAGGGAAACATCTGTGACTAGCACAGAGCAGACTCTGCCCTGTGTAACACCTGCCACGGCAGTACACGGATGAGGGTCTCTGGGGCAGGTGAGCGGAGCACATGGATGCTATAGAAGTGCTAGACCAGGGGTCAGGTCAGGACTGGCCCTGTCAGAGAGGTACCTAGAGTGGAGCTCACTGTAGGGTCACATTTGGATGGAGATTAAAGGGTATGGGGGGGATAATGTGCATAGAATCTGGTGAGGGAGCTATTCAGGCAGAGGAAGGAAAGGTAAGATTGGTGTAGATGAGGGGTGTGTGGAGATCAGTCAGAAGAGGCCCTGTAGGACAGATCCTGGAAAGGACTCAGGCCTTTATGATGAGAAGGGGAGCATCTCTGTGGGACCCTAAGAGGAAACGTGACAGTGGCTCGATGTGCTGTCACAGGGTCCCTCCATGTGCTACTTACTGAGTTGGTAGCATGGGGGCAAGGGTAAACAAGGGAGAGGAGGTCGGTCTGCACTCAAAGAAGATGGGAAAGGACAGCGGGCAGGTTTGGTTTTAAATGTGACTGGGAGGAGCTGGTATGATAGTCAGGGAACCATGAGTACAGCTAAGGGGAGATGCCACATAAGAGTCCAGTAAGGTGCCTTGGGAAGTCTGCAGTGGGTCTACTGCTGTCCTAAGTGATCTTATGGAAAACACATGAAGTAGGCTGCTAGAGGGGAGGGAGGTCCAGGCTAGACCCAGGACCTTGAAGATGAAGGGCAAGCTGGAGAGGAGGCTCGGCCTGGGAAGAAAAAAGAGCAGTGGGGTCTTCAGCCAAGAGGGGAGGATTCATGGTCCAGGTAGCGTCGCGTGTTAGGAGACTGTGTGATGAACTGGTTCATGGTTTGATCACTCAGCGGTCACCAGGGCTTCACAAGGTGATTAAAGGAGACAGACAGGGTGGAGCTGAAGCCCCACCCGGAACCACTTCCAGAGAAGATGGAAAGGGAAAAAATCACCCCACTAGTGCTGGCCTGCCCTGAGCTTTTGCCACCCCATTCCAGGTGCTGTCTCTGCCCTGCACGACCCCGATTCGCCCCTGGGGTCACCATTGAGGAAGACAACTGTTGTGGCTGCAACGCAATCGCCATCCGCCGTCACTTTCTGGATGAGAACATGACTGCTGTAGACATTGTCTACACCTCCTGTCATGATGCGGTGAGGAACCAGGCTGGGGCCCAAGGTCCTCTGGAGGCCACTGGGGACCAGGCCACCAAAGACACTCCTCAGGCCAGTGGAGTTAGCTATGGTTTCCAAATCATCTCCAGTGTATAGTCCAGAGATGGCCTCCTCCATTTTGGTGCCTGAGATT
Source organism: Mus minutoides (assembly GCA_902729485.2). NCBI lineage: Eukaryota > Metazoa > Chordata > Mammalia > Rodentia > Muridae > Mus > Mus minutoides. The sequence goes on along the minus strand of LR749531.1, from coordinate 3,414,827 downwards.
CATACTGCCTCAGACTAAGCAGAGAAATAGATGCCAATCTCATTCAGCATTAGGGCCTCCAGGCCCAGCCTTAAGGGGCTGGAAGAGACAGGAGGCACTGGGGAGAGGCAGTGAGCCATTTGCACTGAGCACAGGTCTGCCTGAGGCAGAGTGGCGTGGAAGGGCTAGGCACCCAAGAATCCTCAGTGACCACCAGGAACCCTGGCTTTGACAGGTGTTAGGGACCCTGTGGCCCATGGGGAGTTTCATCATCATAGTCTGGCCTCATTCTGGGGTCACTTAGGCTCATGAGCTGGTACTCCTAGGTCTATGAAACTCCCTTCTACGTAGCTGTGGACCATGACAAGAAGAAAGTGGTGATCAGTATCCGGGGAACACTGTCCCCCAAGGTAAGCTGCCCGTGTGGCTACTCCACAGGCCCCAGTACCTGCTGCCCTTGCCTGTTCTCCTCAGACACCTCTTACCTGCCTTCTTCTTTCCCCAAGGATGCCCTGACTGACCTGACAGGCGATGCTGAGCGCCTCCCTGTGGAGGGACACAGAGGCACGTGGTTGGGCCACAAGGTATCAAGCTCAACACCCTGAGGTTCCCTCACCTTGCTTCCATCCCTGACAGCATTCTGCTGCCTATGGTTAGCAGGGACATCTTCCCTTGTCAGAGATCAGTCAGAAGGGTGTGGTTTATTCTGCCTGCCCACTACGGCCTAGGGAGCTCAGGGGCTGTCAGCAGGCGGCTGGGGAGACGTCACTCCTGTTTGTATCAGGCAGACCCCTGTTTTCTCATTTGGAAAATGCAATTGAAAATGGAACCAAAGAAGTACCCACCAGCCCTCACGGCCTGTTTGTGGAGGGATGGAAGGGGCACTGGCTGTTCTGGTCCCTGAGGCTTCCCAGCAGCCCTGCTCTGTTCCTCCTCCCCAGGGCATGGTACTCTCTGCTGAGTACATCAAGAAGAAGCTGGAGCAGGAGATGGTCCTGTCCCAGGCCTTTGGGCGAGACCTGGTGAGTTGCCCATGACATCCCATCCTGGAGAGGAGGGGTGAATGATGGCACCCCCTTCCCCAAACACTAGCTGCTGTCCCTCCCTCCCTCCCTCCCACATTCCCTGCTCCTTCTAGCTGGCTCCACCCTGCCCCATCCTACCTCCCAGGCCCTGTTTCTCAATGTATCCTTTCTCCGGACGCTACACCCCAGGTACCGAATGTATACTCTGCCAGGTTTGTGGTCAGGACCACATGTTGCAAGAAATTTAACAGACTAGTGATAACAGTTACAAGTAGGGAGAAGGCTGCCCCTGAGCTGGGCGGCAGCCTGAGTCAGCCCAGCCACTACTCCCGGTAACTCCTGAGGGTGCTGCCAGCCCCCCATTCCCAGGTCTCACACTATAGGCTGGTGGTTAGGATGGAGGAATAAGGACAGGTAACCAAATTATTATAAGTGTAATCATCAGAGTGGTCAAATGATGAGGGCACAATGCCTAAGACAGAGGGAGGTGTTTCTGGAAAATCAGGGAGGGCTTCCTCGAGGAGGGAATTTCTGAGCAAGGCTTTAGTGGATAAGTAGGAGTTTGTGAAAACAGTCTCACCAAGCCTTTGCTCTGTGAGGACCTAGCTTGACTCTCCCTCAGCCCTACTAGCATCCACGCTGGACAGCATGATCCCAGGACTCTTGAGAGACCTCTCGTCCTCCCAGTGTCAGCTGGAAAACTGAGGCAGGGCTCTCAGACATCTCTTGGTCCCCCAGGGCCGTGGAACTAAACACTATGGCCTGATTGTGGTAGGCCACTCCTTGGGAGCAGGCACAGCCGCCATCCTCTCCTTCCTCCTGCGGCCCCAGTACCCGACCCTCAAGTGCTTTGCCTATTCCCCACCAGGAGGCCTGCTAAGGTAAGCAGCTTCAGGCCTCAGAGCTGGCTGGAGCAACCAGGACCCTTGAGAGCCAAGGGCTGACTTGGGCTGGCCAGGACTGGGAGCTGGTGGTTGGACTGGGCAGCCCAGCTTTTGATACAGGATGCCTGGGAATGGCATAAGATAGCGCTGTGATAGTAGGATGGGGGCTTTTTTTTTTTTTAAGATTTATTTACTTATTATATGTAAGTACACTGTAGCTGTCTTCAGACACTCCAGAAGAGGGCATCAGATCTCTCATTATAGATGGTTGTGAGATACCATGTGGTTGCTGGGATTTGAACTCAGGACCTCTGGAAGAGCAGTCAGTGCTCTTAACCACTGAGCCATCTCTCCAGTCCCCGGGATGGGGGCTTTTAACACGCCAGGTGGACCCTGCCCCTGAAGTCTTGTAAAACGCAGGCAGGAAGGGCAGAAGTTGAAGCACATCCTAGCACTGTGAGCTCCCTGGAAAACCGGGACTCAGGTGCAGAGTCGGGCTGCTTGTACCAAGGCCCTGCTCTGGGCTTGAGCCCTTCCCCTTTCTTCTCTTGTAGTGAGGATGCTATGGAGTACTCCAAGGAGTTTGTGACTGCTGTGGTTCTGGGCAAAGACCTGGTCCCCAGGTAAGTCCATCTCTCTTGCCACAGTCTCTTAGCAAGGCCTCAGCCCCCACATCTCTCACTCAGGCCCCCTCACCCTCTTCCTAAGGAGTCTAGTGCCCCCTCCCATTCTTAGTGGCCCTGTGATGAGAAGACAGAGTGCAGGTACCATACCTTCCCAAGTGGCCTCTCTGACCTGCACGCTTCCTCTCCATCATGGCGTAGGTGGACTTGTCATCTTGTCCCTGGGTCCAGGTGCCCCCACTGCCCCTCTCCTCTCCCTCTCTTAGTCCACGGCTGGCCCTGCCTGATGCTCATCCCCCTCCACAGGATCGGCCTTTCCCAGCTGGAAGGTTTCCGTCGGCAGCTTCTGGATGTCCTACAGCGGAGCACCAAGCCCAAAGTGAGCTCACACTAGCTCCCTAACCACTGGGAAGTCCTGCCTGTCCCTCTTGTTGCTCCTCACTGGTCCCAGGGACAAAGGGCAAGAGGCCACAGCTGTGTGGTGGATGATTTGGGCTATCAGACCCTCCGGATCCAAGCCCAACCCATCCAGTTCTTGCCATTGTGAAGAGACTGAGGCTCGGTGTGGAAGGAACTTTGCTTACAAACTAAGCTGTCATGGTGTCACTGCAACTCAGGTGCTTTTCCCACACATCCCTGGTGTGAGAAAGGCAATCCCTGAGGTATGGTTCTTTGAGCAGGCAGGGAAAGACCTGTTGAAGTTGCTCAGACTTGAGGAAGGCTGCCGCCCCATGTGGAGGGTTTGGCTGTTTGTTCTGCCATTCTGCTGGCACCAGGAGAGAGCCAGCTTGTTCTAACACATACCAGGTCCTGGAAAATCCTGAGGGGCCCTTTCTATGTAGAGAACTCCACTGCCAGGCAGGTGGGGTGAGGTAGGACCAAGGTTTGTGGCCAAGCATCCAGGAGAAGGCCAAATGTAGGAGGCCCTTTTTTTTTTTTTTTTTTTTGGTTTTTTTGAGACAGGGTTTCTCTGTGCAGTCCTGGCTGTCCTGGAACTCACTCTGTAGACCAGGCTGGCCTCGAACTCAGAAATCCACCTGCCTCTGCCTCCCAAGTGCTGGGCATATAGGCATGTGCCACCACTGCCTGGCAGGAGGCCCTTTTCAATCAGTGGGTGCTCCGTGAGATAGCTCCCCACCCCCCAGGTGGGTCCCCCCCTCCTTCTGCTACCTATATGCAGTCTTCCTAGCCTTGGTGACTGGTGGAAAGGACCCTGGGTCAGGTGGCAGGTGACCCTGGGTCAGCATAGCTTTATGAGACTGTCTCCCTGAAAGCCTAGTCCTTGGAAGCAGTGTTTGCTTCTCACGGGTCTAGGCCCAGGCCTATCACCCAGAAGGTCCAGCCGGGTCCTACAAGGCCCCACCTCTGCCTTGCACAGTGACCTAGAGCAGATCCCTCCCCTCACTAGGTATGTCTCCTACCCACTAGATGAGGGCTTGGCTAGTCTTCCAGACCCTTGCCAGCTCTGAAATGCAACAATTCTGTGTCACCTGTTCTTGGCATCTTAGTGGCCATCTGGCCACTGCACATCTCATCACTACCTCTTCAGGTGGGCACATGCCTTTAATGCTCCAGCCACTGTCCCCACCACCAGCCCTCTCCACTCGTCTGTTGAGCCCTTCCTTGCAAGCACCCCTGATCCTACCCACCTAGCCAGAGCTGCTCAGCTATGTTCCCCCCTCTCCATGGCCCCATACAGTGGCGGATCATCGTGGGGGCCACCAAGTGTATCCCCAAGTCGGAGCTGCCCGAGGATCAAGTAGAGGTGACCACTCTGGCCAGCACACGACTCTGGACACACCCCAGTGATTTGACCATCGCCCTTTCGGCTAGCACCCCACTCTACCCACCTGGCCGCATCATCCACGTGGTTCACAACCATCCTGCTGAGCAGTGCTGGTAGGTGCCGACGAAGCCTGGGCCACTACTGTGGGTGTGGACTCGGGGAAGTGAGGGGCTGCCGAGAGCAGCGCCAGCCTCTGCTTAGCTAGCCGGGACTCCGCCCCCATCATAGAGAAGTTCCCCCAGCTTCTAGCCATGAAAAGGGAACCAAAGACTCCGTCCACAGCTGTCTCCAGGAGGAATTTATGATTCTGTGCCTCCCCGAAGGAGCCTAGTCCTTGGAAGCAGCGTCTGCCCTGCACAGGGCCAGAGCCAGGTATTCATAAAATGCAGAAGCAGGGACCTGACCCAAAGGCAACCAGGCCTGGCAGGTCCAGCTGGGTCAAACTGAGTCCTGTCCCTCCTCGGATTTTCAGCCCTTCACTGCTGTCTCCCAAGGCTGCAGCAATCCCTCTCTCGGTGCATCTAAGAGGAGATGGCCTGTTGCAGCCACCTGGCTCTGGACCAGCTCATACCTCAGTATCTCTAGATTAATTGGCAGACACATGTGGCCAAGAAGGGGACCAAGGCAGGAACAAGAACAATGTGTTAGTAGACACACCCTCTGGCTTCCTACTCTGGGAGCCTTGGGCCCTGGACTCTCTTTCTTAACACAGGCTGTCCTCCTGACCCAAAGCTGGGGAGCTGAGCCCTGCCCAGGGATAGCAGAGGTAGCCTAGACCAAGAGCGGATGGGAGGCCTTGTAGGGACTGTAGCTGAGACTCCAGGTCAACCTTTCATAGACTGCGGGCAAAGTAGCCCAGCCTGGAAACACTCACCTGCGGCCTAGAGTGGACAGGGGGCCTCCAACTCCAGCCTGTAGATCCCTGCAAGTGCAGAGCTGAGCCTCCTGACCCTTCTTTTCCTTACCGTGTCCCAGCTGCTGTGAGCAGGAGGAGCCCACATACTTTGCCATCTGGGGCGACAATAAAGCCTTTAACGAGGTGATCATCTCACCAGCCATGCTGCATGAGCACCTGCCCTATGTGGTCATGGAGGGGCTCAATAAGGTGAGTGCAGGCAGGGCCAGCGGGTGCCCTTAGATTGAGATCCTTTCTGAAAGGCAGGGGCCAGAGACTCAGATGCTCCACAGCCCAACCACAGACCCCAGCTCTGCCCTGGTAGTAAGAAAGACCTGAAGTCTTTACACTCCACACTCTTGGCTCTTTCCACACTCGATGTTGCCCCATGGTAAAGAGGGAATTTAGAAGATTCCTAGGGGCCTATCTCCGAGAAAGACTGAATTGTGAGGCCCTACCAGATACATAGTCAAGTGGGGACAGCATCTACCTTCATGGGCCCCTGAAGGACTGAAGAGGACAGTGCTCTAACTTGGCTTCTCTAAAGACAAGTGTCCCATGGCAAGTGCCTGGCCTTCCATGTGGTGGCAAGGGGACCCACTGAACCATCAGACTGTTTGGTCTGGAAAGCCACGGGCTAGGCTGGCCACCCCCCTCTACCACCAGGTTCCTGTATCCTGTTCCCAGGTGCTGGAGAATTACAACAAAGGAAAGACAGCGCTGCTGTCTGCTGCAAAGGTCATGGTGAGCCCCACCGAGGTAGACCTCACTCCCGAGCTCATCTTCCAGCAACAGCCGCTGCCCACGGGCCCACCTCTGCCCACTGGCCTGGCCCTGGAGCTGCCTGCCACAGAGCATCGCAACAGCAGTGTCAGGTGCGTCTTGCATCCCCACTCGACCCCAAGGGAGGGAGTGTGGGTTCAGAGTCTGCATAGTCTGTGTATGTGTACATTCATGTGTTCTCTGTGCCTCTTGGGCCCATGCGTGTGCCCATGCGCTCAGTGCAGAAGCCAGTCTCTGCTCAGGTCCTCCCTCTGCTGCAGCTGTCTCTCACCTTGCCATCGGTGCCTCAGGAATTCCCAGGTCAGATAGGAGGTTTCAAAGCACACAGAGACCTATCTACACCGAATTTCCCATTCCCACTTTGACCCAACAGATACATACCCAGGTGTTTACACAACTGTGCATATTGGAGTTTATGACAAGCTTGACTTCGTAAGCATGCAGAATGCTCCACACAGGACATACACTGAGGCAGGCAGAACACACATGGCTGTGGGCACATGGGGATAGGTCGACATGTAAATGCATGTCTGTTCCTGTGCCCAACCCACAGCACACTGCTACATGTGGTCCAGCTGCACATAGGTACCAAGACACACACATGCACTCACAGATGGACACACATCATCACAGCTTCTAGAGTGGAGGTTCTTCCAGGGGAAGGTTGTCCTGCTTAGCCGGGACCCTGACTCCCAGGTCCTGCATACAGCTGCTGAGAAGTGGGGGGGGAGCACGGTATCACTGCTTTGTAGGGGACCTTCACACTTCTTCTTGTGTGTTTCCTATGGTGGCTACATGTCTCCATGAAGAGCCCAGTGTCTGTTCCTGACCATTGGTTATGAGGCGGCCAGCCATTTCCCAGCTCCCCCTTCCTTCCCAATAGATCAAGGCCTCCAGCATTTGCTGCTACTGTCCAGCATGGGGCTGTGTCGTGGGAGATGTGGGGGACCTGGGATGAAGAGGGGATGACAGGACACTGGAAGGTGCTGGCCTGAGAGTTGGGGGCAAAATCCGTCTTCTGTTCCTCCCTGTCCTCTTTCTTCCCTTGTCTCTCTGTCCTTCCCTCTGTCTCCCATTCACTATAGCCTCATGACTGAGCCAGGACATCCAATCTCTTGATGCCTAAATCTCCTGTTAGTACTACCATGATATGTATGAATGTATAGGACCCTGAGTCCTCTGGGGACTTTAATGCTCCTGGTGGGGTTTTAAGCCTTTTAGGAACCCCATATCTGTCCACCTAGTTTCTGTCTTTGTTTCTACTTTAGCTTATTAGTTGCTTTTACTTCATTTTATTTTAGATTTATTTTTATTTATCTGTGCGTGTGTGCACACGCGCACACAAGTGAGCCCATAAAGACCAGAAGAGTTCATTGAATCCCCTAGCTCTCGAGTTTCTGGGGGTTGTGAGCAGCCTGATGTGGATGTACGATCTGAACTTATGTACCTTGGACTGAGCAGGAAGCACTTGTGACCTCTGGGCCATACCTCCAACCCTAATTTTTACTTATTTACTTTTATTTCTCATGTGTATGGGTGTTTTGCCTGCGTGTATGCCTGTGCTTCTTGTGCATTCCTGGTGCCCTTGGAAGTTAGAAGAGGGGATTGGCTCTCCTGGAACTGCAGTTATAGATGGTTGTGAGCCACCCTGTCAGTGCTGGGAATGAAACTCAAGTCCTCTGGAAGAACAACCAGTGCTTTTTACATCACTGAGCCATCTCTCCAGACGCTGAGCTAGTTTTCAAAAGTCAGGATTCCCTGCCCCAAGCTGTTCAACAGTTCTGTCCTTGCCCCCAAGGACAAGTAGGGAAGTCTCATTGGCCGTTTGACTCTTACCCTTCTCTCATGCTCGTTCCCTGTAGGAGCAAGTCTCAGTCTGAGATGAGTCTGGAGGGCTTCTCTGAGGGGCGGCTGCTGTCCCCAGTGGCTGCTGCATCAGCAGCCCGACAAGACCCTGTAGAGCTCCTGCTGCTGTCCACCCAGGAGCGACTGGCAGCAGAGCTGCAGTCCCGGCGGGCACCACTGGCCACCATGGAGAGCCTCTCAGACACCGAGTCACTGTACAGCTTCGACTCACGCCGCTCCTCAGGCTTCCGCAGCATCAGAGGCTCGCCCAGCCTCCATGCAGTACTGGAGCGTGACGAGGGCCACCTGTTTTACATCGACCCGGCCATTCCAGAGGAGAACCCATCCCTCAGCTCACGCACAGAGCTGCTGGCAGCCGACAGTCTGTCCAAGCACTCACAGGATACCCAACCCCTGGAGGCGGCTCTAGGCAGCGGGGGTGTGACTCCTGAGAGACCACCAAGTGCAACCATTGAAGAGGAGGAGGCTGCAGGTGGCAGTGAGGGTGGTGGGGTGGCCCCCCGGGGAGAGCTGGCACTGCACAATGGGCGCCTGGGGGACTCACCCAGCCCTCAGGTGCTAGAATTCGCCGAGTTCATTGACAGCCTCTTCAACCTGGACAGCAAGAGCAGCTCCTTCCAGGACCTCTACTGCATGATGGTGCCTGAGAGCCCCACTAGTGACTACACTGAGGGCCCCAAGTCCCCCAGCCAACAGGAAATCTTGCTTCGGGCTCAATTTGAGCCCAACCTGGTACCCAAGCCCCCCAGGCTCTTTGCAGGATCTGCTGAACCCTCCTCTGGCATCTCGCTCTCACCCTCCTTCCCACTCAGCTCCTCAGGGGAGCTCATGGACCTGACACCCACGGGCCTCAGCAGCCAGGAGTGTCTGGCCACAGACAAGATCCGGACTTCCACCCCCACAGGCCACGGGGCCAGCCCCACCAAGCAGGATGACCTGGTCATCTCAGCACGCTAGCACTTGGCAGTGGCCGCCAGCTCCTTCCCAGCCAGAGCTCAAGGCCCTGTGGGTACCTAACAGCCACTGGGGCCCAGTAGCTTTGGGGAGAGGCTCCCAGGGGCCAAATGGTGTCAGGCCCTGGAGCACTGCTGCTGAGCAGGGGGTCCACATCCCTACCTCAGCCTAGGACCCCCAGAACCAAGATGTCTGGGAAAAGCAGGGTGGCTTTGGTAACAGGAAGGAGATGTCAGGTTGGATGGTCCTCAGCCCTCAGCCTGACTCCACTGTATGGGCGGCATGATGTCTCTGTTCTGGGTCTGGCACTAGGCAAGCTAGCTTCCTGTCACTGCCCTCCAGCTACTCTCTCAGAGCCGCGGCAGAAAGCAGCCCCACCCCCACCCTCACTCCCACATATTCTCACACGTAGTTCAAGTTGGCACCTTGCCCTGGCCACTCTCCCCCAGATCTGGTGCCTGCTGGCCAGCCCCCTGGGGTGACCCCCACCAAGGTGGCCCGCAGTGCTGTATGTGTTTACAGAATCTGCTGGGCTTGGCTCAGGTTGTGTCCTGGGTTCATAAGCCCCAACTCCCAGTCATGTGTTTAGTTGTCCTCCCCTCTGACTGGGACCTGAGGACCAGAGGGGCCCTGAAGGGGTTGTGGGGTCAGGGATGCCCCTTCTTTGCCTGGTGCCCCTTATCTTCATGTGTCCTGGCCACTGGGCCTGCCTACCTACCTGCCACTCCCTGGCTTCCTGGCTCACCTTCTACCCCCAGGACTCTGGCCATTCAAAGGGTGGTGGACACTCCTGTGACCTCACCCCTGGCTGCAGAGTCAGGGCCCTGGGAAGAAAGAAGGCATCCAAAGCCCTGTCTCCTTGGTGTCCCGCCTGACCCCTTCTATCACCCCACCATGCCTAGCCAGCTCTGGGCCCTGGGGTCTGAAACCAAACATGCCTCTGCCCACTTGCTCTCCTGGCTGCCTAGCTCCTTTCTGGGTCTGGGCTCCAACTCCCACTGTGTCCAGCCCATAAGACGAGGGGCCAAAAGTAGAGTATTCTGGGACCTGGCTGGAAACCTCCACCCATTGCCAAGGGGAGGGGCCAGGGGACTCAGGGGCTGTCCCAGGTTAGCCTGAGGCCTTCATAGGTTTTCCTATGCTTTGGAGAAGCAGTTCATGAGGTAGGAACCCAGCCCTTTCCCCAGGCTGGGGGGAGGGGGAGGGGGGAGGTTGTGCATGGTAGTGTCAGGTGTGTGTGTGCATGTGCATGAATGTGCACCACTCCTGAGGAAAGGGGCCGCAGAGGGCTGCCCGCCTTCTGCACGTTGCCTGCCTCCTGCTCCTCCTAACCTGCCAAGAAAATAGCCTGTGAAGTGAAGCCTTGGGACAAGCCAGCCACTGGGGTATGCAGGCAAGCAGCTGCCCACCCTTGTGCCCTTGTCTCCTTGAAAGCATGGTCCCTTCCACTCTAGCCCCACTCCCAGCCTCTCTGGGCTGCCTAGGTTTCCCTGACCACCTCATGATCCCTGGCATCTGGGCCTGAGTCTCAACTCTAACCCCACAGCTGAGGTGGCCTGGATAGCTATCTATCTGCCCTAACAGGTGAGGACAGAGATCTGGGAGCTGGGCCTCCCCCTGACTCTGTGACTCCCCCACCCCACAACAGACTCCTGGTCACCCTAACCCTGCCGAGGCAGTGCCTCAGCCTAGCACAGAAGATAAAAATCACTGGTTCTTAGAACTCAAATATTAGACAAAAATCTTCAATCAGAGGAGTAACCCAGCAAGTACCCCAGCCGGCACAAGGAGAGTTGTGGGTCTGGCCTTTTATCTCTTTTCCTCTGTCAGGGTAGGTCTGGGGGGTCCTTCTAGGGTGTGCCCCTACGCCCAGGACTGAGCCATCAGGGACATACCCCCCACCCCCAAGGCTGCAGCCATACTGTGTTACAGGCTTGGGGCTGGGGCAGGCTTGGACTCAGCCCTAAACAAGAAGGGCCAGCCCACCCCTCCCCACCCCCTCCCTGCCTGACCCTAGAAGGGTGGGCATGATGCACGTCCCCTTCACTCCATGCCACATCTGGGGGTCTGAGCCACCCCCTCTGTTCCAGTTCAGATTGACCCCCCCAACACTGTCCCCAGACCTGCAGCACAAGCTCTCCCAGCCATGCGCTGGCCTGTCCTCCCAGGGATCTGGGTGACTTCCATATGCAACTAGTAGCGAACAGCCAGGCTCCCATGAACCCTCTGCACTCCACGTGCCATTCTCCCATGACCTTTTTGTACCTAATGTATGAAAGATCCACACTAATATCGCTGTAAAAAGAAGAGACAAATTAATATAGCTTATTCTATGAATATATCTGTATATAAAGTTTTCTGTATATTGTATAGAGCTGTGTATAAACTGAATGTAGAAGCACACCTCTGCCTCCTGTGGTCTCTGCCTCAGCTGGGGATGGAGGCAGCAGGGTAAGGAAATGTGGGCCTCTGAGACCATTTCCTAGGTGAGCCAGAAGACATCAGGGAAAAACTTGAGGATCAAGCCTTTTGTGCTCCCAAAGTTTTGTTAACATGTAAGTGCTAGGCCAGCAAGATGGCTTAGCAGGCAAGTCAGGGCACTTGTCATTAAGCTGGACCACCTGAGATTGATTCCCAGAAATCATGGTAGATAAAAAGTGACTCCCAGGAGACTGTCCTTTGATCTCCACATGTGCACTGTGGTACATGCACCACCTCCCCACAAATACATAAACATAACACAAACTTAAAAATAAAACACAGATGTGGTTCCCGAGATTAGGAAGGGCCCTGTGACTTTCCCTGGCTTCCTGCCATGACAGTGCCCAGGCCCAAGACAGCACTGAGTTACATCAAGCATGCAGAAGTCAAAGCAGTTGAGTCCTGCCCATGTGAGATGTTTTGGGGAAGGGTTTGCGCCTTTGAAGCACGTGGTCCCTTTGCCCTCCTGGAGAGCTCAGAGACTTAAAGGTAGGTAACCTGCCCCAGATGCTTAAACAGCAGTTGGAATACCAGGTTTCATCATGCACACCCACCCTCTGCCTCTCACCCCATGCTGTGAGCTAGGACAGGAATGGAGACCCCAGAGGGGTAGCATTGAAGTGTGAAGCCACAAGCTCTATTAAGGGCTTCTCTGGGGGAGGATAAACATCTGGGCAGCCACAAAGACCCCAGCCCAGCCTGGATCCGAAGCTCCAAGGGTGGGAAACGACAAGGGAGGGGAGACAGGCAGTGTTGAGCATCCGGTCAACCTCAGGCCCTGAATCTTCCACACAGCAGGGGGCGCTGTTTCTCCAACTAGTCCCACTATTGCCTGCAGAGCCTGGTGTAGATGCCCTGGCCCAGCTAAACCGTGACTCCAACTCCTTCCCACTCAGACTGCCCCCAAGTCTAGTATGAGTCCACGTGATGAGGAGCAAGAGCTCTTGACCTTGAAGGCTGTCTCCCCCTGGCAACCTCTGGACAGCAGAGGAAACACAGACAGATGTAGGACCAAATCCAGAGATTTGTCCTCCAAGCCTGCTATCCTCACCTAATAGTGGTTTTTCCTCTCATTAGTCTACAAATGATCCTAGCCCTAATGGAGGAGAAGCAGAGAAAATGACCAGAGAGGTACTGTGGTTTGCCCAGAGTCATACAGCAGACGCTAACCATCTCCACAGATGACAAAGTCTAGTACAAAAGTCTCCCTAGGCTCCTGTACCAGCCCCAGCACCTCCCTGCTGTGGGGTAGGCCCACCTGTGCTTGGACCCCAACTTCATCATAGTGTTTAAGCCTCTTCCTTCACGGGAGTCTTTAGACATAAGAGGCCCTGGGTATGGCTGTTCTTTTGCTCTGTGACCTAGTAAAATAGGGGTGTTGGCAGGGCCTGAGTTCCCTGAGTTGGGCCAGCTCCCTTGAGATTAAAAGGGACCTGCATCCTGCCTGATCTACCTAACCTCAGGGTTACCTTGGATTTTAAAGTGTTCATCTGTCTTGATAACATCCCCATCCTCAGCCCCTGATGAACTGACAAGATGACTACTGGGGTCACCAGCCCACTCTTAGACAGTAGACATTTAGGTGTGGAACTGAGGTGTGACATACAGAGGAAAGATCTTTGGGTAGTTGGGGTCTCAAAGGGATGCTATTTCTCTAGAGTTCACAGGCAACTAAGGAAATTAATTCGTCTTTGAAAGTTGCATGGTATGACTGGGTATTCACATTGTCTGTAGGCAGGCCTGACCCTGGTTGGAGGAGGGGCTGGAGTGCAGAATAACAATTGTCTTAGGGGAGTCTGCAGAGGAGACAAACCTCTGGATGCATGAGCTGGAAAAGAATGGACCGCTCAGTGTGGCCCCCTCCCCCTCTCGGTGGGGCCCCCGGCTGGAAAGAGGGAGCTGTGGTCAGTGCCCACAGCTGGGCCTCCAGCAAAATCTCACTCTATATACCTAAGAGAGGCAGCTCTGAGAACCGCCCCCAGAGGGACAAAACCTCATTGTGAGGCACCCGCCAGCCTAGGCATCCCCTCCCCCAAGCCCTCCTCGGAGGGCCACCGCAAGCCTGCTGACTGGGCCACATCTGGAGCTCAGGCTCTGACTGCCCTTCCCCCATGCTGGCCACTGAGAAGAAGGGAGGCAGATGGGAGGATAGGAGAGCTCAGGGGGTCTCATTCGACTACCTGCAAAGCTGGGCTTGTGCCCCACCTTAGTTTGGCAACCACTGCCAGGAAGAGTCAAAAGTTCTAAGCTGGCTAGGTTGGTATCTTGATTTGATAGTAAGTTTTCCCAGCCTTCTGGGCTATTGGTGTGTGTGTGTGTGTGTGTGTGTGTGTGTGTTGTTTGGGGACAGGGTCTGACTTTGTAACCCCCACTGGTATTGCATTTGCAATCCTCCTGCCTCAGCCTCCCAAGTACCTTGATTATAGGTATATTCCCCCATGCTGCGGGAGGCTCCTCAGTTTCATCTTTCCCAGACAGTGGTACAGCGGGGTAAAGCTTTCTGGTTTTGACTTGCTATGCCTAAGGGTTCTCTGAGGATGTGCCCTGAACCACTCTGTAGTGTGATGATTTACTGGGTCTGGGATTCTAGAATCCTAGATCTAGGGTTCTCAAGTTTACAGATGCCATTCTCCATACATTCAACCTGTGCTTTTTGAGTACCTACTGTGTGCGAGGTGGTGGTGGGGTTTTGGTGTTGAAGTTATAGCAGTGCCTTCATAGGCCTTCCTGAGAAATAGACTAATGGAAACTACGTGCAGAGCTACGCTCCTATGAGGGTGAGACAGGCTAAGATGGAGTAACTGCTTTGGAAAGAATACTCCGAGCTGGGTAGTGTTGGTGCACACCTTTAATCCCAGCACTTGGGAGGCAGAGGCAGGCAGATTTCTGAGTTCAAGGTTAGCCTGGTCTACAGAGTGACTTCCAGGACAGCCAGGGCTACACAGAGAAACCACCACCACCACCACCCCACCCGACCCCTACCCCCCACCCCCCACCCCCCCACAAAAAAAAAATACTGATGTGTGCACTGCAGTCTGGTGGCTGAGAAGAACTAGCCATTTGCGAACAAGCATCACAGATGAACTAACATGTGCCATGGCCCTGTGGCATATGTGGGTCTGGCATGTTTGGGTGAAGACAGAAGGTCTTGGTAGCAATGGTTAAGTGAGCCACAGAGAAAGCAGTTGAAGCTGAGGTCATTGTTTCAAGTAGAGAGAGATGAGCCAAGGTTTGAGGAACCAGGGCAAGAGGTTTAGATGTCGGAGTGCAAAGGGAAACCACTGGTTTTATCAAAGGCATGGTGGTATGATCTGACTTCTGCTTCATAAAGAATTAGTTGGGAGGACTGTAGAGGAATCATTCGGAGAGATGCTGTTTAATGGGGCAAGATGGGGGGTGAGAGTCCAAACAGGAGATGGGATGGCTTCATCCCTGTGTGATTTCAGATTAAACATCAGGTAGAGCAGCAAGGAGTAAGAGTATGACTTACTGCGTGGTGGCAGCGCAGGCCTTTAATGCCAGCACACAGGAGGCAGAGACAGACAGATCTCTGAGTTCCAGGACAGCCATGGCTACCCAGAAAAACCCTGTCTTGAGGAAAAATAAAGAGTGACTCTCATTAAACTCTGAACCCTACTGACCTTGAACTGTACTGCCTAATACTACCATGGTCGCACATAACTAATTATGCTCAAAATAATTAAAATAAAACAAAGCTGAAAAGTCAGGTGCTCAGTCCCCAGAGCCATATTTCAGACGCTCAGCTGCCACTGTGGCTAATGACAACACCTAGAATATTTCCATCAATTTAGAAAGTTCTATGTAGAAGCACTTCCCTAGAGAGCACTCATTAAGCCTTAGCTTCCTCATCTGTAAATGCAAATTGTAATAGTTCCTTCCAGGTGGCAAATGCCTTTATTCTCAACACTAGGGAAGCGGAAGAAGGCGGATCTCTCTAAGTTTAAGGCCAGACCTTCAAAGATTCAGTGTGCCTTGGGCCTGGGTGTGTGTGTGGAGGTGTGGGTGTGTGTGTGTGTGTTCCTCCCTAACAAACAGAATTTAACAGACTTAGCACAGACTATCCCTTTGTTACCTGGGATAGGGTGAGTACCAAAAGGAATAGGAGCTATCTCTGAGATCTGGTACTGAAAACCCTCAGATTCATAATCTGGAACCCTACCTATCCCAGAAAAGAGTGAAAAGCGACTGATCCCACAGACTTTAAGGCAAGGCAGTACCCAGGACACCACCGCCGCGTCGAGCGCCTCCTGCAGACGACACTGCACCCTGCTACCCGAGGTTGCGGCTCTGGGCGGACCGCCAGAGGGCGCTGAGGGCGGCGGGCGGGGCGCAGGGCAGGCGGAGGCCGGGCTAGGGCTGCGGGGAGCGAGCGTAAGGAGAGCCTGGCCGGACTGTACCGGGAACCCAGCCGGGACTGTCGCGCGGGCCGCGCCGGCGATGCCGCGCCCCCGGGCCAGGCTGTAGCGGGGCTGCGGCCGGAGCGCACGCGCCGGGCAGGCGGGCCATGGAGGTGGTGGACGAGACCGAAGCGCTGCAGCGCTTCTTCGAAGGTGAGAGACCGCGGGGTTGGGATAGGCCAACCAATCTCCCTGAGGACAGGAGACCCATGGGGTTCCAACCATGCAAGGACCCCCAGAAAGCCTCCTTTTGGGCAGGGACTCTAATTCTGACTAGCAACAGCGAGGTGAATGGCTTCGAGATAGGGAGTCTCTAGGAGATGTCTGCCCAACCCGTTGGACTTGGGTTTCCCGAATCGGCCTCCAACACTCAACTTCCTTGGGGATGGGTTCCCTTCTGTGCTCGGCTCTCCTCGAAGCCTTTCGGGTCCTGCAGTCCCTGAATGGTGATACTACAATCTTCAGCACACTTCTCTACTCTGAGGTCGCTGTACTTCACCCATGCCAGGCTCCTTCGTACTCCATCTAGCCTGAGACTTCCCTTTCTCTTAAGGCTGGGACCCCAGAGCCTTACCTACCTTCTAGGAGCAGGGACCTCCTGACTGTGCTTCCTGGAGGCATCCTTGGAGACTGTCACCTGTCTTGAGCAATGCTCCACTAAGACTGAAATAAATTCTCCTTTAAGCAGCTACTACTTCCTTGCCTGGGGCAGGACCTTCTCTTTAGTGTGCTTTCCTAGAGATGGAACTCCCTTGAAGCTGGCTGACATCTCTGCCACCAGCTACCTCTGCCCTAGGAGACCTCCAATGCTGTAAATGGCACCCCACCAGTTCCTATGAGGCGCCTCAGGGTTGGGTCCCTCACACCTGACCCAGGAGCTGACCTGCCCTCGCCCCCCTTGACCTGAACTTCTCCAGTAAGATCTATGCACGCTCCATTATATATTTTTCCTCACCTCCCCCCAACCCCCCCGCATTGATTTTAGAGTCTGGTACTGGTCTAAATACCGCCTCAGCTTTTCCTGAACAGCTCTTGTCCCTCCCCTCCCCCCTGAAAGCTGGGTTCAGGAGGGAAGGGACTGGTGTGGGAGGGGGAGGGGAAGTGCAGGCTGACATCTCCCAGCCTGCTGGGTTTCTCAGACCCTTACTGGAGAATGAGGCACTTGAACCCCTTTTGTATCTATCCCCACTATGTTGAGAAACTATTCCCTGCCTCACCCTTCTCCTAGTCCCTCAGCTAACATCTTGCTCCTAAGTACTGGTGGAGGCTTCCATGAGCAGAACCTGTTGCCCTAGACATACCAGGCTGGGGCTGTGAGTTGCAGGATGGAAAAATCAAGACCCAAGTTTAAAGCCCAGTGCCCAGTTCCTGAGAGATTTCCCCACTCAAGACGAGGACTTTGTTTCTCTTCCCGTGACTTGGGGAGCCACAGAATGGACTTTTGTCCACTCCTACTTCTGAGCAACCCAGGAGAGGACAGCTCCAGGTCTCAGGTTAACTTCACTCTGGGATGCTGAACACCCAGGCAGAACAAGTCTTGAGGCCCCAAAATACTAGGCTTGGACTAAATTCAATGATCAATTCTGAGGCAGCTATACCATTTGAGAGTGCTAGACAGCACCCCTCAGTCCCAGGAGCTCTCTGGGAGCTTCCCAACATTGTGCAATAGGTTAAGAGTGCACAGGGACTTTGTGAGTAAAGACTCTAGAAGAAGAAAGAAATCAGTGGTCCTTGTGGGGTACAAGTACTAATTGGGGGTGCCTAGTGTTTGCTTGGTGCCTGCCCCTAGTGACCCATGAACCAGGACTCCTTGGTTTCTGAAGGTATCCCTCCCCCACCCCACCCCCACCCAGGCTCTGGGCACAGGGGTGGGCCTAATTGGCCTGGACTCCTCACTTCTGAGCCAAACTTTCCCTCCTGGCCTGAGGTGGGGGTGGTGGTGGTGGTGGTGGTGGATGGAAGGCTGACGCCACAGCTTAGCCATGCAGCTGCCTGGCAGGGAGGCTGTGCTGCTCCCTCCAGAGAGATAAGAGGAGACTCAAGAATGTCTGTGGGGAGCAGGCGGGGTGTGGGGCCTGCTCAGGAGGGCCCGCGGATTCAGCAGTCTTCCAGAGCCTGGGAATAGGGGCAGGGTGGGTGGACACCTGGTTCAAGTCCTTAAGGCGGTCTGAGAGGGGAAGGCCTTGGCAGGGAGTCCACTGGGTGGTGAGATGGAAGTTCTCACTGTAAGGGAGCAAGCATAGAGCAGTGGTGTGCTCGTAAATGTGAGTGCGCCCCTACCAGGAGGTGTGGAACCTTGTTTTGTGGATGCTTATGAGTCATTCCTCAGCCTCCAGTGGTAGTGTATTCTCTCGCATTCAAATGGCGACCCTCAAGTCCTCATCCAGATTCCCACATGGCCTCAGCCATTCCCTCTAGGCAGTGGGTAGAAATCTCCATGGTTTGGGTTCTGGGCTGGACTGGCTGAAGGAGCAATCCAAAGAAGAGTCTCTTCTGTCATGGCTCCCACTCGCTCTGCACACAGGGGCATGTCCTGCCCTGCTCTGGGTGGAGAGTGAGACTGGGGGCTAAGGAGCTTTGGGCCTTTGGTGGGAGGCTGGGACAGAGCGTCCCCCTCGAGGCTGGTACAGCTGGGTCCCCGTGACTGCCCGGTTAATCCCCTGGAGATAGGCACCAGCCGTCCAGAGTAGAAGGCACAAGGCCTGTAGAGAGTGGACCCTTCAGACAGGATGCATTGGCTCCCAGCAGGTAACTGGGTCGAGGGGATGCTATATTGCTCTTCTGCTGAGTGGGAGCCTTGACCTCTTAGAGCCAAGTCATTTTCACAGGACTTGACCAAGACCTCAAAGGCTGATTCATGCTGAGACACTGAGAGCTGTGTGGTCCTAGGCAGAGCCTCTCTGAGACTTCTTTTTTTTTCTCTCACCTGGCACATAGAACTCAGTGGCAGAGGTCTCCATTGGTGTCCCCAGCTCTGATGGGCCTTCTGTCCCAATCCTGAGAAGGGGGCTATTTTAGATGTGAACAGAGGATTCTGGGTAGAGGCTGTGCTGATGGTGATGCTAGCAGTTCATGTCGTCTAGCCAGTGTTCCCCAAAGCAGTTTTATGTAGGGTGTATTGGCAGTTTGGATACTGAAGGGATTGTGTCTCCAGCAAGTTTTGAACAGCTCGAGAGGGGTTGGGGGCTGACATGGGCCTTGGAAGCCTCCAGGGCTGGAGGAGGAGGAGGCCTGAGTTTCACTCTTTTTGAACCCAAGGGTGAGCTTGGACTGATAGCTTCCTGTTTTCCTGGTAGGGTAAGTCAGTAGGACCTGCTGCTGCTTTTTCCACTCCCCCTTCTCTTCCTCTCCTTCTCCTTCTTCTCCTCCTGCTTTTAGAATGGCTTTCTCTGTTTATCCCTGCATGTTCTGGAACTCACTCTCTAGACCAGGCTGTTCTCAAACTCACAGAGAGAGACCCTCCTGCCTCTGTCTCCTACGAGCTGGTGGGATTAATGGTATCCACCACCACCACTGCCTAGTTTAGAGTAGGAGCTTCTAATTGGACCATTTTTAGGCAACTCACAAACACCAATTTATGGTTTATGATGGGATCCACGAGGTAGACAGAGTTTTGGGTGGGAGGAGGGAGGGAGGATGAGAATGGACCCATTTCCCAGGGGCCAAAACTGAGGCTCTCAGAGACAAGGTTAGCTGGGTGGTTGTCTAGGCTGACTTCAGTCTCCAGCTTTCTCATCTGCCGTCAAGGAGGAGCAACCACTGAGGGATAGCATCCTTCATCCCTTCCAGAGGGCGGGAGTCTCTTGTGGAGGCTACCTGGTAACTCAGGAGGGGAGGACACCACCCACCATCTGTATAACCGAGCAGTCAGATGGGGTAGCTCTATGGCCTCTGTCACCTATCTGTCATTGGTGATGTACCCAGGAGCAGGTGGGTAAGGAGGCGCCCTATGTAAGCTTTTCTTAACTCCCAGATTCTCTTCCCTAGAGAAGAGGCAAGAGGCCTCCTGGGTCCATCTGGAACCTGCCCTCAACTCCACCGAGGACTTGGTTACCCACCCCCAGTCCCACAAGACTTCTGTCCCAGCCCCAGTAGCTATAGTGAGCTGATGGCTAGGCCCACCCTTTAGGCCTTGAGCCAGGTAGGAGGGGAGAGATAATAGAGGGTCTGACTCATCCCTGTTCCCCATACCTATCATAGAGCTGCACAACACAGGGCAGGCAGGAAATGCTCCCTGCCAATGAAGACTATGATTGATTGATTTGTGTATATGTAAAGGAGCCTTGGGGGGGGGTGTCATGGAAAGCCACTCTCTGGGAGAGTGGTCGGGACCATATTAGGGATCAGGAGGGTTGGTAACCAGTCCCTTAGCCTTAGGCCTTTCCTAAGTTTGGGGATACCCGACTGAATAGAGTACTCCTTGAGGACCCAAGAAGGCTATTTCG
The DNA here is from genome assembly GCA_902729485.2 of Mus minutoides. Lineage (NCBI taxonomy): Eukaryota > Metazoa > Chordata > Mammalia > Rodentia > Muridae > Mus > Mus minutoides. Next base: position 3,394,688 of record LR749531.1, on the reverse strand, counting down.
GGACAGACCACTCTGGGTAGAATGGCATCTCCCTGGGAGACTTGCTCAGACAACTCTTAAAGGGTTACAACTCTGGGGGATTGGGGCTGGCAGCAGAGGCTACTGGGTAACCACTAAGCTAGGCTGTTGATTGGCTGTTGCCCTCGGACTTTGCTCTCCCTGATAAGAACAAAGCAGAAATCATTAACCGGATTATTAACTGAGGTGGCCCCGCCCTGAGTGGGCAACCTGCCTTCCCTTCCTCCTACTCATGAACTAGGCCTCAGGCATTCCACTGTACCTCAGTTTCCCTCAGTCGGGATGGCTGTTCTCCCACTTCAAAGTCTCTAGCCATTATCACTGGGTGTCAGTGGCCCACTGCTCCGGAGCTGGGATAGCTGAATAGAGAATTTTGTGTACACACTAGTAGGCAGAGGGGGCTGCAGCTAGCCCTGTTATCCACATGGCCCATCTCTTAGGGTTTGTCAGTACAGTTGGCTGGACTCTACTGTCCCAGCTGTCAGAAGGCCACACAACTGGACTAGTTAGTGGTCATCTCTCAGAGCTTCTGTGGGGTTGGGTAAGATAGTGTCTATGAAGGGCCTCGGGACAGTCCCCTGCCTCCATACAGCTCCATGAAAATCAGCCCTATTTAACCTGCTTCCTCCCATGGGCTTGCACAGCCCCTTTGCGTGACCTAGGATGGGTGGCATGTACCCATCTTCAGGACTGTTTATCCACTTGACCAGTAGGTTGATGTCTCAGACTTGGGCTCATAGTTGACAGCTGGTGCTGTGTGCTTTGAGAAAGACCCTCACCCTCTCTGGTCTCCTTACTCTAAGATAATGGCAGTCATAACCTGCTGAGTGTATTTGGTGTACAGGACTAGCTTTGCCTCATCTAGTGTCAGGTCTTGGTCCTGTCACACCAGTTGTGTCTGCCTCCTCCTCCGTCTCAGAGACATGGTACTTGTTCCCTGGAACAGAAAGAAACTTGGCCGCTCTTGATCTTTGTGCATAGAGCATCCTGGCTAGAGTATTCTCCAGATGTGCAGTCCTCTCCACCCTGGGAAGATAGTTTGCACAGCCTCTTTCCAAGAGGGAGGAGCTGAGGGGATGATGTACCATGTTCATGCAGGTAACCTCAGAAGCAGGAGTGGGATTCTGGCCACAGTTGGAGCCCTTCTGGGATAGGTAGGGAAGGGGATCTCATTGCCTACTGAGGGGCCTAGCCTGCTGAGAGCCATAAAAGATATCCAGACCTTGGCCTTTCTGGAGCACACAGCCTTCATTTGAATGATTCAGGCTATAGGGTGTCAACAGGAAGACCCAAAGAGTACCTAGTGGAAGGGAGAGAAGGGGGAGGGGCAGAAGAGAAAAATCCCCTGGGTGTTTGTTACGACTGCCTTGCACCCTTGAAACTGCAGCAAAAGGACTGGGGACGTAGCATAATTGGTAGAGTGTTTACCTAGCTGGCATGCATGTGCTGCTCCACCAAAGCCATAAGTCCAAGCCTGCAACAGAAAAGTCCCCCACATCACCCCCAGCCTGCCTTCAGAGACTGCTCTTCCAGGGGATTCAGACTCTCAGCTACCCTTGGGCTATAGCTGCATCCTCCCCTGGTCCCCACACAGTATCACCTTATACTCGGAATAACCCTGTCTGAGCTCAGCACCAAGATGTTCCTGAGGCCAACCGATCTGCAGCCAGTTCCTAGGAAACCACACAGAGTTCTAAGAGAGTTGCTCTTTACTTTGGGGGCACAAGGCTCTGACTCCACAGGCAAAGAGAGCCAGCCCCCACCTGGTGTCTTTGACCCTTTCTCACAGGAATCAAATACTGTGGGAGGATTCTATAACATGGGGAGCTTGGCTGTCTATCAAGTCCTCCTGATGATTTGTGTTAACACACCAGCAGGCCCTTTGGGAGTACACTCCCAACAGATTGGCAGCATACACTGCATGTACGTACTACAGGGGCTCCTTCATTTATTCAGGAAGATTTCCTCAAGCCCCCACTGCGCATTGCGCAGTGCTAGTGTTCAGAGACAAGAGACATGTACCTCCTGCCATGTGCATTTGACATTCTAAGGGACAAAGTCAACTGACAAGGTAATCCATTCACATACACACACACACACACACACACACACACACACCTTTGATACAGGTCTCCTGTAGTTCAGGCTGGTCTCGAACTTAGTATGTTCCCGAGGATGACCTTGAACTTGTGATTCTCCTGCCTCTACTTCCGAGGGCTAGATTTACAGGAATACTCCACCACACCCACTTATTTGGTGCTGCAGATCAGGCCTTGGAACCTCTTCTGAGTCTTTGGTGATCAACTGGGAGGGACACAGTCGTGACTTAGGCTTGACAGTTTGCTAGGACTAGAGCTGCATGGCTCTCAGGTGTGGCTGCTGGACCCAAAACTAACTGAGAACCTGATGCATCTGTGCAGAGCTGCGTGCACATCCAAGCAGCAGGCATTCCATTGAGACGACCCTAGTCGCAACTGGAAGCTTGAACAGGGCCAGCAAGCAGCTTTGGGTATCAATGAAGATAGTCTAGGTCAGAGAACTGTGACAACCACTGTGCCTTACTGCTATGTGGACTGATTGGAGCTTGGAGTAGTTCACTCATGCCGACTGACCATAGATAGCATTGGAGGTCCTCTGTGGCTGGGTGACTGGGAGAGACTGTCTATGCAGGCTGGGATGGAGGCACAGAAGGCATCCCTACTGGCATGGGCATGTGCAGGAGAAGCTGAGTAATACTGGTCACATACGTGGAGGGACTTAGGGGCGGGCAGGGCCCTTCAGAAACTCAGAAGGTTCAGAAGAGCTCAAAGGCACCAGGAAAGCTGCACTACTTGAGTAGAGGCAGGAGGGCAGGGATGGAGTCAGGATACTTGAAATGGAAGAACAGGATGCTATGTTGACCGAGGGATAGCTTTCTGGGGCGCTACCATGTACACTCCGTGAAGAAAGGTGCTGAGGGTCTGCAAGGTCAAGGAGTCACTCTGCAATTAAGCAGAGGCCCATGTTGGCAGCCAGGCCTCTCTCAGAGGATCACACAGATGCCAAGGTGACGAGCATCCAACAGACATCTCGCCACTGGTGGAGCCAAGGTCTACTCAGATTCAGACACCTGAGGTGGACACTCTGGGCCTTCAGCCCTGGTGCCCTGGCCACCCTGAGTTCAGATCAGCCCACCCTGTCCATGGCCACGTGGCTGACGGGATTTCCGCCATGTTTGGGGTATGAATTGACAAGTACTCCATTGACGGGGCAGGGGAGGGGGTAGGCAGGGCACAAGACTCCCACTGTGTTGTGTCTCCACCCTCCCCACCCGCCAGGACAATGGCCTAGACTCAGCCAGCAGCCACAGCTGTGGGGGGTGGGGGATGAGAAGGGGGACAGGGATGGGGAGGGGTTCCAGGGTGGAGGGACCACCTGGGTCACTGCCTACTGCACCTGGCTTGAGTGTTCTGATCCCCTTGATGAGTGGTCTTAAAAGAAGGGAAAGAGTTTTCCCACAGCCTGGACCCTGGCCTGCCTGGGAAGCAAGAGTCTGGCTCTTGTTTCAAGCAGGTAATAAAGGCTCTAATTAGTGTGGCGCCCCTTGGGGGGGCGCCTCTGCAGGACAGTGTGGGACCTGGAGAGGCCCTGTCTAAGCCTGGCCTGTAGGTCCTTCATGGCCTGCCCAAGCCTGGCAAAACCACCTCTAGTCCCTGGCTCATCATCTTGTTCATTCATTTATTCTGTGGTTATTGATCATGGGATCCTTAACATTGCAGGGAGCCAGAGCCCAGTCCCTGCCCTGGAACTCTAGTAGGCAATATCCCCACTCTCAGCCGCAGTCTCTTCGGTATAGTCGAGGACATCTGCTTCATAGGAGAGATGTTCTTTAGAATGTGGAAGTCTGGTTATGGGCACTCGAGGTGTGAGCCAGCCAGATGAGAAGGTAGACAGTCAAACGTGAAAGTGCAAGAGGAACAAAGGAAGAGTCATGAGGTCACTTGGGTTGGGGGTTGGGTTGGATAATAGAAACTTGCAAAAGAATGGGAATTAGCTTTCTCTAGAGGCAACAGCATATGCAAAGTCCCTGTGGGTGGCATGTTTGTCTCTTACAGGAAGGAAGCAGGAGCTGGGCTCCAGAGAGCCCCACAGGGGAGGAGGCTGAGGGTAAGCAGAAGGCAGACACTGTCAGGAAGAGCCCTGGGTTTACCATTTGCTGGGCAAATTTGTTGGAGGGTTTGGGGGAGGAGGAGGATAGACAGTGATTGGTATCGGTACACTGGGGTACCGCTCCTTGACTGGTGACAGGCCAGGACTCACTGTCCAGGTGGTCTTGAGGATTAAAGAGGAGACTTGGATCCTGTCTTGAGTCTGTCTGCAGACGTGCAGGCTCTCCTCATTGGGATCCAGTGCTCCTCAGATCTTTTGGCAGTGGGGCAGCACTCCTATAGTGTACCTTGAGGGTTGTGCCCTCTCCTGGACTCCTGGGGGTTGGAAGGAGCCTGTTTTAGCCTCAAGATCCCCAGGCTCCTGCAAGCCTCCATGTCACAGATCCTCTATTGTAGGTCGGGACCCCTGCATGGAGTCTGGGCAGTGTGGGGAGAAGACAAGGCTTGTGGGGAGCAGGAGGTGCATGCGGGGGTCCTGCATGCCTCAGGAAGCCTCAGCTTCTCCCCCTCCAGAGCCCTAGACCCACCTCACTCTGCCATCAGCCTCCTCCTCCCCCCTCCGTCCTCCCGGACCCTGGCACGAGAGGGTCCCTCCTCCCCTAGCCACATCTGGTTCTTGTTAGGGTCTCCCAGGATGCCTGGGCCCGAAGGCCCCATCCCCCGGGGGAGGTGGACAGCAGGATTAGGGGCGATTAGGAGTGCTCCTGGCCAGGGAAGGAGGAGCCCAAGAGGAGGGGCGAGGATGATTATAAACAGCAGCCCATGACCGCATCAGCCCATCACTCACCCAAGGTGCCAAGTTCAGTCTCAAAAACCTGCAGCTTCAGCAGCTGGGGCAGTATGGGGGTGGGGCTCTAGGCTCTCCTCCTTTCTTTCTCAGAAATCTTTAGCAATGCTGTGGGGCAGGGACCAGGTTAGGGGAAGACACAGAAGCAGCAAGTACACCTTTCTCCCTGGGAGCAGATTGGCTCGTTTTCCCGTGTGGCTTTGGAGTGAGGAGTGAAGTTTTTGAACAACAGTAGCTCATGGGAATAATTGAGCGGTGAAATGCAATGCGTCGAGAGTCTCCATCATTGTCACCAGCATGGTGTGAGTTCAGAAGGACCACTAGGCACTTCTTTATGACCTACCATCACCAACAATGTGATTTTTCCTCCTACGATGGGTTGGTAGGATTTAATGACACAGTGCGTGTGAAGTTGACAGGATGCCTCATATATAGTAAACTGGGTGATGAGTGTGGCACACAGTAGGCCCTCAATTACTGGGATCTGTGGCTATCAGGAATGGGTGAGGTGGGGTTGGAACTTGGGCAGAAAGATTGACAATGTACAGCCCCACAGAGCATGGACAGCAAAACCAAGCATGGTGGGTGGGTGCCCTCTGTTCTCAGCTGGAGTGAGCCCGGGTGGGGGGTCATCAAGGGGCACCGACAGCGTGTGACTCCTAGGAAGGCTTAGCCGCTCATGCTCATTAATTCATTAATCACCTCAGCGGGGCTCAGCATTCTTCAAATGCCAGACTGGGGCCAGGGAGGGGCCTGGGCTGGGGGGCTCAGAGACCCCAGGGGTGCTGAAGGTAAAAACAGCCCCTCTCACTGTGTGCTGGGCACTTTATGATCTATGTCTTTGCAGCTTTGCGGCCATCACAGTTGCCCCATGAAAAACAGCCGTTCACCACCACCCCACGTTCCTAAGAAGGATACTGAGGTCCAAGGAGGTGATGGCCTGCTTGAGGTCACACAGCAGGAATGGCTGAGTTGGGTGGGATTTGTCCTGTTCCCAAAACTCCCCAGAGGAAGGACTCAGGTGTCAACCCAGGATTTAAGGCTTTAGACTGGAGTCTAGAGGGTCCTTCCTGCCTCAGTGGAGCTGGCCAGCCTAAATCTGCAGTGTGGGTGGGGTGTCCTCCATTATCGGGGTTGACGCATCTCTCGCGTCAGCCCCCTTATCACTTCCCCCTCTGGCTACCCCCCTCCTTGCCCCACAAGGTGACCCTGGGAGAGGAAAAGCCACCTCCTCTCCTTTCTTGCCATGATCAGGAGCCCTGGACTGCCTTTTCTTTGTCCTTCCCCCTCAGAGGGCTGAGGTCCCTGTGAAGGGCCCAGGAGAGGATAGCAAGCAGGGTAGCAGATGAAGGTGGAGAAGCAGAGCTCCTTCCTGTATGAGGCAGGACAAACTGTGCCTCCCTCATCCTCTGTTTCCTCTGGAGTGTTGGGGCTGAGCACCCCATCTCCATCACAGAGGCAGCCGCCTAGCCACCAGAGATGGGCCTTGCTGACACTACCGATTTTGCTCTCAGGATCTCCCTGGATCTGATGCCTGGGGTTCAGTGATTCCTTGATTCCTGAGCCCCAGGATGTATGTTTTGCATAGCCAGGCCTCATGCTTCTGTGTGCTCAAGGCTGAGTCTCCAGGGCAGGAAAGACATTCTGGGTCTGAGAGGGTCCATCCTAGGGTGGTATGACCGTGCTTGCTTCATGGAGCACTCTGTAAGATAGAAGGACAGATGAGAGGGAGGGAGATGATCCTGTCGTATAGATAAAGAAAGGACAAGATGGCTTCTCTTGCCCAAAACCCATACATGGGGCTATTGACTGCCTGGGAAACTGGGGGTATCCTTGAGGTTTGTGGACAGGTGTTATTTTTTTGGAGGGGCATTGGAAGAGTAGACTGTGAAGGGCCATGCAAAGAAGGGAGCTAGGTCAAAGGTTTCAGCCAACCTAGCCTGAGGAAGGAAGGGCGGTGGGCCCTAGACCTGGGGTCTTTAGGGAGCTGTTTCAAGCCCAGTTGCCTCTGCTTTTCAGGCCATGATATCAGCGGTGCCCTGGAGCCCTCCAATATAGATACCAGTATCCTGGAGGAGTACATCGGCAAAGAAGACGCCTCTGATCTGTGAGTCACCTCATCTGAGACCTCTGGGCAGTTCCCGAGGGAGGGGACGGAACTTCCCCTCAGGCTGGGGACCTGGGGGTTGAGCTCCTCCATTCCCCACAGCTGCTTCCCTGAGATCTCTGCACCAGCCAGCACTGCCTCCTTCCCCCACGGGCCACCGGCCATTCCCGGCTCCAGCGGGCTCCACCATCTGAGCCCCCCTGGGAGCGGACCATCCCCTGGGCGCCATGGCCCCCTCCCACCCCCGACCTACGGCACCCCACTCAACTGCAACAACAACAACGGCATGGGCACCGCCCCTAAGCCCTTCCTGGGGGGCTCTGGGCCTCCCATCAAAGCAGAGCCCAAGGCTCCCTATGCCCCAGGGTGAGTGGGGCAGGGAGTGGGTGGGGACAGGATTTAGGGGCACAGTGTTCAATGTCCAGCAGATGTTGACCTCAGTGGGAAGGGCTTAAATGACAGACTCCCTTAAGGGGAGGTTCAGATAGGGGTAACACCAGGCTGACAAGATTTCCATGTTTTGTTCTGAGGCAGTGATGATCAGGGTTCAGAGGAGGACTGTGATAGGGTAGTGCTACAGAAGTCTCAAAGCAACATAGGGACAGAAGAAGAGAGGCTTGGGACCCCAGCTACCACTCACAGGAACCCCACCTCACGTATGCACACTCCCAGGCCCCATCTACCTATGGAACATTTAGCTGACAATTTCTGTATCCGGAGAGTTGCCAGTACCTCAGGTATGGCCTTGCCTTGTGGACAAGGTCAGTTACATCCTCAGGAGGCTTCTTCCTGCCAGGCTCCTTCATCTCTCCAAGTCCACACTGATGTCCTGAGCCAGGGCTGACCCTGTGCCTGTCTTTGACCACCTGCAGCCACCCTCCAGACCCTGTGGCTCTCAACCTTCCCAATGTGACCTCTTAATACAGTTTTCCACGTTATGGTGACCCTCCCCTCCCAACTATAATTATTTTTGTTGCTACTTCATAACTGCAATCTTGCTACTATTATGAATTTTAGTGTAGATATACGACATGCAGGCTATCTGATATGTGACCCCTGTGAAAAGGTCATTTGATCCCTGAAAGGGTCAGGACCCACAGGTTGAAAATCATGGTTCCAGTGCATGCTCTAGGGGAATATACCCAGAGCCAGGGTTCACCAGGCTCTCCACAGACCTCAGGGAAGCAGGGCAGAGAGAGGTCTTGTCTTTAGGTACAAAGAAGCTACAGAATGCATAGCTGATGCAGTGTCTAGCAGTCTGGTTTTACCATTTGTCGGCTGGTGACACATTTCTGGGCTTGGTGACGCATGACCTCTGCCATAGGCTGGATTTCCTCACCTTTAAAATGAGCCCCACATTCATGTTGGAAATTAAGTGGGAGAAAGCAGAGAGGAAGTTTTGGGTAGATACTCAACATTGTGAGCAGGGACCCCTATGTACCTGGCTAACGGTGACCATACTGGAGGCCAGGCACACAGTGCCAGGGGCAAGCCTTGGTTGCTTGAGGGTGTCTCTAAAAGTCAAGCTGCCTGAGGGTGGAGGGGAAATAGCTCAGGTTTAGCAGGCACAAATGAGCCCCTTGGCCTTCCCCCAATCTGCTCCAGGTGGCCCTGGGAGGACTTGTCCGGAGTCTAGGTATCCTGGTCTAGGCTTTGTTCTAAGTGATAAACAAGTCAGGCCCATCATGGGTGACGAGAGAGGTATATACCACAGGGCTGAGGGTGCTGCTCAGTGGTAAAGTACTTTCTAGAGTGTGCAAGGATCTAGATTCTCTCTCTAGCACTATACAAAGTAAAATAATCCACTCCAAACAGGAAATAACAGTGAGAATATGAAACAATGCAGGGTCATGTGGGCTGGGACTAGAGGGTGTGAGAGACCTTGACTTATTGGAGGATCCCAAGAACACTGTTAGGAGAGGAGTGCCCGGAGCAGGTGGGAGATGGACTTGGAGTGGGGCAGAGCTGGGTCAGCACAGGGACTGAGGCCATAGCCATGGGTAGGAGGTCCTATCCTGTCTGCTTTTCCATATTATCCTTAGATAACTTTGTTTTAGGGTCCACTTTTTTTTTTTTTTTTTTTTTTTTTTTTTTTTTTTTTTTTTTTTTTTTTTTTTTTTTTTTGAGACAGGATTTCTCTGTGTAGCCCTGGCTGTCTTGGAACTCAGTCTATAGACCAGGCTGGTCTCAAACCTAGAGAGATCTACCTCTGCGTCCCAAATGCTGGGATTAAAGGTGTACATCACCACTGACTTATTAGACTTAGGGCCACCCAAGAGCTCTTCATGTATGCTAGGCAAGTGCTCAAACACCAAGCTATATCCTGGGTCCTTTTTTTCCTCTGTGTGTGTGTGTGTGTGTGTGTGTGTGTTTATATTTTTATTAACTTATTTTTATTTTATGTGCACTGGTGTTTTTCCTGCACATATGCTTGTGTGAGGGTGTGTCAGATCTTAGAGTTACACACAGTTGTGAGCTGCCGCGTGTGTGCTGGGAATTGAATTAAACTCTTCCTCTGGAAGAGTGTTTAGTGCTCTTGACTGCTGAGCCATCTCTCCAGCCTCCCTTCTTTTCACTTTTTGAAACCGTGTTTTACTTACTAGCCCAAGCAGGCCTTGAACTTGTGGTACTCAGTCTCCTGGGGGTACATTCAGGGTCCTGACTCTTGAACCAATTTCAGAGATGAAGTGAGGCCTTCCCAAGTAGAGGGTGGAGGTGGGAAAGAAGTGGCCAACTTATCCAGGGATGCAGTATAATTCTGTAGTCAGAGAAGGAATGTGTCCATGATGACCCTGAGCCTTTCTGGGGGTCCCTGGGTATAGTGGAGGGGAGTCTGTCTAGATGTAGAGATGAGAGATGACCAAAAGTTGGGTCTCTGGACAGCCACAGTCTCTCCCTCTGGGCAAGTACATGTTTTGTACAGGACATGTTGACCTCTGGGCTTGGGTTTGTTCTTTTGCCCGAACCACTGATAAAATAAAACTTGCAAGAAAAAAAAAAAAAAGAGCCCAGGCCCAGAAATACTGGCTCCCTGCCCAGTCCACACCTGCCTCTGGCAAGGCAGCTCCTGGTGACCCAGTGAACCTCCTCAAACCCAACCCCTGGGTCCTAGGATTTCCAGGAAGCTGGAAGCTTCGGTGGGTGCCCAAGAGAGGTGGATGCCTAGCTCCTTGTTCTAGGGAAGGGGAGTCTTCCAATCCCACTGCCACTACCAGAGACCTGGCCACTGGCCTACAAATAACCATTATTAGGTCTGGAGATCCAGGGCGGGATCTGGAAGTCCTTCACCCACAATTAAACCCTGGATCCTGCCAGGGTTCTAGAATAGGTAGGCAGAGATACGCTGGGGTGGATGTGAGAAGATCTCAATGGCCTCAGTCTCTGGCATGGGATGGTGGGGGAGGTGGGGTCTTTGCAACCTTGCCCAGCAGAGGAGCTGCCTGGCTTGAGGGTTGGACCTGGGGGTTCAGCTGCTGGCCCAACCTTTTCCCTCCTCCGGCCCCCTGCAGCACACTGCCAGACTCGCCCCCAGACTCAGGCTCTGAGGCCTACTCCCCTCAGCAGGTGAATGGTGAGTCCAGCGGGCAGCGCCACCCTCCCCCTCTGGGTTTGGGCAAATGGTTGGTGCAGCGGTTATCAGGGAGAAAGGGAGGAGGGAGGGAGGGGGCCAGCGGCTGCCCAACGGATCAGATTATCGTTGGTCAAATATTCCTCGGCGCTGGCTATTGTTCCCCAATGGGCGGGTGGGGAGCCCGGTCTTGCCTCAGAATAAGTGTCCCTGCTGGTGATGCCACCGTCTGGCCCCCCTGCGCCATCATGGACGCGCCCTTTGGCGGTAAGTGGACAGCTGAGAAAGACAGCTGCTGGGCCCACCTTTACAGGGTGCCGAGGGGCCCCGTGGCCCCCGTGTGGCCACGAGTAGAATGATCGTGGGCACACTGAAGAGGGGTCAAGAGTTCTGTTTATCCTACCAAAACATCCCTGGAATGCTTCCTGAGGAACAAAGAGAGAGCTGCAGCCCCCTCAGGCTGGGGGACTGGCCCCTGGAACTAGGAGCTGCTGGAGGGAGGAGGCAGGGTGGGGGACTGGGCTGGGGTCTCCGGGCGGGAGACTCTTCAGGCTTCAAAGGAGTTAGACACTGGGGAATCTTCGGAGGGGCTTCGCCCAAACAGCCTAGCAGAGAGAACTGGCTAGAATAGGGGAGCCTTTCTCCCAGAGCCGTGCTTCACTGCTCAGGCTCTAGCTGGCTGCCCCGTCTCTCCACCCCCCCTCTGGCATGACTCAGGAAGCAGGAGACTGTGCCTAGGGAGATTGGGGGGAGGTGGGTCTCTGACTCCTGTCCCCCGTCTCTTCCTCAGACCCCCATCTTCTGCGCACCATAACCCCGGAGACTCTGTGCCACGTGGGAGTTCCTTCCCGCCTGGAGCACCCGCCCCCACCTCCAGCCCACCTGCCAGGCCCACCACCACCACCACCACCGCCTCCCCCACCTCACTACCCTGTCCTGCAACGGGACCTCTACATGAAGGCTGAGCCCCCTGTACCCCCTTATGCTGCCATGGGGCCGGGTCTGGTGCCCCCCGAGCTCCACCACACCCAGCAGACCCAGGTGCTACACCAGCTGCTTCAACAGCACGGAGCTGAGTAAGGCTTGGGTAGAGCCTCCTTGGAAGGAAGGTGGGGTGGGAGTCAAGACGTCAAGAGTAGCGGGGAGTGGGGTGACAGGAGAGAAAAACAGAAGCCCTACAGGAACGATACTTTGAGGGCCTATAGCCATAGCTGATGGATGGCGGATACCTCATTCACAGATGGGTAAAGTGAAGTTCTAAGAAAGGAAAATAGTTTCCCCAGGTAATGGAGGAGGTAAAGGCAGAGTCACGACTTGAACCTGGAACTGAATTCTTAATGCAGACTGCAGTGCTTTTCTGCCCACTTATTGAAATCCTTAGGGTTTGTTTGTCGTTGTTTTTTAAAGATTTTGTTTATTTTATGTATATGAGTACCCTATTGCTGTCTTCGGACACACCAGAAGAGGGCATCGGATCCCATTACAGATGGTTGGGAGCCACCATGTGGTTGCTGGGAATTGAACTTGGGACCCTTGGAAGAGCAGTCAGTGCTCTTAACCACTGAGGCATCTCTCCAGCTCCATGAAATCCTTAGGTTTCTAAGAATGACAGTTGCAGGATGCCCCGGGTAACACAGTGCTCTGCGCATGCTAATCAAGTGTGACCCCTGCCTACCTCCACAGGAGTAAGACTGTGGCAAAGACAAAGAATGGGAACGCTGAGTGACAGGGTAGAGTACAGGGGAGGTACCTGAGAGCTTCTTGTAGGAAGTATCTTCCTGGCTGGGCACTGCCTTCTAAGGTGGTGCTGAGGGAGAGGGGTAGGCACTGCATAGGAGAAGAGGGCTCAGGGAGAGAAAACCATCTCTCATGTCACTCACCTCTGCCCACCCCCAGGCTCCCTCCACACCCCTCTAAGAAGAGGAAGCACTCTGAATCACCCCCCAACACCCTCAATGCCCAAATGCTGAACGGAATGATCAAGCAGGAACCTGGAACTGTCACAGCCTTGACCCCACACCCTGCCAGAGCCCCATCCCCTCCATGGCCTCCTCAGGGCCCACTGTCACCTGGCACTGGGTCCTTGCCCCTCAGCATTGCCCGAGCCCAGACTCCACCCTGGCACCCGCCAGGTGCACCCTCCCCAGGTAGGTGACTGACTGACCTCTGATGCTGGGGACTGGAGCCCTGGGCCTAGATCTCACCAGTGTTCATTCCCTCCAGGCCTCCTGCAGGACAGTGACAGCCTCAGTGGCTCCTATTTGGACCCCAACTACCAATCCATCAAATGGCAGCCACATCAGCAGAACAAGTGGGCGACCCTGTATGACGCCAACTACAAGGAGCTGTGAGTGACCTGTGCCACCTAGCCACCTCGTCTGGGACAGTTCAGGACCCCACTGAGCTCCTGGGTCAGGGTCTGGAAGGAGTCTGGGTAGAAAAGAATCCAGTTTGACAGAAGAGTCAACAAGCTCAGGGAAGGATCATGCCCAGGGCTCAGGCTTCGGGGCCTCTGGTCAGCCTAAGTCTCTCTTAAAGTAGTGGTATCTTCCAGGGAGGGGTGTGGGAGCCAAGTCAGGAAGAAATAGGCGGAGGCATGTTTTCTGGCCCCTCCTTCATGTTCTCCTACATTCCAGGAAGGTAGCCTGAAGTTTAGCATAAGCTGGACCCTGAAAGCAGCCCTCTCCCTGTGGAGGGAGGAGGGGCAGGGAGAGCTGGGGGTGTTGGCTGCCCAGGCCGTTCCTGGTCCTTCCTCAGTATCGCATGGATCTGGTTTCTCAGGCCCCAAAAGCCCAGTGGGGACCACTCACTCCCCTAGAAGGCCACTGGGTGTCTCAGGGTGACTTCCCCGTGTGTACTTCGGACTTAGCCAAGAATGAGCTAGGTGACTGAGGTTGGGGCCCTCTCATCAGGAGAGTGGCTAAGACAAGCGACTTGAAGTAGATGCCCTGAGCTATGGAATGTCTATCCAGTAGCTCCCAGGGCGGGATGGGATGCTCAGTTGTGGTGGCAGCTGAAGGGATGAAGAGGGCATTTATGGGATCCAGTCCCTATGGTCTGGAGAGAGATCCCTCTATTCACACCTCCATAATCCTTGAGCACCTTGCTATCTCCCCACTTAGGTCCCAAAGCCAGAGAGGTAGCAGCAGAGGTCTGCAGTGTGACCTAGGAATTTTCTGGTATTTTCTTAGATCAGACAGATGGGTGGGCCTTGTAAGGGAAGAAAGAATGAGACCAGACCTTCCCTTGGAACTTGCTCTTGAGTGGGGAAGCATTCTCCCTGTCTAGCTTTCTGTGGGTGTGCTCAACGGGGTACCTCTCTAATGCAGGGTGACTCAGCAGGGTACCTTTAATACATGATGACCCAGGGGCTAAGTCTAATGCATGGTGGCCCAGGGGAGAATGAGACAAGTCATAAGTCAACAAGTACTCTCTTTACTGCCCCTGGAGGTGCCCTAAAGGCTCCAGACACTGTCTCAGTGACAGATGGCAAGCTTCAGCTGTTCCTGAGGGGGAGGTCAGAGACCAGAAGTACTCCCCTGTCTCTGGGGCAGTTGGAGGAGTCAGAATGAGGGCACTGGGTAGGTGGGGGGGGGCCTTGAGCAAGGAGGTGGGCCAGGTTGGGTCAGGGTGGGCCCAAAGCAGAGCTGGCTCCTGGTTCCACCGTTTCCATGGCAACCAGCTGTCAGGCACAGTGAGACTCTACAGATGCAGGTCCTCTCATCCCATCTCTCACGAGGGAGGGGGCTTCAAGGAGTGTGTGGGAAGTGGTTAAGGGTACTAAAGGATGGCAAAGGCCTTCCTCTGGTGAACCCTCACTTCTTGTGGGTCTTCAGAGCCTTGTCTTGTTTCCTTCATCCCAGCACAGAACAATGGGAGGCCCCAGGCACATAGGGAAAAACCTGTGCAGCTCCTCTTATAGACTTAGTGTCCATACTTGGAATAGATATTGACGCCTTGCTGGTTTGGGGGATTTGGGGGGGGGGTACAGCATAATGTCGAAGGAAACAATATTCCATCTTCAGCCTGGGGGACTACTGGAGAGTCTCCCTCCCTTTCCCCTTCCCACCTTCAGGCCTATGCTCACCTATCGTGTGGACGCTGACAAGGGCTTCAACTTTTCCGTGGGTGACGATGCTTTTGTGTGCCAGAAGAAGAACCACTTCCAGGTGACCGTGTACATCGGCATGCTGGGTGAGCCCAAGTATGTCAAGACGCCGGAAGGCCTCAAGCCCTTGGACTGCTTCTATCTGAAGCTGCATGGCGTGAAGGCAAGTTTGGGGTTAGCCTTGGAAGGGAGAGTAATGGAAGGGAGAGCAGGAGGTCCAGGGAACTCCAAGATGCGAGTCATGAGGAAATACCCCACAGCTGTGTTCCACGGCTGCCCTACCCTTCTTCCTCTTCTAGTGCCTGCCACCTAGATGTGGGGTTACTCAGACCTCAGCACCTTCCTTTTGTGCTGCTTTCTTCTCTACCTCACCCCCTAAGTCTTTGTCTCCAATCCAGGAGCCACCATCTCCTGGATCTCTCACAGATGCCTCAGCTCTCAGAACCAAACCACACTCCCTGCTACCGTTCCTCTCCACTGTTCCACCTCAGGATCCTGGCTTCTCAAGCTAGATATCTAAAGGCCCTCCTACCCTCAGCTTGCCATACACTTGACTCTGTTTGGGGGGCTCTGGAGTAGCCTTTCCTCCTCCCCTTGGCCAGAGTCACCCCCATCCCATGTCTGAATGTTCAATCAACTTCTATTCTGCCCGCAATCCCCATAACACATGTGGTTGCAGAACCCCCGTCCTCCCAAGACTCCAGTATCTTCCCAGCAAAGCCACCATGCCCTCTAAGTTGCACCTACAGGGGCCTTAGAAATCCAGCCACTCACTCCAATCCTGTGCATGCAGTGTACCACATTTGCAATCCTTGAGATGCCCTCCTACAGTCCCATTCCAGGATCCTGTCCCATTTCTCTTGTCTGGCTCCATTCTGATCCCCCTCTGAGAAACCTGCCCTGAGGCCCTTTGTGACTGAGGGAATCCATAGCACAGCCTCGGGAGCTCAGGAGCTTCCTGGGGACGAGGCCAGCCAGGTCTGTCTGATTTCTTCACAGAATGGGCTTTGCATGTTGGCATGGCTTAGTCAGTGTTTCTGAAGAGATGAGAGGCTGTGGGTATGTGAGACTGTCTGAGGTACACTGTACGTGCGTGTGTGTGTGTGTGTGTGTGTGTGTGTGTGTGTGTGTGCGCGCGCGGGCGCGTGTGTAGGCTGGCTGCAAGTGAGAGGAGTGTGCAGGTATGGGTATAGTCATAGGCTAACTGGAAAATGTGGGCATGTATGGAGAAATTAGGGAGTCAGATGATACTGTGATGTGAGGCCGTCACAGAGGTGACCACAATCACCATGCAGAAGTAGGGGAAGCGATGAACTGTGCGCGCTCAGCAAAGGCTACGTGTATGCCCTTGCAAGTGTCGGGTGTGGATGTGGAGGCCCCGTGAGTTTGTGAGGAAGTGAGGTAGAATTATTTTGGGGACCAGGGTGAGGGGATGAAGGAGGAAGACCAGGTGGGGAACCTCGTCCTGAGGTGCCCTCGGCCCATTCCTCTCTAGCTAGAGGCCCTGAACCAGTCTATCAACATTGAGCAGTCACAGTCAGACAGGAGCAAGAGGCCCTTCAATCCCGTCACGTGAGTATCCAGCACTGTGGGATGGTGCCTGGAAGGGCCCATCTTAGAACTAACTGGCTTGGGAGCCGAGGAGACAGGCAGTCACCCACAGTGCCCTTTGCCTGTAGTTGCTCTGCAGCATGGCTCCTGGAAGCCTCCTGAGCACTCTGCCCATTTTCTGTAGGGTCAATCTTCCCCCTGAGCAGGTCACAAAGGTGACCGTGGGGCGGCTCCATTTCAGTGAGACCACAGCCAACAACATGCGCAAGAAGGGCAAGCCCAACCCTGACCAGAGGTGAGCAGGCCGACCTCGCCCCAGGACCCCTCCCTCCCGCCTTTCTGAGGAGCGGGGTCAAAAAGGGGCCTCCAGGGAGCATGCCGGTCCCAAGTCCACAGATGGCCTGCTTCCCAGAGGAGGAACCTGAGATTCAAAATATTTGGCAGATTTAGGGACTCAGGCACAGAAGACTGGCTTTTGAGCTCAGAAACAGTTCTGGGGCTCCTAATGGTGGACCCAGGGAGGAATTCTGCCCCCTAGTGGAGGCTCATGGTTTTTCCTCTGTGGGATACTGTGATAACTCCACATCCTGGGGGTGTTGATGACAGAGTGGGGCTAGGTGCCCCCACATCTGGGCCAGGGAGGATGTCTAGGGGCACCCCTGAGTGTTACTGAGTCCCCGGTGTATCCCAGGTATTTCATGCTGGTGGTGGCCCTCCAGGCACATGCACAGAACCAGAACTACACATTGGCAGCCCAGATCTCAGAGCGTATCATTGTGCGGGTAAGAGTCGTCTCTCCCCAGGGGCAGTGTCCTCCCCCTCCCCCAAGCTGGAAGAAAGAGCTAGAGGATAAATATGGGTTGCTGTGCAGCTCTTGCTGGACAGTGGCTGCGTGGCCTTGGGCTTTGCTATCCTGTCTAGGCCTCAGGGCCTTCTTCCCTGTAAAGCATGAAGGTTGATCACACCTAGAAGCCTCCTGGGTCCCACAGGTGACTCAGGGTTGTCACAATGAACAGTTTATTGGACATGGTGGGGTAAGGAGACTTGACTGGCCTAGGTGTTCCTGGGGTTTCCCCTTTTCTCAGGCCCCCAAAGTTTGCCCTACCCCCAAGACTGACCCAGACCCAACTTGCCACAGGCCTCTAACCCAGGCCAGTTTGAAAGTGACAGTGACGTGCTGTGGCAACGGGCGCAGCTGCCAGATACGGTCTTCCACCACGGCCGTGTGGGCATCAACACTGACCGGCCAGATGAGGCATTGGTTGTCCACGGCAACGTAAAGGTCATGGGCTCTCTCATGCACCCTTCCGATCTTCGGGCCAAGGAGCACGTGCAGGAGGTAGGGACAAGGTCCTGGCTGAGAGGCAGTGCTGTGGGTGATGAGTAGGACCCCTGGGAAGGACCAGGACGCCAGGGTAGGGGTGGGGAGGCTGGTTTTGTGTTTCTGGATCAAGGTCTCCCTTCCACCCCACGGCCCTTGAGGCCTGCTGTGCGTGACTGCAGGAGGAGAGGAGGGTTCAGTCTTGGACTCATCCTCTGGTAGGTGGACACCACCGAGCAGCTGAAGAGGATCTCTCGGATGCGGCTGGTACACTATAGATACAAGCCTGAGTTTGCTGCTAGCGCGGGCATTGAAGCCACCGCACCGGAGACAGGTAGAGATGTCCCTGTGTCCCTAAGCTCTGGCCAGTCTGTCCTGTCTTTTGGAATCTGTTCCTAGATATCCCTGCATTGACCTCTGGAGCTCCACCCTCTGAAATATTGACCCTTTGGGGTCCTGCACCTCCGCCATTGGGATATAATGCTTCCCAGGTTCTCGAATACCTACCCCTGGACAGCCTAAGAGTCTCTTGGCCTCAAGTCTTTATCACACAGCATTTAGAGATTCTGCATCCTCTTAGCACCCCCATCTCCATCTCCCTAGGATCCATCTCCCTAGGATCCTACCCATCCAACACATCCCACATCTTGAGCCTGGGAACTTCTAAGCTATGAACGGTTATCTGAGAAAGTCCTACTCCAGGACTCCTTAAAACTCAATGCTCAGGCACTTCTCCAGAAAGCTATGAGCAGGATCCCCCCCAACCACACACCCTTGGCTTGTCCCTCCCCAGGTGTCATCGCCCAGGAAGTGAAGGAGATCCTGCCTGAAGCTGTGAAGGACACAGGGGATGTAGTCTTTGCCAATGGGAAAACCATAGAGAACTTCCTGGTAGTGAACAAGGTCAGTTATGGGGAACAGAATGAGGCTCTGGGTCGGGGTCAGCTGGTGGCCCTGGCTGGTAGATGAAAGGACAGCTTTCCTCCTAGTACCTCCAAGAATCCCTCCCCACCATACAGGAAGGGGCCACAGTGTTGAAGATGGAGAGGCAAGCTAACGACTGGAGGCGGCCTGGTACAGACAAATCTCTCTGAGGTTGCTCTCCTATCCCCCTCAATTAAAAGAGGGTAACACCCTTGTTGTCTGAAGGCTCAGAGATGTGGTTGATTTCGAAGGTGACATTTGTACTTAGTGACACGAACCTTGTATACACGTACTTAGAAACATCACGTGACGTATTTTTACCTATCAGAGGAAATAGGTCCAAGGGATGGAGCTCTGACTTGAGGGAGGCAAGGCTGTGTAGGTATATACTTAGCCTAGACTAGGGGCAGCAGACATGCTGTGTGAACCAGAGTTTAGCTAGAGCAGAGGCCACCCTCAGGCAGGACTATTTCTAGGGCCTCCGTTGGCTGTGGAGAATGGGGATTCTGCTCCTGCCCCGATCCAGACTATAGCTTGGAAGCTTCTTGGGCCGATCGATGGTGCCCTCAAGGCTGTTGTTGCCTGGGACAGGAGCGAATCTTCATGGAGAATGTGGGAGCTGTGAAGGAGTTATGCAAACTGACAGACAACCTAGAGACTCGCATTGATGAGTTGGAGCGATGGAGCCACAAGCTGGCCAAGCTGCGGCGGCTTGACAGCCTTAAGTCAACTGGCAGCTCAGGCGCTTTCAGGTGCGGGCTGGGCGCCGGGTGGAATTGGAGGAGGGGAGGCGGGAGGGGCAGGTGGGACGCAGGAGCGGGTTGGGGCAGGAGAGACCTCCTTCTGCAAAGCATCCTGATCCTTGTCCTCTTACTGCAGCCATGCAGGGAGCCAGTTTAGCCGGGCAGGCAGTGTCCCCCATAAAAAGAGGCCCCCTAAACTGGCCAATAAGGTGAGGCTGTGCAGGGGTGGGAGGCTTCCTGATCTCTTGTGGCCTTCCTTTCCCAGCTTGCACCACCCCAACCTCACCGACTCCAGCTCTAACCCCTCCCTTCTCCCCTCTTGACCTTGTAGCCCTTCCAGCCCTCTTCTGCTTCCTCTCCCTCAGACCACGGGGATGGGGTGGGGTGGGGATTGAGCAAGGAAGTAGGTCTCCTAAGCCCACATCTTCTGCTGTGTTCTTTCTTTCCTCTTGGTCCCCAGTCATCGCCAGCGGTCCCAGACCAGGCCTGCATCAGTCAGCGTTTTCTGCAGGGGACGATCATAGCTCTGGTGGTGGTCATGGCCTTCAGGTGACTTGTCCTCTTGGGTTCTGGGGAGGCTGCTTTAGAGAAGAGAGCTACCCAGTGAGTCAGATGTGCCTGGGGTCCAGGCTCTGGAGTTGGGGAGAGCAACATGGACTGGGGGTCAAGCAGCTGAGGTGAGGGAAAGTGGCTGCCTAGTCTGTCTCCCCCTCCAGAGCCTGCCGTAGAGAAACAGTGTTGGGTGGTGGCTTGCATTCAGGCAGTGACACTTTTCTGTGGCTCCCAGCGTGGTGTCTATGTCCACACTGTATGTGCTGAGCCTGCGCTCTGAAGAGGACCTGGTGGATGCTGATGGGTATGTCTGTGGAGATGGAGCTATTGTTAAGCCCTTAGGCCCGGTGGGACTGATGGAGGGTGGCTTGGGGAAGCTCGCTCTCTAACGGGGCTCAGTCTTAGGCTTATGGCCTATTACAGCCTGTTGAGGTGGTGGTGGTGCGTCTCCTGGATAGTGAGTGCTTTCTACAGGCCCCTTCTGGGCCTGCTCAGTATCCCTTCAGTAGCTGTCTGGAGGACCCTTGTAGGAAGGGGGACAGTGCAGGGAAGGAAGACCAGAGCAGGATCTTTGGCTCTGTCACTGTCACACCTCAGCTCCTGGGGTTACCTCTGACTGTGTCTTTTTCTCTCTCCTCCCTGTGTCTGTTTCCCTCCTGGTCTTTCTATTGTCTCCTAGCTCTCTTGCTGTGTCCACCTCCTGTCTTCTGGCCCTGCTTCAGCCCCAGCAACCTGGGGGGAGTGAGGCCATGTGCCCATGGTATGTCTAACCAAGCATCCCTCCTCGCCTCCTGCTATACCCTCTTCCTGCTTCTACTCCACATTCCTCCTCTCCACCAGCTCCTGCCCACCCCTGCTTCTCTGGGACTCCCAGACCCAGCTCCAAGGCTCCCCCAGTGCCTCTGAGCTCAGCCCACCCTTTCTTAGCAGGTCCAGCCAGAGCTTCGGGACCACACAGCTCCGACAGTCCTCCATGACCACCGGACTACCAGGCACACAGCCCTCTTTGCTGCTGGGTGTGTGTCTGGAGGGATGGGGTGGAGCTGGGGGCTGGGTGTGCGGCTCTAGTGTCCCCCTCCTGCTCATCAAGCTTCTGGCTTCCTCAGTTACCAATTCAGCCTCGGGTCCAGCTCTCCGTGCCTTGGACCTGTGCTCCAGCCAACCCTGCCCCATCGTCTGCTGCTCTCCTCCCGTCTCCAGTCCTGCTACAGATCCTGTCCTTGGCCCCACTCTTACTCCTACTCCAAGCTCCAGCCCTAACCCCAAGCACTCCGGTATGGATGTTTTGGGGGTAGGGCCAGGGTAGGCAGGGGTGTTTGGTATTATTTATATCCAGAGAAAGGCCCCAGAAAGAAGGCAGGAGGGACTCCTGGTTTGGAAGTTTGGTGCGTCACCCCCACAGGAACCAGAAAACACATGAAGGCTTACAGAAGCCCAGGACAGAAGGCAGCTGGCTTCCTTTTTCTTAGCTATCTTTGTTTCTGTCCGTAGGCCCCGGTCAGATGGCCCCACTGCCAGTCACCAACATCAGAGCCAAATCCTGGGGCATCTCGGCTAATGGCATCAGCTATTCCAAGCATCCCAAGAGCCTGGAACCTCTGGCCAGTCCTGTGGTCCCCTTTCCTGAAGGGCAGAGCAAGACCAAGAACAGCCCCAGCTTCAATCTCCAAAGTCGTGCCCGCAGAGGAGCCCCACAGCCCAGCCCAAGCCCGGCCCAATTCACACAGACCCAGGGCCACCTAGGTACTTGACTCTCAACACTTCACAGCCCCGGCCTATCCAGGGGCCATTGTCCGGGACCCATTTCAGCCCAGTCACATGGCTTCCTGGGCACAGACTTGTTAGTCAGCAGACATTAGGAATCGGGCCTCACATAGATCATGTCATTTAACCCTCACAACTTGGCAGGGGAAGAGAACTCAGAAAGTACGGCACTTGCTTTGAAAGCACCAAGGCCAGAATGTGTCAGGCATGGTGGCCTACACTTGCAATGCCAGTGGTAGCAAGATGGAGGTGGAGACAGGCAGACTCCTTGGGCTCTGTGGACAGCTAGCCTAGCCTGCTTGATCTAGCTCTAGCTAATGAGAGACCTTGTCTCAGACAAACGGAGGGAAGCTCTGTTGCCATGGTTCAGAAGAGGAACTGGAGACTTAGTGAAGGGTCATAGCCAGCCCATCAGCCATCCAGCTAAAATTCTGTCGCTAGTTTGCCAAATTCCAGCTTACATTTACTTCCCTTCTCTGTCAGGGTGGGTAAGGTGATGTACTAGGACCTCAACCTCAAGTCTTTGGTTTCTACCAAAATAGAACTTTTTTTTTTTTTTTTTTTAGCATAGATGTGGTTTTTTTCCCAGACTGACTTGTGTTCTCTGGCCTCCTGATAGCTGTAACCAGTGTCTCTGTGCTGAGATGTGGGCTTCCTCACTTTGGTTTTGTGGCTTAGCAAAGAGAGACCTAGAAAGTCTGGTTTGTGCAGACAGATGATCAAACTGGTGGGGCAACTCCAAGAGGTAGAAGCTTGCTTCAGTTCCATGGGTGCTTGAGATAAGCGTGGCTCCACCTGCGTGTGCACAGGTGAAGACACCTCAGAGTGACGGGTCCCCAGGAAAAGGGAGGGAACATAGTCTAGGAGGACCAAGGAAGAAGGCAACCAGGGCAGGCTTCCCAGAAGAGGTGACATTGAGCCATCTTTGAAAGACATCTGGGGGGGGGGTTGCCTAAGAAGAAAGCCATCTTGTCTGTATCTGGGGGGGGGGGTTGCCTAAGAAGAAAGCCATCTTGTCTATCTGGTAGCTTCACAGGGTGTTCTGGGTGCTGCTGCAGACCTTGATTTTGTACTTTAAAGAGCTGAAAATGTACCAGGTCAAGCAAATATTGAGAGGCTGGTGACCATAGCTCCCCATTTCCGGGGTGAAGGACTAGGCGGCAGCAGGCCTTAGGTAGTGTGATGAACGTGTAACCTCATCTCCCAACTCCATGTTACACCTCAGCAGTGAGCTGGCTCGGTGACAGCCACATGCTGGGGGCCGTCCCAGCTGTGTGTTCTGTTCTTATACCCTTTCATGGCTTGTTTCTGCTGCCATGGCGACAATTGCTGAGCCCAGGGCTGGGAAAGAAATGTGTGTAGTCAGGAGCAGAGACCTGAGAATGGGTTCCTGTACGTTGCTGGCCAGAGAAAGACCTCTGCTTGCTTTTAAGTGTCTTGGTTTGCCAGGCGGTGGTGGCGCACGCCTTTAATCCCAGCACTTGGGAGGCAGAGGCAGGTGGATTTCTGAGTACGAGGCCAGCCTGGTCTACAGAGTGAGTTCCAGGACAGCCAGGGCTATACAGAGAAACCCTGTCTCAAAAAAAAAAAAAAAAATGTGTCTTGGTTTTATGAAAGAGGCAGCTCTCTGGCTGGTGAGAACTAGCTGGTCCTAGAGCTGCCGGGAGAAGAGTGTGGTATGATCCTGTTGTGAGGGTCTGGAGAGAAGAATTCTTGCCTACACTGAGGTGTGAAAGTCCCAAGTGTGATGTCATTTGGCATCTACCTTTCCCCTTCTCACTGCCCCAACAGCCTCTCTTCTTCCAGACCCAGCGCCGTCCCTGACCTCCATCCAGCTGCTGGAGAATTCCATGCCTATCACTTCTCAGTACTGTGTACCAGAAGATGCTTGCAGGTACCGTCACTGCAAGGAGGGCCCCTCAGGTGCCATGAGCCCAAACTGTTTGGATGCTCAGATCTTGGCCCTTTGGGGAGGATCTTTTTCCATAAGTCTGGGCAGTCCCTTTCCCCATTTCTACAGGCTTCAGTATAGCATGAGGCTGAGGAGGAGAGAGAGACTGGCTTGCTTAGGTACCATCTTTGCCCCTTTAGGCTTGGAAACTTCACCTACCACATCCCTGTCAGCAGCAGCACACCACTGCACCTCCGCCTGACCCTGCAGATGAAGTGAGTGCTGGTGTGGGGGGGTGGGGGGGGGACCATGTGGAAGCCCTGAGAAAATTGAAAGCCAAGTGCTTACTAAATTTATTACGTGGAGGGTCCAGGCTACCTGGAGGACTAGAGGGGACACTGCAGCTTGGAGTTCAGTGGCTCTAAGACCCTGCTTCATGGGGACTCCATGGAACCATGGGAGAGGTTTTCTCCATCTCAAGCCCTGGACTATTCTATGTGGTCCTCAGGCTGTGAAGATACAGCTTGTCTCGGGTGGGGCTGGGCTGGATAGGACAAGGACATGAGGGAGCTATAGCTACTCAAATGGGAATCCACTTATTCCCTAGTTCCTCCACCCCTGTGTCCGTGGTACTGTGCAGCCTGACATCAAAGGAAGAGCCCTGTGAAGAAGGAGGCTTTTTGCAGAGGTTCCACCCCCATCAGGACACCCAGGTAGGGGCAGGTGGGGAGCTGTGGGCTGCCCAGGTCTCAGACCATCCTCTTGTCTGGATAGTGATCACCAAATGATGGAAAGCAGAGTGCAAGCATGTCTGCTGGGCAGACAGCTGGGCTCCTGTGTCTGGGGGAGGGGCATGCATGTCAGTCTTCATGCATCCATTCTGATAGGTATCTGCATCCCCTGTGACAGTGCTCAGGGAGGAGAGTGTATAAGGGCTGATCTGGGATGAGCACACTGCCCACTGCAGGCAGAACTGAGCTCCCCACCCGACTCCCCAGCCCTCACACTCAGGGCGGCCAGTGATTGACACATGGTGTTAGAAGAGCCCTGGGCTCCAGGCAGAAGGCCGGTTTGGGGTTCTGTTGCTCATGGTGATTTCTGCTCACTTGTTTGTTCAAGTATCTGTTGAGGCCTCTTGTCTCCTTCCCTGTGCTCCCAAGACCCTGTTCTCCAGGGAGAGAGAGAAGACAGGTATTTTATGAGCAGAGGTAGGAGGAGTTCAGGGTCATAAGGGAGGAGACTCGTGGCCTTATAGGGAGGGATGGTTAAGGATAGAGGGACAGCCAAGCCAGTGAGTCACTTTTAGCTGTGGTGCTCTGGCCTACACCCACACAACAGAGGCCAAGTCAAAGCCTCAGCTAAGGCAGGTAAGCTATGTGTGGCTGCCCACCCTCACACTCTGCCGCCACGATGACGGAGAGCAGTGAAGACCTTCATTTGAACCCAGCTCTGCCATATATGCATTTTGAAGGAGGCAAGTGACTGCAGATGGTAGCAGCATCTCTGCTTGCATCGCACTGTGGTCATGGGCACGGTGGTTAATAAGACACTCGCACAGCCTAGAGCATAAGGAGCTACAAGACAAAGGGAGGCCTCAGCTCAGGAAGGCAGTCTGCAGAGGGTGGTTACCCCTGCTCTGAAAGTGCTCACCCCTGGGCTGCGATGGCCATGCTGAGAGAATGCTGGTTAGGACAAGGCTGCCCTGACCTCTGTCTTCCCTGTCTCTCTAGGGCACCTCTCACCAGTGGCCAGTAACCATCCTGTCCTTCCGTGAATTCACATACCACTTCCGGGTGACATTGCTGGTGAGCACACAGGCACACAGAGGCTCTGGGCACATCTATGCAGCGTGGGGCTTGGGAGAGGAATAAGGGCTTTGCAAAGCAATGGTAGGGCTTGGGGTAACCACCTTACTCATCCTCATTTCCCTTTCATATAGGGTCAGGCCAACTGCAGCTCAGAGGCCGTTGTTCAGCCAGCCACAGACTACTACTTCCACTTCTACCGCCTGTGTGACTGAGCTGCCTCCTGAGGCAGTGCCACAGCCAGGACTGGAGTCCCTGGGCCATCAACACTGGATGCAAATGTGTTACACTGGAGCCTGCTGCAGGCCAGCTCTCTGCTCTTTACTGCTTCCCTTGACTGGGGAGACTGGAAGTCCTTACACTGGAGTTGCTGGGCCAACTGGTCACCCTCACACAGCACAGAGGTGGCTAGAGGGAACAGCCTCCTGGGTCTTCCTTCTGGTCATCACCTTGGGGAAGCACAGGACAAGTTCCATGGTTGTCTAGTTATGGTCCCTGGAGGGCTGACTTGCCCACCCTCACTCTCCCTATCTTCCCTTCCGAGTTGTGGTAGAGCGAAGACCCATGGGGGTTGGACCCAGACCTCTAACACCTGGCTGGACCCCATGAGTCCATGCAGAGTCAATAACTCTCACCCTCTATGCTGTTCCCAGGAGGGACAGCTTGGCAGTAACTTTCTGGGGTTTGACTGTTACACAAGACATGGATTTCTAAGCTTTAAGTGTGGTTGGTTCAGGAGTTTTCCCTGGAGAGGTTAGGTCCTAAGGATTCCTGAGGTAGTCAGGGCTAGCCCCGGATGGCTGGAGAAGCTGACCTTGTGCCTTAAGTCTACTAGTGCCTGATGGAGCCACCCTCATAGGGCTGAACCAGTGGGGCTGATGGGCCAGGTCAGCCTTTGACCCTTGATCCTGGAGGACCCTGGAAGGGGTGGTTCCCTGTAAGCTCCCAAGATCTATGTTCCTGGGAGTTTCCCAAACTCACGATGGAGTTGGCGACAAGAGCAGAGGAGCGGGAATCCCTGCAAGCAGTAGACTGGTTTCCACTGGAGGGTGAATGCAGATACCTTTTATTAATGATATACTTACTAAATGCACTTAACCAGGCACCAAGGAGTAGGACAGAATGGGAAGCTGAGTGGGCCTCAGTGTGGAGAGATAAGTAGACAGGACTTTCATGGCTTGGGTCCATGCTCCTCCCACACCCAAGAGGAGTGGTGGGTTTGAGTTTGGAGGTTTTACTCAAGTGACAGCTTCAGCATTTCTTGGTAGCACCTACAGCATTCTGATCACATGCAGGTTCCTGGAAGGAGTGTGTCAATCATTTAGCCGCATGTCATAGGTTCAGCAGTGGGAAAGGGTATGGAAACCTGGCCCTGCTTTTTCCAGCCTCCCATTCTGAGCTCTAAATGGGAAGCCTTTCTATGGGGGAGCTAAATTTGGGAAGCCTATGAACTGTGGGTCCTGCCAAGGATCTTAAAGCACTTATCCTCAGGATAGGAAAATAGCAGGGATGCCTTGCCCCCAAGATTTCTCCCCAACTTGGCTCCATTCCTCCATTCTGCCATAGGAAGCACAACTCCCCACATCAAGCCATGCTTGTCTAAGACCTTGTTCTGTTCTCCCACAAGGTCGTCCTTCCCACAGTACCTTAAGATTGCCCAGCCTCACTGCTCTAGTGGTATGCTGGTGCTCCCTTACTAGAGGGGCAAGTGTGTCCCCTCAGTCCTTAACTGGAAAGTGACCCTCTTCTAACCCCTGGAGTCCATCTGGACAGAGCCAGCCTGAGGCCCACTGGCAACTGCCTGTTTGCATGCCTGGGAAGAGGTCCTCAGTGTGAGTTGGGGTCAAACTTGGGCTCCAAGCTGCTTGAGGGGGGTCAACCTTGGACCAAAGTTGCCTTAAGCCCCAAGTATAAAAGGGCTTAGGGGAAGGTGTAAGGGCCAGAGGCTGGATGCTGACAGCCTAGCAGGCACTCCCTTCCTCTCTTCCTTCTGCTGTGTTCCTATAGCAACTGGGCTAAACTCCTCACTTTAGGCTGTATATAGGCCCCCCCCAACACAGATCCCTGCCCAATGCTGTTCCCCTTAGCAGCCTGCGTGTTCATAGAGCGTTTCCCCTCTTACTAACTCCCCATTTTCTCCGTGAGCTCTGACTCCTATTTATCGTATACTCACTCTGACTCTGAGGAAGGCAGAGAGGTGCCACTTGGCCTACTTGCTTTCTGTCCCCCCAACAGTCCTTTTCTTCTGAAGTAAATATACATATATAAATAAATGTATAAATACTGCTTTGTATCTGCACTTGCCTCTGGCATCTTCTTGAGATTGTTCTGGTGGGAGCCAGCTCAGAACAAGGTGACTAGCTACTCCATATCTTCCTTAGCCTCTCATCCCCGGACTTGGGTTGACCACACACATCCAAAAAACCTTCCCCATGCACCTGCCACTGCCCACCTAGAAAGAACCCATCTAAGGGAACAGGCTGGGCCTAGGGGACCACAGTCTAACAACACAGAAGTAGGCATGGGGGGCTGGTGAGATGGCTCAGTGGGTAAGAGCACCCGACTGCTCTTCCGAAGGTGATAAGTTCAAATCCCAGCAACCACATGGTGGCTCACAACCATCCTTAATGAGATCTGGCGCCCTCTTCTGGAGTGCCTGAAGACAGCTGCAGTGTACTTACATATAATAAAATAAATCTTAAAAAAAAAATGTAGGCATGGATCTTTCCTATCCACAGGTAAGCCTTAAACTAATGACAATATGACAGTGCTATGTAGCCCTTGCCCCCACAGGGAAGACACTAAAATTCTAGTATCAGGCACTGGTGAAAGGCAGCTAGGAAGTGGAAAAAGTAGGACTTCAACAGTCAAAGAAACCCCAGTTCCCTCCCCTCAGAATGGACATGAGGCAGGCCTGTCACACATCTGCCTTTATTGTAAACAGCAGGTGGGACACGTAGCAATGGTAAAAAATTAATTTACAAAAGCAGAGACTTGGTGAGCTGCCTGGTGGGTACCTGGAAGAAGAGAGCAGAATTAAGAATGAGTCCAATGTCCTTTCACATTCCCTCCCTGTAACCCTAGGCCCCTTGAGCAAAGACTGTACAAGAGCCAACAGGAATGGTCACTGAGGATGGGTCACCAGAAGGACTTCAGTGACCTATTTTAAGTCTCAGTTCCCTTCCAAGTCATCTGTGTATGACTTCAAAGAATGCAGATATAAAACCATAGGTAGCCTTCACCCACATCCCTATGAAGTACACCCCAAAGCTTGAGTGAGCCCTTGAGTACATGGAGAACTCAGAATGGACACGCCAGGTCAAATTTGGCTCAAATCCCCATGAACCATACAGTCTTGTATGGAGAGAGGACCCGTTGATATGGCTCTACGAGGCTTCTTCAGACGATCTTGTCACAGCTCTTACCCTTGGAGACTCATACGTAGATGCCAACCCAGAGCAGGAGGAAGAGGACTCCAAAGCCCATGAAGAGTGAGGCCACCAAGGAGATGAGGAGCTCTTTGTAAATATCGCGTGTGTACTTGGTAGAGGTGACCTCGTAACTAGGTAGGACTGCTAAGGAGAAGCAAAGACGGACCACAGTGCAGGAGCTGTCTCTGATTACCTTTCACGGGGAAGAACAGGCTAAGGGATTCCTGGGTGGCTTGTCTAGCTTGATGCAGCCAGGCATAGGGGACCAAGAGATGGCATGGACTCTGGTGCCTCACACTGTACCTCTGACATCCACGAGGAAAAGAAGCCCACAGTACTTAGGCCAATCGCCTCTAGTCATGTATGGCTCATGGTACAGCTGGGACTAGGTGCCAGACTCCTGACATGTGAGCACATCCCTGTTCACATCACCTTTCTGCTGGGTGGTGTGGTATATTCCTGTGATCCCAGCACTCTCCAGAGGCAGATGGACCCCATGAGTTTTACATCAGCCGTGTCTGCACAGTGAGACCCTCTCTCAAAACAAGACCAAACCAAACCCCCATATACCAAAGAACCACCTTTGGAACCTCAGTTAGAAAAGTAAACTGAGCTAATGTGAAGTTGGAAGACAAGGCCATGGCTTGCCCTTGGGCAGCACCGGCCTCCTCCTAACTCACTTTGTCTCCATCCCACCTCAAAGGGAAAACGTAGCAGTTATCCAATGTGGTTTCTCTCTCCATTCCATGGTCACTAATTCTGCCCCCTGGCTGCAAATAAAGGATACACGAAGAACCAGGCAGTGAAGAACATGCCTATGGCCAGAAGTACCACAGTCAGGTGAGGGAAGACAGCAGGGTTCACTGGGCTGGTATACCTACTCATGGCTTCGAGCTCCTAAGGAAGAAAGCAGGTCCATCTCAGTTTCAATCTGGGGAAACGCTGGAGCAGATGTGTACTGCTGAGAACTCCGTCAAGTGAGTCACTATGGAAACTACAATCATCTTGGCTGTGTGTGTTAAACTGTACTACTACCTTTATTCACTCTGTGTATATGTGTGTGTTTAGGTACCAATAAGTGCATTTTGAGTGTAATTTGTCAGAGGACAAATTACAAGAATTGGTTTTCTCCTTCCACCATGTGGGTCCTGGGGACTGACCCCAAGTCACCAGGCTTGAAAGTAGGTGCATTTATCTGCCGAGCCATTTTGCAGGTCATTCCTCATCCCCTTACATGCTTTTTAAATTTGGGTAGAAGTTAGAGGACAACTTTCCCAGAGACACCTTCTGCCATGCTTGAGGCAAGGTCTCTCTTGGTTTTTGGTCTTTGTAACACGCATTCCAGGTTAGCTAGCCCTAAGGCTTCTGGGCATTTCTCCTGCATCCATTTTCCATCTTGTGGTGTGTGAGTTCTGGGATTACCACATCTGGCTTTTTTTTGTTTGTTTGTTTTTGAGACAGGGTTTCTCTGGGTAGCTTTGACTGTCATAGAATTCACTCTGTAGATCAGGTTGGCCTCAAACTCACAGAATCTGACTGCCTCTACCTTCTGAATTAAAGGCATGCACCACCATCGCCTGGCCACATCTGGATTTTAAAAAGTAATGTGGGTTCTAGGATCCAACTCAGGCTATCAGGCTTGCACACCAAACCCTTTGCCCATGAGCCATCTCCTAGCCCTACATCACATCTTAAAAGTAGGGACGTGGCAGACTTTGTGGTAGAGCATTTGCCTATCATGCACGAAGTCTTAAGTGTGATCCCCAGCACTGGGAAATAAAACAAACAAGAATAACAACAAAGAATGGTAGCAGCCACTTTCAGTGAGATAAGAGCAGCTACGAGTCAGAGGATAATGGCTCTTAGGGGTTTCTGGCTAATGATCACTATGTAAGTCATGGATCTGCCTGGGGGACGACACCTAAAGAAAAAGCTTGCCCACAATTTCCACTGCTTTTGGGTCTGTGTCCAGGCTCTAAGCTGTTAATTTGTACAGGAAGCCAGAGCCTAGACTAGTACAGACAGCTCAAATTCTAATTCAGGAGTACTGTTTTTCATTGCCTTAGGAGGGAGCCACAGGGATCGCCTGGCAGAAGACAATTGGAATAATTCTGGCCCCACTGAATCATCAGTCTGAGTTAAGTAGTTGTAACACTATTTGTGTCACAGGGCTGTTGCATGATTGGAGAAAGATTAATGTTGACACATCTAGTTTACTGCCCGGCACAGAGTAACTGCTCAATAGATATTTGTTTCCTTCCTAAAGTTGCAGAGAAGACGATGAGATAATCCCTGTGAAAGGGCTATAAACGTAAAGTTCTGTACAAATGTTAACTTCCATTGTCACTCTCTAGCCAATGTTTCTAAAGTCCAGAACATAACAACTCCAGAGAAGTAGACTGAGCCCATTGTTCTAGGAGACACTGGAATTCAATTCAGTAAACAATTATGTCCCCCTTCCCCCCCTAAAAGAGCCAAGGACAATCGCTGCCATTTATGGAACCTCCAAATGCAGGCCCAGTGTTTGGCAACAGGAATACAAAGACGAATAGACATCATCCCAGAACTAGATGCACGTCAGATGGTGGTCACTAGGAGGCGTGGCAGATTAAAAAAAGAAGTCCAGGAAACGTGGCAAGAGGTGTGTACAGATTGAGAGCTCCCAGAAGGCAGACAAGTACCTATGAGAGTTTTAAGTGTTTTACCAGGAAATGATATTTATACAAGGGCCTTGCGGGATAAGTAAGATTTCATCAAGGGAATCCTTCCAGATAGAGATAACTGATCATAAGAAAGAGAAATAAAAGAGCGAAGGTTTTCAAAGTGCACCCTGTGACCCACAGACTTATAGTCAACATCATAAGCAAATTGTGATGGAAACCTCAGCCTGAGGAATACATGGTAAGAGGCTTGTTTCCCGTCCCTAACTCAAACTAGAGTTTCAGCGGCGTCCCACCCACCGGGCACTCCATACTGAGGCCTCCGCGGAAGAACGCGGTGAGGACCGGGCACACAAGAGCCCTAGGTCCTGGCCCACAGCGCTGTCCGTAACTCCCATCATCTCACCATTTTGCCCCGCACAGGATAAAGCACCGATCCGCCACCGGAAGAACACGTCGGCAGGAGCAAGCGCACTGAGCAACAGGAAAAGGATGTGGTCCCTTGCGCGTGGCGTTGTGGGACTTGTAGTCCCATGTTTTCAAGAGTAACGGGAACTAGGACTATGCGGACCTGCTGTGAGTGGCATGGGGTCGGACTGTGGGAAAGGGTTGTGTGAAGTTTAGGTTTTAATTCATTTTTTTTCCCGGAAAGAATGCCCACTATCAGCTGCTATCAGACCTGGCGGGGCCTACACTACACTTCCCAGGAGGCTGTGCGCGCCTGTCAGATCACGTGACGGGAGCGCGGGCTTTGGAAGGCGGCGAAGTTGGAAACCTTATCGGCTAGACACTGAAAGAACAGGCTCTGGACTGTCCAGAGAACGCTGTGGACTCCAAACCACTGCTAGCTGCTTAAGCCTCGTGCTCTCGAGACGGGGTGAAGTCTCGCGGAAGCGTCTCTGAGAGCGGCAGAGCCGCGGGAACAGCACCGGGCAGCCCGGGCTTGGTCCATTCGCTCTGCTCCGAACATCCCTCTTCGCCGGTAGGAAGAAGGTAATACCGTCCTTCCAGTGAGGACTCAAGAGACCAGAGCGTGTTCATCCTAGGGCCCTTGTGAGGAGCATGGAGCGGGGAAGTTTTGTATCTTTAAGGAACTGGGTTCATGTTCTGCTCACAACGAGAGACAGTGTGCTTTCTTCTATTTCTGACTGAGGCAGGTGTTGGAAAAGTCCCAAGGACATTTCTGGTGAAGGGAAGTCTGGAAGATTCCGCAGAACAGTGGGGCCCAGTTAATAGGGTGATTGATCAGTTGCCCTCTGGAGAGTGGGGCGCAGGGGAACTGGGTGTGTTTTTATCCTGCCTGCAGCCATTTCATTTAAGGCTTTGCTTTCTGGAAGGTCCTGTGGAGGCGGGACTGAGACTATCAGGTCAGAACAGGTTTCCCTCTGTGTGACTTGATGGGTGGTAATATCCTGTATTCATTCTAGCAACGTAGTAAGTGAGGTGTGAACCATAAAGTTGACTAGGGAACATGGCACGGCATCTGGTGATGTGTGTATTCCATCTGGTGTTTTGGTTGACCGCTTCTGCAAGGCAGAAATGGTTATCATTCTTATTTAACAATTCAGAAGTGACTTGTGTTACACAATCTTGAAGGTGTAGCGCACTTGCTAGTACGAGTGAGGGCTCTAGCTCAGTCCCCATTGTTATACCCACACACAGAACACCAGATTCAAGGATGAGTTTTTTATTTGATTTCTGCTCTGAGGATTCAACAAGGGACTTCACTCATGCTAGGCAAGCCACTGTACCAGTGAGAGCTTCAGTCTTTAGCCCTAAGGCTGAGTTTATGCTGCTTGTATTCTTAGAGGAACCACAGTAATACAAACTAGGAAGAAGGAAGGAAGGCAGGCAGGCAGGCAGGCAGGCAGGCAGGCAGGAAGAAGACCCACCTGAGCCAAAGAGAGAGTCAGGCCTTTTCACTAGGCTTCCGTGCTATACAAGTAACTGTGCTGAGGTGCTTGCAGTCAGGAAGGGAGTCATACAGGGTCACTTGGGCTTCAGAAAAGACACAGTGAAGTAAGACTGGGAACAAATTAAAACAATTGACAGGACTTTCTTATGGTGTGGACACACTAACATTGGGCGAGCAAGATAACCTTAATAAATTGCATATTAGAAAATCCCTTTATTGTACATTTAACACATTAATATGACTTGACTGACACAGTGCAGATATTTTAGTTTAAAATGGATTCTCTTTCCCAACTTAATTTTCTGTTTGTTTTTGAGACAGGGTCTCAACTATTTAACTCTGGCTGGCCTGGGACTTGCTATGTAGACTAGGCTGGCCTCAAACTCAGAGATCCACTTGCCTCTGCCTTCCAGGTGCTGGGATTAAAGGCGTGCACCATCACTCACAACTAGTTTTTTTTTTTTTTTTGTCTCCTAGCCGCCCCCCCCCCTTTTAATTTTTCTTGAAAGTCCATTTAAAGAAAAATAATTAGATAAAAGGAAAATTAATGTTTCAATTGGAAGAGCCAAAAAATTGTGAGAGTAGTTTTGGAAATGCTTCCCTAGGAGTAATTTGATGGAAGTACCACAGAAGTGCAGTATTGGGCTGTGTGAATCCAGCATGCCAGCCCTCAATTCAGGATCTGTGGGAAGTCATGACGTTCACATTTCAGACTTAGAGGGGGGAAGAGAGTACAAAGAGGAGGACTTAAAACTCCTCTGGCATCCTGATAAAAACAGGCCCTCAGGTGCTAAGGGAGATGGGAAGGGAAGAGTAGCAGCAGTGAGGTGGCCACCTGGTCCTCATGCAGAGGTGAACCCCTCAGGTCTGCTGCATCGGTTAGACATCTGTGGAGAAACAATAAATCAGACATAGTCATATTTGAATAGCTGGTACTTACCTGCTCCTAAGGGCTCACATCTGCCTCGATGATCTCAGGACCCTTCAAGCTGAGCCAAGCACTCTTGTCTTCTGTGATCCTTAATACAGATTAAAGTTGAAGTCACTCTGTGACAGATTGTGCCATTGCGTTATTCAGAGCCCTTAAGTTATTCAAGAACATCCCAGCTCTCATTCCTTGAAGCGCCCAGAGCAGTTTCTGATTCTCAGGAAGCCTGCTTGAGAATGGTGAATCTTGTTCACCTTTGCCTCTTCTGCTCTGTTGGCTTGGAGTCCTGCTGTGTCTGGTGTTAAATTTGATGAAACATGAGACCGGTGAATGTTGCAACTTAAAACTTTTGTTCCTTTTGTATCCTCCAAGTTCCTCCTCTTACTCTTCTTTCTTTGTTTTAGCCATTGCTCCTGTGCTACCATGGGAATTCAAGGCCTTGCCAAACTAATTGCTGATGTGGCCCCCAGTGCCATCCGTGAGAATGACATCAAGAGCTACTTTGGTCGCAAAGTGGCCATCGATGCCTCCATGAGCATCTACCAGTTCCTGATTGCTGTTCGACAGGGTGGGGATGTACTGCAGAATGAGGAGGGTGAGACCACCAGCCACCTGATGGGCATGTTCTACCGTACCATCCGCATGATGGAGAATGGCATCAAGCCTGTGTACGTCTTTGACGGCAAACCACCACAGCTGAAGTCAGGCGAGCTGGCCAAGCGCAGTGAGAGGCGCGCCGAGGCTGAGAAGCAGCTGCAGCAGGCCCAGGAGGCCGGGATGGAGGAGCAGGTGGAGAAGTTCACCAAGCGGCTCGTGAAGGTCACCAAGCAACACAATGATGAGTGCAAACACCTGCTGAGCCTCATGGGCATCCCGTTCCTTGATGCACCCAGCGAGGCAGAGGCCAGCTGTGCTGCCCTGGCGAAGGCTGGCAAAGTCTATGCCGCAGCCACGGAGGACATGGACTGCCTCACTTTTGGCAGCCCCGTGCTAATGCGACACTTAACTGCCAGTGAGGCCAAGAAGCTGCCCATCCAAGAGTTCCACCTGAGCCGCGTCCTGCAGGAACTGGGTCTGAACCAGGAGCAGTTTGTGGATCTGTGCATCCTACTGGGTAGCGACTACTGCGAGAGTATCCGTGGCATTGGGCCCAAGCGGGCTGTGGATCTCATCCAGAAGCATAAGAGCATTGAGGAGATCGTGAGGCGGCTGGACCACAGCAAGTACCCTGTTCCAGAGAACTGGCTCCACAAGGAAGCCCAGCAGCTCTTCCTGGAGCCGGAAGTACTGGACCCAGAGTCTGTGGAGCTGAAGTGGAGCGAGCCAAATGAAGAAGAGTTGGTCAAATTTATGTGTGGTGAAAAGCAGTTTTCTGAGGAGCGAATTCGCAGTGGGGTCAAGCGGCTGAGTAAGAGCCGCCAGGGCAGCACCCAGGGGCGCCTCGATGATTTCTTCAAAGTGACAGGCTCACTCTCCTCAGCTAAGCGCAAGGAGCCAGAACCCAAGGGGCCTGCTAAGAAGAAAGCAAAGACTGGGGGAGCGGGGAAGTTCAGAAGGGGAAAATAAATATGTCCTTACCCTCCGCTGTCCCTTGACCCCAGGATGTCTGTTTTGTACCCTCAGCTACAGCACATCCCTCTTGTCCCTCGTCTTGAAGAGAGTTCATTGCTTCCCAGCCCTTCAGCGCTTTCCCTCTCTTGACCCTGTAGCTCTGCTTTTTCTCATTTTTAGCTCAGGAAAGATGTCAGGCTCAAACCACTTCTCAGGTTAATGGGCACTGTAGCCATTGTTCTGTGCAACTGCTAGCAGTGTTTTAAGGAAGAAGAAGATAAAGCAGGGAGAGAGGGTGGAGACAGTTTCCCAGCGGGCCAGCTGGTAGAGGAGAGGTGACTAGAACATGACTGACTACTGCTCTTTCTAATTTCACTGTGCCCTGAAAGATGGCCATGAGCCTGGGATTCGCTGATGAAAGAACTGCAAAGAGAGACAAGCAGAGAGGAGTCTGGCTGACAACAGATTTAGTACTGACCAGCTGATTTTGTGGGCAGAAATTTGAACTTGCTGCCTGCTGAGTCCACTAGTTTTGCAGGGAGTGAGATGGCAGTGTTTAAGTTTTGGTTTGTAGTTTTCGTTTTGTCTGTCCCCTCTCCAGTGTTGGGGATTGAACCCAGGGCAAAGTATGCCACTGACCTGTGGCTCCAAGAGATGTTCTGATGGCCTTTCTGAGGTAATCAATTGAACTGAGGCTTTGGGAGAAACTGTTGTTCATAGGCTATTTCTAGTTTAAAAAATGTGAAGAGAAAAAAAAAAACAATAAAATTATAAAAGTGACCAGAATGTGTCTTTCTGAATGTTTGAAAACACCCTGAGTGCCTTAGTTTCCTGTAGAATAAATATAATGGTCTCCTTTCCCCCTCTAAAATTCCCAGCAGCCTGGGATTGCCCTGGTAACAAGTGGTTTGTTTAGGACTGACCACAAGGTAGCGCTGTGCCCACATAATGTGGCCACACCAGCCTTTTGTACTTAGTTTGAATAGCTTGACAGGATTTCACGCGTTCCACTGTCTGTGAGATAAAGGAGTCTCCTAGAACAGTCTTATAGTTTAGATAAACTATCTTATAACATCCAGGCAGTTTGATAGGCCACTTGATAAACACTTGCTATTCAGAAACCTTGTTCTACTAGGTGGTAATGGCATACACCTTAGTCCCTTCACTCAGGTGGCAGAAGCAGGTCAATCTCCAAGTTCAAGGTCACCCTGGTCTACGGAGCAAGTTCTAGGACAGCCAGGACTACACAAATCCTACGGAGCAAGTTCCAGGACAGCCAGGACTACACAAATCCTGTCTCCACAAACCTATAAAACAAGTAGGTAAATAAAAGAAGCCTTGTTCTTACTGAGATTTCAGGTGTTTGAAAGTTTTTGAGTACTACATTTAGGTTTTCCCAGAGAACAGAACAGATACAATGAGCTATGTATATGTTAAAAGGAGATTCACTAAAGTGGCTTACAGGGTGTGGCCCCGCTGGTCTAACAATTGGTATCCAACAAGAAAGTCAAGAATTCAGTAGTTTAGTCCACAAGGGATGTCTCAGCTGCTCTTCAATCTACATGAAGAATCCCAAAGAAGTAGGTTCTAATACTAGAGAAGGGATGTCTCAGTGAGAGGATGCTTGGGCAAGAAGCAAAAGTCTCCATGTCCCTTCGTGTGGGCATGGGGTAGAAGGGGTAGCCCAGAGTTAGGGTGAGTTTTCTACCTCCACACAGACTGGGCCAGCTGTTTGGGTTCTAGTTGCTTCCAGACACGGTCAGGTTGATTAGCCATTATAACTAGTAAAGCTTAGAGGGGAGCCAGCCTATTTGAGTTCTGATCTCACAATTGTGCTACTAACAGCACGTGACTACCTTGGAAAGGTCTTGACAACAGACTGAGTAGAAGGCTAGTATGGATCTTCAAGTCCTTTCAATTCTACCATACGGTGGGGTCAGGTGAACGTGTGTGGAGGTCAAAGGGCAGCTTGCAGGGATCTTTTACCTGCCATGTCTTTGCACAATGATTTTTAATTTCCTCCCTGGTCATCCCACCCCCAGTTGCTGTGCCTTCAACAAGAAAGTCGAGAATTCAATAGAGTCCACAAGGGATGCCTCAGCTGGTCACACACAAACACACACGGTCTCACTATGTATCCCTGGCCAGTCTGGAACTCGGACCAGGAAGGAATTCATACTGTTTCCCAAATGAAGTCTTGGGTGAATGTAGACACTACGTTTTATCCTGAGGGCAGAGCACTTATTTTGTTCTCTGCTCTCACAGTTGATGAGTGGAACTGACTTAGCCAGATTAAATTTGAGGGTTTTTTTTTCCCCCTGATTCCATAATTTGATTCTAAATGTGCAGTGGCAATGAGCTAAGTGCCAAGGCTGCCCTGCCTGAGTGCAGTGGCCTTTGGGGGCTTGTCTCCCGTGGTTGGCAAGCATTTAGAGGTCTGGCTTGCTTTTAAATTTGAACTTTGTAGCCTTTTCTAATTGTGCTGGTATGTGCTTGGCCCTGTGAACGTTCTGATGTTTCACTCAGCTGAAGTTCAATAGTTAAGAGGCATTGGCTCTGCAGTCTGATGGAGGCAGTGTTGGCACAGAGAAAGGCAGACAAGACTTATAGCTATAACCATGCTGAAATTCAAAATAGGTACAAAAGGAGAAATGATTCAAGATGAAAAGTTGACTAACTGTGAGATCTGGCAGGAGTACCTCGGCAGTACAATGTCTCTACAGATAGGCACTGGGACGAACCTGGCCTTGTTAGATCACCCTTACATGGGAAGTCACAGTCCTGCCCGGGTTATACAAGGGAACTGGCAGTGATTCATGTTCCTAAGGGAGTTGAGCTCACAAGTAGGAAGGGACTTAGAAGTAGCACTAAGGAATCCTGTGTATATTATGTGTGCACATGTTCCTGCATGTTTGAATGTCAAAAAGGCCAGAGGGTCAGCAACTGTCAGCCTTAGTCAATCCACCATCTTTTTTTTCACTGAATCTGAAGCTTACCAATTTGCCTAAGGTGGTTGGCCAGCAAGCTCCAAGGATACACCTCTGCTTATGCTGGGTTATAGATCTCCATACCTGGCTTTTACGTGGGTCCTAGGGATGTGAACTTGGACAGGAAGTGCCTTACCAGCTGAGGCAGCTCCCCTTTTCTGCACCAGGGCATTGGGTAGGCATGTGCGGACAAGCAGCGCCGATTTCAAATGAATAACAACATTCTTTTGGTCCAAATTAAATTTTATTTTTTAGCTTCATTGGGATGTGGTAACAGCATTGGCACACACAGATACTGACATTAGGCTCAATTAAGTGAAATGCCGGTGGACAGGAAGAAAGAAGATGAAGGTAATGAAGACAGACATGGAAGCTAGAGTTAAGTTCGGATATTCTGCCACTATCTACATGAGCAGAGGTGATTTTCCCTCTAACCCTGTTTTCTTATCTCAGTGGATCTGAGATGCTTCACTTTACCACTGTAACATTCTGAGGCTTGTCACTCGATGTCCCCCGTGGCTATGCAAAAGCCACAGTGAAGGCTGAGGAGAGAAGGCCACAGTGGTTCAGATGCTCTGAAGACCTGGTCTTGGTACAGCAGAGCTCACTGGTGTTTGCCCAGACTGGCAGCTGAAGGCTCAAAGCCAGTGGGTTAGACAGACTGGCAGTGCCACTTCCTAACCCCAGGTGGCAGGGAACGGGCACGGGGAGGGATCTGCACCTATTCTGGAGAGAAGGCGCTAATAAAGGTAGTACTCTTTAATCCTGATCTTTCCTACGCAGCCTGCTTCAATCAGGGCCAACCACTGGGAAAGATCTGTGCTTTTCTGCAACCTGCCTATCTCTACACCATACTCCAACATCCCTTAACACACACCTTCATCTTGACCACCTGCCATTTCTCCACAAACACGAGCTGCACTTTGCCTTCTTGAGGT
Organism: Mus minutoides; assembly: GCA_902729485.2. Taxonomy (NCBI): domain Eukaryota; kingdom Metazoa; phylum Chordata; class Mammalia; order Rodentia; family Muridae; genus Mus; species Mus minutoides. The sequence continues at coordinate 3,354,991 of LR749531.1, read as the reverse complement.
TTTCTCTTCCAGACAGGTGGTCATCATGCTTCCAGTAGAATCTCTTGAGCAGACAACAAACCCGTGGGTTTGGGGAACAAGAGCAGGAAAGTGGACATACAGGTTAGGTCTCTCCGGGCATGTTCCTATGTTCTCTGGAACATATCTTTTACCAACCAGAAGATTACAAAACCTTATTTTATTGTTAGACCGACTCGCTTTGTCAGAAGTTACCCTAAATTTCTATCCGGCATCCAGTAGAGTAAGACGCTTGAACGAGTAGACAGAGGAGCTTCCTCTCTGCAGCAGTGATGTTCACAGACCTCCGTGTTTCTAACCTTCCTGTTTGTAACACGGAACTGTGCCACACAATGCTGGAACGTGACATAGAGAACAGGGATTCTGGGTCTGCACAGAGCCCTGGCACTCTGATGGAAGCCTCAATCGCTTTTGTTGACGACTGTTTTGTTGAACTTAGAATTACAGACTGGGGAGCAAAAGGAAACTATGGGAGTCTTGTTCAGTAGGAGGAAAGGCCTCATTCTTTGTTTATGTTCTCCTTGGGGACTGATTAGAAGAGATGAATCAACAGAGTTTCAAAGGCCAGTATCTGCCATCCGTTTTGTCAAGAGCTAAGATCTAATGTTCTCTCTGGAACCTGGATGGAATGAGACCCAAGAATTGCGTGTGCCAGGATCTTCCAGGGCCAAATGCCTCCCAAACCACAGTCCTGGCCTTTGTCCTGCCTGCTTCTGAAACTGAAAAGCAGCTTCTCCCAGCAGCCAGAGGCAGACACGGTCACACCCAGCCCTCAGCAGCAAGCTGCGCTCCTGGACAGGGCGTTGTGCCAGGCCTCGGAATTCTATGCATGAATGCCCTCTTTCTAAATCATGTTCGAAGGAGTCACACTGTTCCTCAGAGACTAACAAGGAGGGTGGAGAGTCAGATAGCCCAGTGAGACGGGCTCATACTTTACAAGAGGGGTTATCTAGTGTGGGGTCCCTACTTCATGCAGGGCTCTGCAGGTGCCACAAATTTGTCCCCCCGCCAATGTAGAAGAAACAACAGTTTTGAATTCCTGCCTCATCAGCTCTCCCCTCCCTCAAGTTGGGTACCCAGAAGGCAAGGGGGGCGCAGATGTGAGTATGAATATCTATGTTCCTTAATCTTTTAAACATTAGATTCATAGTGGCATTGTCCCTCCAACTCCTGCTTTTGCTCCAGGTGTCCTCTTCCTCCTCCACATGGAGGTTTGCTGCTGCTATTGGTGAAGGTAAGCATCCAACCAGAGCTGCCCTGACTCCTTCAGGGAGCTGTAGGGACAATAGGAGCAGAGAGAGAGGGGGGCTGAGCCACTCACCTGCAGATAGGTCCCCTCCCCCTCAGAGGCTTTACCCACTTGCTTAGAGGAAGTTGGCCTGGTCATGGACCAACACACCGTGCCATTGCTGATGACCAGGAACCCTTCCTGTGACTCCTCATCCCCACCCCGTGCCGCATGCCCATCATCGAGCCTTTCCTCCCCGCTGCCAGCTTCCCAGGCTCATACTCACTAAACAATGTCCGCGAAGGCTGTGAGCAGGGGCTTGGACTCATACTTGATGCCGTACTTGGCGCACAGGGATTGTACTAGCGGTGCCACCTTGTGGTAGTTGTGCCGAGGCATGGTGGGGAAGAGACTTTAGGGATAGCAGAGTAGTTAGTGGCTTCTGCTTCTCTACCCATCCCCCCTCTACTCCCGCAACACCCCTGCTTCAGGCCTCTCCTACTCACTGGTGTTCAATCTGGAAATTGAGGTGGCCACTGAACCAGTTGTTGAAGGCTGATTGGTGAACATTGCAGGTTGCTTGCAGCTGGGGGGAGGGGAGAAAGTCGAGGGAGGGCAGGTCTCCATGTCAGAGCGCTGGGTCTTCCTTAGGGAGGCTGTGTGGAACTATTCCCCTATCTCTGGTCACCCCCTCAGTGGGAGAAGTCTCAAGCTAACAAGGTTTGTGTGAGAAGGCAACTTTGGCTATTTCTGTCCAGCACCCACCCTTTTCAGTAGCTGGGGGGGCATGTCCAGGTTTTCCAAGTGACTGTCCCTTACCTGGGTGGAGACCCAGTCCACATTCCGGTCATGATCGATGTGCATGGGGATATGGTTCATCTGTGTCACCCACACAAACCAGTTGCTTTCCAGGAACCTGTTGAATGTGGCATATGGCCATAAGCAGTACAAGCCAAGCAGGGAGTTCTTATTCCCCAGTTGCAACACCAGCCTGGGACTCCCAAGCCAATGCCCCAAATGACCCCCACGGCCCCCCACGGCCCCCAGACCCATCCATCACCTTGTACTTTCCCTGCCAACCATTACATTCCACCACATGTCCATACCTGACAATGAAGAAAAGACCCAGGAAGCCTTTCAGCCCCAGCAGGGGCATGTAAGTGAAGAAGACGCGGGCATAGAAGCTGAGCATCCAGGCCAAGTCCTGCAGTGGGAATTGGAGCGTGGCACTGTCCTCAACATTCCCAGTGGTGCCTCAGCCTCCCCCCCCCCGTGAAGGGGTCCCCCCAGTCTCCCTGCCTACAGCACCTCCTACCCTGTCTAAATGCTACTACACATTCCAGGAACAAGGCTCTGTCTAGGCCACTGTATCGATTGAAGTTCCGGGTCCTTTTCTGCAGTGAACCGAGCCCTATACTCGTTCCCCCATACTTGAGTCCTCTACACTGAGATCAGTATCCGAGCTCACGCCTCCACTCCCAGCTTGTCTGCTCAGAGCCTGTCTTCCTTCCCCAGGCCCTACGTCTGAGACCAGTTGGAAAAGCAGACCCAGGCCGACCCCTATTGAGGCTCCCCGAAGCCTCTTCGGCCCGCATGTCTTTTCACGGGCCAATCACTTTCAGCTTAATCCTACATTCCCAGAGAGCAGGGACCATTCGCTACATCTCTCCCCGCTGTCCTCTGCAGTTCCTGAGTGCTGTGCAGCCTGGGGACCCTAGGAGAGCCCTGCATGAAGCCTGGCGTGGGGAAGCAGAGCGCAGGTGAGGCCAAGTCTAGAGAAGAGCCTCTCTCCCTGGTTCTATTTTGCTCCGTCAGCCTTGGAGTCTTCACGCTCCACAGAGCACACCTTTCCCTACGCAGTACCGGAGAACCTGGTGCACGAGGCTTGCGGGCCAGGGATACTCACCACCCATTTCTTCCGCTGAACCACAAAATAGAAAATATACCACTGGAAGTAGAGAGGCAGCAAGGCTGGGGGTCCGACTGGGGAGGCAAAGGAGATGGAGGAGGAGTGAGCAAGCAGGGGTCAGAAAGGGCTGCTATGGTGAGATAGCCCCAGCACAGGACTGCCTCCTGTCAGCCCCTAGCTGCCCCACCACTTCTCCATCAACCACAAGCTATGGGCACTTGGGCAGGAACACAAGCCTAGAGAAGGCCAACTCTGTAAACGGATGCCATGGAAGCCGAGGCTGGGAGCAGTATCCCTTCCTCGTGGAGGAGGGTGTGTGGGAGCTTAAGCCTCAAGCATGGAACGTACTCTATTCCCAGGCCTTTAAAAGGGCACATTAATACTCCCTCAGTGCCCGGACTACAGCTCTGCCTCCACAGTCCTGTCACATTCTCACTGATCCACTATGCAGGTCAAAGGGCAGGGGAAGGACTCTGCTGACCTGTCACAGTCTGAGGCACACCTGATGTTATCCCAACCTCAGCACAGCAGTCTCTACTCATAGCTTCTTCTATCTGGATTTGCCACAGATTCTAAAACTCTTTCCCCTCCCTCCCGATGTACAATGTGTATGTGTGAGTGTGGGCCATAATGCACAAGTGCACATGTTGAGGTCAGAGGACAACTTTACACACGCTGCTTCCTCTCCTTCCACCGTGAGTTCTGGTTGTCATGCTTTTACCAGCTAAGCCATCTCATGGACCCTTCCCATTCCCAGCTCTGGGACCACAGGCATGTGCCATCACCTCTGGATTTGTGTGGGGGGGTGGGGTCTAGAAATCTAAAATCAGGTCACACATGCATAGCCAGCTCTTTACCAACGGAACCATCTCCCCAGACCTAAAACTATTTTTTATAGAAGTCTTTACTCAATCCTTCTACCATGTCCAGCCTTTTCTAGAAGGGACAGTTGGCAATAAGCAGTTAGATAAATTCCCCCAATTCTTCCCCAGTCTTCCTTTAAAAACTTGAAATAGATACAGGTGCCAAGTATGAAGTCAGCCTGAGCTGCACAAACCTCTCTCATAAAAAACAAAAACAGCCGAGTGGTGGTGGCACATGCCTTTAATCCCAGCACTTGGAAGACAGAGGCAGGCGGATTTCTGAGTTCAAGGCCAGCCTGGTCTTACAAAGTAAGTTCCAGGACATCCAGGGCTATACAGAGAAATCCTGACTCGAAAAAAACCAAACCAAACCAAACCAAACCAAACAAACAAACAAGCCTAAACCCAAACAAACAAAAAGCCCTCAAAACTCATTAAAGTACTCCCAAACTGGTCCCCAAAACTTGAGGTCTTAAAGGAATTTTAAGGCCAAAATTTGTGCAGTATGCAGCAGGCTTTTGAAGTAGGGAGTATATAACCAAACCGTCTTCTGCTCAGTTGCTAAACAAATTTCTTCTCGGACCCCACTGGCCAAGGAGACATCCTAACTGACCCCACCTTTGTATGACTAGGTTTAAGACAAGGCTTAAAACTAAACCAGGAGGCTCCTGTTGACCATTCAGTTTCTTCCTGGAAGAAAGGAAGAGTGGAGGATTGAGATTGTCCCCGAACACAGATGACTGTCCAAGCATTAGCCTGTTGACTTGACTCAGGGGAAAGGCCCTTTGCTCCCCGGTGGGGGAGGGGCATCCGCAGACAATACTTCCTCCTAGGCCTCTCCTAGGGCTCCTCCTGCCCCTCCCCCCAGGCTGACACTCACTGAGGAAGAAGTACTTGTGCTGATGGTTGTATGGCATGTGCTTCTTCTTTTCTCTCCCAAGCTGTGAGGAAACAAACACAAGTCAGCAGCAGAGCCCAGACACCCATTTCTCCCACAGAGCCACCAACTTTCCCTGTGCTGACACCGGGCCTACTTCCGGAACCTTTAGCTCTTTGCTACCATTGAAAGGCTCTGACAGGCGCCTGGAGCAAGTGGCCAGCCCTGGCTTGTGACTTATGACTCTACCATGACAAGGAACACACAAGAGTGTACACTAGTCAGTCTACAGGATTCCTGATGGCTATCTAAGTCTCTGTCACATGGTTTACAGGCCCAACCCCTCCTGCTTCCGGTACTTTTTGAACCTCAGAGTCTCAACAGAAAACTATTTTTGCCCCTAAATAGGTGGCCTTTCCATCACAATCTTTTAGACTCTTTTTTTTTTCTTTCTTTCTTTCTTTTTTTTTTTTTTTTTTTTAAAGTCTTATATGTATGGGTGTTCTGCCTGCATGAATGTCTATGCTCCAAGTGCATGCAATACTTGTGGAGGCCAGAAGAGAGCAGCAGACCAAGCTGAGTTACAGATGGTTGTGAGCTCCCATCTGGGTCCAGAGAATCAAATCCATCTAGGTCTTCTGGAAGAGAAGCCCATGCTTTTAACCACCACTGAGCCATCTCTCCAGCCTCTCTTATGGACTCTTCAACATGAATTCATAACTCCCCTTGAAAGTTCAGTAATATATGTAGAAAGATTACCAAGAACAACTCAGCAATCTAAGGGTTTTGGCAGAGATTTGCCCACTGAGTGGGTTGTTATTATTATTATTACTATTATTATTATCATTATTATTATTTTTTAAGCCAAACTACTGAACAGACGGACTGGGACTCACCAGACCATTCATCTGGCCCAGAGCCACTCACATGGGTTCATATGTGTTCTGCTGTCTCACTCCATGGCTCTGGCATTTTTTTCCTAATTAGTTTTGGTGAGCACATTCTGAGTTATCCAGAGCACATTCTGAGTTATCTTCACACATATTCACAGCCACGCCTATAAATCATTCATCAAAACTGTGTTCTTTGCAAGCCAATTTGGCTGGATGAGACAATCTTTCTACACTCATGGAGTCATTCAACAAGCCCTGGAGTGAGGGCACACCACTATTCACTGTTTGAGGTGCTGAGAGTACAGAGGTGAACAGTAGGGAATTCTCATCCACATAGATTTTATAATCTGAAGAGATGAAGTGGGTAGTAAACTTGTAGTTCAAGATCATTTACAGATTACAGATGGGAGAGCAGGTCAGACAGTGGGGCAGGGCAGACAGAAAGGCAGCAGCTTGGCAAAGATGCTCAGGCCTGGCCTCCCTTGGGCCCTGATAACTAAATGAGGAATGGCAGGTGTGCACAAATCCAAAGAAAAGCGGTCAAAGTACAGGGTGTAGCCAGATCCAGAGCTCTCGAGGCCCATCACACCAGAAAGCTAGGGAAGGCCACGTTACTCAGGCCCTCAGGAAGCCGCGCCTCCAACTACTCCATCCTGCAGGCAGGCCTTGGACTCACTTATATATGGTCTTCTCTGTGTTTTTGTGTGTGCTGGCTTTGTCCAGAGGTGCAGAAGTGAGCAGCACATACAGCTACAGGGGCAAATGAAGCAGAAGATGGGTCAGGCTGAGTGCTACCATGCAATGTGGTTTGTTTCCCAGGGGTTCACACGCTGCATGCTTGGTCACCAAGGCAGTGATGTCAAGAGGCACAGCTCGCTGTGAGTCAATGAAAACACCCTCTGAAGGGATTCCTATGAGTCCAGTGGGACCCTAGTGAGTTCCCATTTGAGAGTGAATTGTTTTAGATACTAATCTGGCTTCTATCCCACCCCATTTGCTTTTACGGCCACTCCCACCAATGTCTGGCATCTCTCACAGGGCTCGTCCTAGAGGGCAAACTGATGGGGCTTTTCCATCTTCAACTTTCAGTCTCTGAGAACAATAAACTAAGAAGACATATTTTCTTTATAAACTACCTAGCCTCAGGTATTTTATTATAGCAAGGCAAATTGGACAGTTACTAGATAGTGGGGGCACTGGAGCTGGATAATTTGATGGAATTAGCATACAATCTGGAGACAGGTAAAGAAGCCTCACAACATTAACCAAGGAGATTCCATAGAAGCAAAGCACCCCTCTTGGTTGGTGGGGTGAGTAGGGACTGCTCTGGGGAAGAACCCTGTCCACTGCTACCCCCTTAGTGATCAAGTACATTATGGTCTGGCCGCAGTGCTTAGACTCTCAGAGTTTCAAGGGTTGAGGGCAAAGTGTTCCCTGTATCACTTTGTTCTCCAAGAGTGTTAGGAGGCACTGGGCAGATGGCGGTAAGGTAAGTGTCCTCAGAGAGACCAAACCCAGCCTCCTACATCCATTCATTCTCGTTTTCTGTGTCTGTGGGGGTGAGGGAGGGTACGCATGTGTGCAGGTGTACTTGCCCATGCATATGAAGACCAGAGGTCAGCTCTGGGGGTCTCTACTGGGTGCTCAGGTGCTTAAGATCCAATCCCAGGTCTTCACACTTATGTGGCAAGCACTTTGTCCACCGACTTATCTCCCTAGCCCCTACTCTTTCTCTTTCTGATGTCTGTGGACCACAGTTCCTTGAAAGCCACAGTACCCAAGAACCAGCAAAGTCCTCCCTTTCCTTAAATCATCTGTGGGGACAAGAGAAGTGCTTAGCGCCTAGTGCTCTTCCTGAATGACATGGGCCAGTTCCCTACTGTGTATTGCTGATGGGGCAAAAGGGAACATGCAGAACAGATCAGCAGAGGCCAGTGCTTAGGAACTGTGAAAATGGGAGCTTTAGGGACAGATGGAGCCCAAGTCTCAAGCTCTGAGTGCCCCGTGCCAGCAGAGCCAGAACTGCCAAGGCTCTCCCACAGTAGGTTTCAGCCAGAGAGGACAGGGCAGCCAAACTACCTTGAACTCATGCCTAAAAATGAACTGTGTTCAACAGCTTAATTCAAACAGCTGCCATTAGGTGGGGGGAGGGGAGCTGGCAGAGCTCTGAGAGGGTTTTTAATTAACTTTTCAAGGAACTCTGCTGGGCATTCGGAACCTTCTATTGCTTATGCCAGGCGAGTTCACCAGCTCTCCACCCCGGGACATTCTCCCTTCAGCTCTCAGCCTCAGCTGACTACTCAAAGCCAATGCTGATCACTCTGGAAGATGGGCTGGCCTCAAACAGGAGGGGAAAAGTACAGTGGTATTCACGGATTGGTTCCAGGTGTCCACAGATGTTCAAGTCCCCTGCATGAAGCGGCATCCTACTTGCAATAACTGACACATGCTCTCCTAGCCCTGCAGGCTGGGAGGTGAAGCTTTGGTCGCTTCCCTCCTTGAGTTAGGTCTTGCTATGTAACCTAGGTTAGCCTCAAACTCTCAATCCCCTGCTTCCACTCTCTGTGTGCCGGGATTACAGGTACATGCAACCATACCTGGCTTTGTTCCTTCCCTCCCACCCGATTTTTCTTTCTCTATCCTTCTTTCTTTTTGGTGTTGTGTATAGAACCCAGGGCCTCACTCAAGTCAAGTAAATGCTCTATCACTGAGCTCTCCCCAGCCTCCTTCCAACATATAATAAACCCTCTCTAGATTGATTATACCTGATACAATGTAAACACGATGCAAAAAATAGTTATCATAATGTGCTATTTAGGAAGGAATAATCAAGAAGAGTCTAGAGCCAGTGGGTGAGACGCCTCCCTGAGAGAACTCAGAGGGTAAGGCACTTTTGAGGGAGCTGATGACCTGAGCTCAAACCCAGAGCCCAAGGAAAGGTAAAAACTGACCCCACTAAGTTGTTCTCTGACACCTGCTCTCACATAATAATAAATAAAATCGGGCTGGAGAGACGGCTCAGCTGTTAAATGCTAGGCTCACAAACAAAAATAAAATAAAGCTGAAAATCCCAATAGGCTTGGTGAGATGGCTCGGTGGCTGAAGGTATTTGCCATGCAAGCCTGGTGACTTGAGTTTCATCCCCAAGACCCACATTAGAGAGGTGGGAGGAGAGAAGTGACTCCACAAAAGTTGTCCTCTGACCTCCACACGTGTGCCATGGCACATGTGCCCACACACAGTAATAATAAATTAAAAACAGCTTGTACATGTTCATGATGGGTGTGATTTTTTTTTTTTTTTTTTCTGAATATCTGTTTAAATCCACTGATGCAGAATCTAGGGATACAGAAGCCAGCTGTATTCAGAGGGAGTGTTCTGGGCACTGATATTAGACATGTGAGACAGTCAAGTCCGAGGCTAAGCAGGCTGTGCCACAGCCGAGTATCCCGCATAAGAGACAAACGCCAAGTGCAAGGAGGGGCCTTTCAGGAGCAGGGCATCAAACAGCACCCCAAAGAGGTATCTTAGTCATCGCCCAAGATGAGCAGGGGCTTGCACAGACTCCCTGTAACCCACTGAATCCTCTGCAGAGTGGGGCAGTTTTGTGCAGTAACTGCTAACCGATTGGTCTTGAACAGTCCTGGTTTATCTGCCCTCCACAACTTCCAGAAAGCAAGAGCCCTGCAGCTTAGCCCCTGATGTCCTACCTTCTCTGATAACAGCAAACAAGCACTTTCCCTTTAGCCTGCAGAACAGGCTACTCCATTCCCCTCTGCACTCACACCCAGCTTACCTCCACAGAAAGGACCTTCCCCAGGGCGAAGAAGAGGGGGTGCATGTTGATATCGGGGTCCTTGCGGAAGCAGTTAGGCTTGGCGTGGTGCTGGAAATGCATGTGGTTCCACCAGCTGGCGGGAGCTCCCTACAGAGAATTGCAGATGAAAACCCTGCCTGAGTACCCTGCTTCAGTTCTTAGCACCCACATGACAGCTCACAACTGTCTGTGTGACTCTTAGTCCCAGGGGATCTGACGTCCTTGCTTGTGGCATACAGACATACACACAAGCAGGACACATAAGATAAATGAATAAATTTTTTAAAAGGAAGAAAAGCCAGGGTCATGAGCACATCTCCCACACACTGGCAACCACAAATGATTAGGGTTTAGGGGACCCCAATAATCTCACTGACCTTCAGGTGGCCAATCACAAAATGATGTAGCAGGTGATTCCATGTTGAGGTGCCAAAGACTGACAGGTGCCCAAAGTCATGCTGTAGCCAACCTGCTTGGGCCTAAAGAGAAAGGCTAGTGCTCAGGGCAGCCTGTGCCTAGCTAGGGCCCTTCTCACAGACCTTGGCAGCCCCTTTAGCTCCATGGATTGCTGCAGTACCTCAAGGGAGCACATTAGGGTAAGCCATGGAACCCAGGTTAGCCTCAAACTCTCAACCCAGGTTCCAATTCCCTCTTGGCCCCTGAGTCACATGTGAGCTGAGGCAGGCCACACCCCCTTCTTTCTTCTGAAGTGCCACAACTTAGGACAGATTGACATTCAGAAAACAGACTGTTAGAACAAATCCTGGTGCCGGACCATGATTGGCTGGCACCATACTGAGTAATATCAATGGTTGGGAAGGGAGCCAACCATTGGTTCTTGGCATACTTGGGACTGTGGTAGAACCTGAACCTGAAATTTCAGAGAACAAACTACACAGGAAGAAGGGGACGAGAAGCTGAAGAGGCTGTGATTGAACCACAAAGCATGCAAAAGTCAGACACAACAGAATGCGTGTTCTCTCCCTGTGCCAAGTCTCCGGGATATCTACAGATCCCAGGAAGCATTCTTGGCCTTGACATTTTCACTAGGAATTCCGAGAATAACCAGGCAAAGGCGCTCTCACCTGAACTGTACTGAGCAGTACTGCACAGAGGATGAAGGGCACCAAGGAAGTTCCAAAGATCCAAAGGGTGAGCCAGGCAGCCACATCCAGCAGCAGGATGTGTAGCAGGTAGACCAGGAAGAAGAGGTGGTTGGCCTTCATGAGGCCCATTCGCTCCACAGTGGCCCGCAGCTCCCGGAATTCATCAGTTAGCGCTTTCTGTGGGAGACTGAGGCTATAATTCTTCTCAGTGGCACCCCAACCCTTGAAGAGAACCTCCCGTGGAAGTAGCTGTGGGAAGTCCACAGTCTTAGGCAAAGATACCCTGATGGGGAAGGAGGATAGGAAAAGCTCCTATAAATGGCATCATGTCTGGCAGCTAAACAGACTTACTTTGGGTCTCTGCTGCTTAAACTCTCTGAGCTTGTTTTCTTATGTGTACAAATGTGAAGATTATTTTATGAGTTTATATTGGTAACATGATGCTCAGTAAATAGGTCTGCTGTCAGTGATGGGAGCACTGGTGGTGGGAGCACTGGTGATGGGAACACTGGTTATGGGAGCACTGGTGATGGGAGCACTGGTGATGGGAGCACCAGTGGTGGCAGCACTGGAAGAAGCATAGGTTTCTGCTCCAGTGGGCTTATTACCCCATGACTACTCAAGACTCCCAAGAACCATCACCTGTGGTCCTATGCAGGCATTTGCCCCCTCTCCCTTCACAACCAAATCTCCAAACAGCAAACATGGCCTCTCACATTCTTGGTGGGTTCAAAGCTGGGTTGCTCCGGAGCCAGCTCTCCAATCAGAAGAGAGTTCATATACTTTCTCACAAGGCCCTTGTTGATGTGGAATGCCACAAAAGGATCCTAAAAATACAGAGAGAAGACAGTGAGGACCCCTGTCTCCTAGGCTCCCAAGGGCCTCACATCAAAGACCATCCTCCAGGCCAACAAGGTTTGCATCAACGTTGATGCAAGGCCTCCTCCTTCTGGCTACCGTACTTCCAGATGTCAGCCCCAAATCACCCTGCATTTGGGTTCCCACTGAAAGGGCACTACACCAAAGACTGGAAAGGCTCCCCTGGATGCTACACAGACAGACCTGATGAAGGTAGCCTTCATGTCTACAGACACTCGGTGTAGGAATTTAGCATAGGAGAGAAGCAGCTTGCAGGAATAGGTGGGGCTATGAGACTTTTGCTCCTATAGTACTTTCAACAAGTCCCTTCCTTTCTTAGCCAGCTTCTGTTGTGAGGAAGACTCCCTATGCCAGAGCTGGGGAACTCTTCACATTTCTTCCTCCTTTGGGCAGGGATCCCTATTTCCCTCAACACTCTATTCCCTGGTCCGGAGTAGTTAATATGGGTTATACAAGGTGGGTGGGAGGGCCTTAGGGAAAGAGGCTGTAAGCGGAGGTGGAGTCCGTGGGCAGTGGCACCACACATCCAGACCAATCGCAGTCCTTGCCATGAAGTCCTAGGTCCCCAAGTCACACAGAACGGGAAGCCTAGACAGTGCGGATCTGCTCCATCCGTTCATGAATGGGTATAGGAATGCGCTGCTGTTTGGATTCTGGAGTGGTTACTTCTAGTAGCTGGCTCGTTCTAGCCTGGTCTCTAAGGCCCTCCACCTCTAACTTCATGAGCAACTTAATAGGAACCCTGGTGACCCCGGGAGCACGTTAGACTGGCAGACAAGGAATAAGAGTTCAGAGGGATGGCATTAGGTAGTTAAAAGGCAGATGGACCCAAATGTAGAGACCCAACAGTTGGCAATTCTGTCAAAGAATGCTCTGCCCCAAGTCATTCCTAGTCCAGCTCTCGGCTCTCGGCTCTGAGGGAAGGATATGGTCTAAAAAGAGAAAACACGGCCACTAGACAGAAGCTGGGGCGCTCACTGAATCTTCCTTCAGTTAGCTACAACGGAAAAGGGACGCGATCCCGCGAAGTGTCTAATCGCGCGGGAGCCCTATTCCCGGAATAGTTTGAGACCTCCCTGGCCTATCCCCAAGTGACCTCACACTAAGAATCCGAGTAATGTTTTACGACTCCAACCGCAAGCTTTCTTGGACCGGCTAAGGTTCATTACCCTACCCTCCGAGCTTCACAATATACAGGTGGTGCCCAAGCACCGGGTTCTCAGTATCACCTATAGCGCAAACAGTCCTTTCCCACTCCCTTTCCGCTCCGAATCCCAAGTTAGGGCCAGTTCTCTAGGTCAGACAAGGCTGTGTTCACCCTCCCAGCCCTGCAGACAGGACGCGACTCCCACTCTCTGTTCAGACTCCTCCTCCCACCACCAGAGGCTGCAAGCACCGTTGTCCCGGTGCCTGGAAAGCTCATTTCCTCCTATCCCTGCTCCGGATCCAACCCATGCTTGAGACTCCAGAGGTAAAGCACGGACATGCAGCCAGCCCTTTGTTTGAGTGTGCGTGTCTCCGGCCACCGTCTGCAGCTCCGGTCTCTCAGGCGCTTGCATCCCAGGTTCAGAGGCCTCTCTCCCCGCCAATGTCCCTCCCCGGGGTGCAGACGCGCCTATTGTCCGCTCTCACCGTGGCATCCTGACCCGCGTAGTGGCTGATGACCCGGGAGCCCCCCGGGTGGCGGCGGCTGAAGTCGCTGATGTTGTACACCTTCCGGTCGATCACGAGCCATCGCTCCTTCTCCCGCCCGGAGCGCTGCGCCACCTCCTCCCAAGTAAAGTAGCGCGTTTGGCGGAGCTGGGCGGAGGCCTGGACAGGGGTCGGCACCGGGTCGGGAGCCATAGCAAGCCTGGCTGGGGAAGCTGGAGTCGGAGAGGCGCGCGCTCCGGGCCGCGGGGCAGCGCACGCCAGGCTCGCGAACTAGGGGAGCGTCGGGCTGCCTCGAGAGCGCGCCCGGAGACCGCCGTTCGCGCGCAGGGTTTTCAGCACCCTTGGCGCGGACCTCCGAGCCCCGCGGCGCGAGCTCCCATTGGCTGAGCCGAGTGGCGTGGGGCGCGAGCTCCGCCTCTCTCGGGCCAGCAAGGACCGACTCCCCCCACTCCCCGGAGAGACTCAGGCTACTGCCAGAGGCAGAGACGCGCCCCCTCGCGGGTGCCTGAAAGTGGTCTCCAGGCTATTCCACTTCTGAATTTATTTATTTATTTATTTATTTATTTATTTATTTATTTATTTATTTATTTTTATTGAGCTTGGTAGGGACTGATAGGATAACGGTTCCTTTGAGTGCGTCACAGCTTGATGTAGCTAAGGCGGAGGCCCCAAGTGCGCGTAGAAGCTTGGCGTGAACATATAGAAAAGAAAATAGTTCTAATGTTGCTCAGGCTGGCCACAGACTCACTGTGTAGCTGAGAATGATCTTGAACCTCTGACTCTCCTGAGTTCTGGGTTTACAGGCACAGCTTTCCACGTACTGTTTCATGCAGCAGATTGTGCTAAGGCAAACGTTCTGTCAATTTCCTGCCCCAAGGAAGCACGGGACAAATTAAACACAGCGGCTTTAGCAAAAAACGAAACAGCAACCTGACCCAGTAGACGTTCAGAGATCCCCTTCCTAGCAAGGTGGTCAGTTAGCCTGTGTGGGAAGAAGAGGACTGACATAAAGAGACTGATTGACTACAGTTCCAGGCTTTTGCTCACGTGATAGCCCAAGGCTAACAGAAGTCTGCTATGATTGGTCATCACTTTTGACTTACAAGAATATAGTACTTGCCGGGTGGTGGTGGTGGACGCCTTTAATCCCAGCACTTGGGAGGCAGAGGCAGGTGGATTTCTGAGTTCAAGGCCAGCCTGGTCTACAGAGTGAGTTCCAGGACAGCCTGTCTCGAAACCCCCCCCCCCAAAATTTTTTTTTGAAAAGAATATAGTACTTAGGAACACACACACACACACACACACACACACACAATTACACATGCACGAATGAGCGCGTGTGCGCACGTGCGCACACACACACACACGCATGCACTAACTAAAATGTGATGACTGATGATGATGATGATAACAATACTAATGATAGTTTCCATGGCTCAGGAGGAAAAGGTACCTGATGCAAAACCCAGTGACCTGAATTGGATCCCTGGGACCTACAAGATGGAAGGAGAGTACTGACTTCCACAAGTTTTTCCTCTAACCTACATGTGTAATTCATGGCAAAACACACAAACACACACACACATACACACACACAAATAAACAAACACACAAACAAATAAATGCAATTTAAAAAACGATTTTTTTTTTAGTTTTGTTTTTTTTGAGACAGGCTTTCTCTGTGTAGCCCTGGTTGTCCTAGAACTCACTTTGTAGACCAGGCTGGCCTCGAACTCAGAAATCCACCTGCCTCTGCCTCCCGAGTGCTGGGATTAAAGGTATGCACCACCACGTGAAGAAAGGCCAGCCTTACCTTCTTTGTATGTAGTTTTAACATTTGCAATTAGTTTTAGCATTTACTATTTCTGGTGATCTTAGTTTCATATTGTGTTTTGTTGTTGTTATTTTTTGTCCCTGGAAACAGTAGCCCTGGCTGATCTGGAGCTCACCTGTGATGAACAGATTAGCTTCGAAGTTGCAATAATTGCCCTGCTTCAGCCTCCCAAGTGCTGTAATCATAGGCAGGCACCACTGTGTTTCACTAGTTTATTAATTAGAATTATCCAGCAGCCGGGCGTGGTGGCGCATGCCTTTAATCCCAGCACTCGGGAGGCAGAGGCAGGCGGATTTCTGAGTTCGAGGCCAGCCTGGTCTACAGAGTGAGTTCCAGAACAGCCAGGGCTTTACAGAGAAACCCTGTCTCGAAACCCCCCCCCCCCCAAAAAAAAGAATTATCCAGGCTTAGTGGCCTTAATTGTCAGGAGACGGTAGGACGCAATTAATCGTGAGGTTTGTGTGACAGCCTCAGCAGTGGTTACACCAGCAGTGTGTAGATTGGTGATTCTAGCAATCTATTTCTAGAAGCGTGAGCTTCTTCACAGCACAGTTTGCCAACTGTGGCACAGAGCCTGTTCTCTAACAATTCTGTGTATTGTTGGTCTTTCGGTAATAGGGAACTTTTCTGGGAACAGAACTCCATCTCTATCTTCCTTGGAGTTTTGCTCTTGCTCTGGCTAAGTGTGAGAGCTAAACTGTCTTCATGGACAATCCTCAGCCTCAGCTTCCTGTTCTCGATCATAGTGCTAAACCATTCTGGCATAAGAAGTATTAATTTTATATGAAAATTTTATCTTATATCTTACTACTTAATTTTAAAATCATATTTATTTATTTAGATTGAGTATTTACCTGTGTGTGTCAGTGCAAAAAACTATACATGCCACAGCCTATGTGTAGATGTCAGAAGACAAACTTGCAGGAGTCCGTTCTCTCCTTCTACTATGTAGGTGTCGGGGACTGAACTCAGGTCATCAGGCTTCTAGGAAGTACCTTTACCTGCTAAGTGGCCTCGCTGTCCCTTTGTCACATATTTTGAGCAATTAATGCTTAGATTGCTGTATTAGCTGATTTTTCACAGCTGTGCCAAAATACTGACAAGGTGCAGCTTAGGAGAGGAAGATTTAATAGGGCTCCTAGTGTGAGGGGAGGAGCATAGGCACCAGCTGTGGCATTCTGAGCTTGCTCACATTTAGGTAAGCCAGGAGACAGATAAGAGGACTGTTCACATTCCAATGCCTTTCTCCTTTACCCACTTGAGTTCAGGATCCCATGGAATTGTGCCACTTACTTTCAGAGCAGCAGTCCTCTCTGGAAATCCTTCACAGACATCCCTAGAGGTGTGTCTCCTGGGTGATGGTGATCCATCAAGTCAATACTGATGAAGAATCACCATCGTCATGGCTTACAAAGGTGGTATGTTAAAATGCTAGTCATCATCATGGATTTTTTTTTTAAAGATTTATTTATTTATTATATGTAAGTACACTGTAGCTGTCCTCAGACACCCCAGAAGAGGGAACCAGATCTCGTTATGGATGGTTGTGAGCCACCATGTGGTTGCTGGGATTTGAACTTATCACCTTCGGAAGAGCAGTCGGGTGCTCTTACCCACTGAGCCATCTCACCATCCCCCCCCCCTTTTTTTTTTGCTGAAAAATGTTATACCATGAGTTCACTTTATCTGTAAGCCTACACAGGATAGCATGGTCCCGAGGCTTGAGAGGCAGTTCAGCAGTTCAGAGCACTTGTTACTCTCATAGAGGACCGGGGTTTGGTTTCCAGCACCCACATGGTAGCTTACAAACATCTTTCACTATAGTTCCAAGGAAATCTGACATGCTTTTCTGACCCCCACAGACACCAGGTACATGCATGATACACATACATACATACAGGTAAAACACTTATACACATTTTAAAAAGATAACATAAGCTCATTTTACTGGTAAGCATATATAGGAAAAGGTGTGTATCTGCATTATACGTCATATTGAAAATTCTGAAGATATGGCTGTTTTAACTGACCCATAAACATTATCACTTACAAGCTGAGTCACATAAACTTGAAAAGCATCTGGGGGTAGTTCTTATGTTCTGGGAAGAATAGTTTGTTTAGAAAGGCATTTATTTTCCTTAAATCCAATTAAATTGAGCTGTTTTATAGTTTAACTTGACAATATTTGAAGAAAATTGAAAAAAAAAACTTTTCATACATATAAGCATACCCATGTACGTAGGGAGACAGAAGCAGGTCTTGTTATTTGAGACAAGGCCTCTCTATGCAGCCTTGGCTGGCCTAGAACTGACCATGTAGATGAGGATGGCCTTGTACTCCCAAAGATCTGCCTAGCTCAGCCTCCTGAGTGCTAGAATTAAAGGGATGTGCCACCATGCCCAGTCTAGAGTCTGCATATTTAACTCTAAAATTTCAGCCATGTGGTAAGTACCAGTTCCTTGAACCCAAACTTTTTTGTGTGCCCTATGGAACAATGTTTCTTGTCCTGATGGACTAAAGGTTTTTACTACATTTATAAAAAAAGACTTTTAAGATGGCTTTATTGGCTTTTTGTAGTGACCCTTTTATAGAGGCATTCTATGACTCTAAGACCAGATCCCACTGATTTTATGGCTTCAGCTTCCTTTCTTTTCCATGTGATTCCCAAGAGTGTTAGTTAGGGTTTCCATTGCTGTGAAGAGACACCATGACCAAGGCAACTCTTGTAGAGGACAACGTTTGATTGGGGCTGTTGTACAGATTCAGAGGATCAGGCCATTATCATCAAGGCAGGAGCATATCAGCTTCTAGGCAGGCCTGGAGCAGGAGATGAGAGTACTGCATCTTGATCTGACTGCAGCCAGGAGCAGACTGACTCTTCTGCACTGGGCAGAGCTTCAAAGCCCACCCCCACAGTGACACACTTCCTCCAACAAGACCACACCTCCTAAGAGTACCATTCCCTATGGGCCAAGCATATTCAAACCACCACACCAAGTGAAGAGTTTTTCCCAGATTAAAGCTTCCTCACTGTGGTCATTATAATTCTCAGTTGTCCTTTATACCTTTTGCTTCTTTTTCTCTACTCACTGTGTAGTCCTGGCTGGCCTGGAACTCAATATACAGAACTCACAGACATCCACCTGCCCCTGCCCCAAGTGCTGGGATTAAAGACATGCACCACTGTATCTGCTGCTAGCTCATTTTTAAAAAAATTTTAAGGGGAGGGGTTTTTTAAGATAGGGTTTCTCTGTGTAGCTCTGGCTGTCCTGGAACTCACTCTATAGACCAGTCTGGCCTTGAAATCAGAAATCTGCCTGCCTCTGCCTCCCAAGTGCTGGGATTAAAGGCATGCACCACCACTGCCCAGCATGCTAACTCATTTTTAAAAATACACACACTCTGAACTTTTTTCTTGTATATGAAGTTAGCTGATATTCTAAAAAAATAGAGTACTAGACTCTTGAATTCCCAGACTTCTTAGATTTAAAGAGGATCTGTTTTTAAAAAAAATACCTGAGCTCTCTTACTAGATCCAGACTAGTTAATTGTTAGAGCTGGTCAAATCACGGGTTCTCTGCAGCTAAAATTGTTCAGAGATAGTTTGAGAGCTCCAAGCACAACTCCAGGAGCCTTCCTGGGAGTAGAACTGACCTGAAACCCTCTGGGGGTCAATTAAATCACAATTAAACCCTCATCCATCTGTTAATATAAGAAGGAAAGAAAACACCTTTAGACTAATTAAATTTAGCAGGCTTTATTTGTGCTGAGAAAAGACTTAGGAATCAGAGAGTAGCCTGAGCCAAGAGAAGATTCAGAAAGAAGCTTCCATGAAGCAAAGTGGCTAAGGAGGTTTAAGGACAGGAAAAGGAAGTGATGTAGAGGAAGTAGCGGATTAGTAACATCTCAGTATTTGTCTTATGCACATTTGCAGACTGCGATTGGCTGAAAGTTCAGCTGATGTGATTGAGATTCTGTTATTTGTTACAAGAATGTTACAACCCTTATGTTGCAGTGCATGACCGTACTCAGTACTGTTTCAGCTCACTCCTTTGACTTGTGAATAGAAGAGCTGAGTCTTAGGAGCTGATGGTGAGGGGATGGGACTTGGGAGCCCCGGCCCCTGCTGCTGAGGTCATCCCAGGGTCAAGGCTATTTGTAGACAAGGCTTCCAGTGTGGGAGTGATAGCACACCCAGTTCTAAGCCAAGAAAACTTTCACCACAGTCCAGGGCTGACCCTCCATGAATCAAAATTCCCATTGCTTCACTGTCTAAAATATTGGGCTTGTTATGCTGCTTAAAAGAATTCTCTGAGAGCCTTTGCTGGTCTAGTGAATTATCATTTATTAAATTGGGTGGTGGTTGACAGGTTAGTAATTTACTCAGTATAACATTAAAAACATTCCACAGTTTTTGCAATCTTGTTTGTCTTCATTTCTAATTTTTTTTTAACCTAAATTGAGATTGTATGTAAATAATGATCTGCCTGATCTTCTGGCAGTCCAAGTAAAGAGCCTTTGTCCTCTAGCCTCAGGAGATTTTGCAACAGAAGCTAAAGCTCTGATCTCTGGGTCTTAGGGAGAGGGATGGGAACACAGCCTACAGGCAGTGAGCTTGTCAGAGAGGATGCTGTCCTGAGATCTCCTGTGGAGGTGTTGGATTCTCCTCCTTGCCTGCTGTCCTGAGATCTCCTGTGGAGGTGTTGGATTCTCTTCCTTACCGTTTATTCTATTCGTTGGTGTAGTTTTGGAAGGCTCTTCAGATTTAGGGTCCTGTAGGGCAAGCACCGTCTCCAGCTGTGATTCCCTTTCATCGACTTCTTTAAAAAATTATTTATTTATTTGTATTTTATGTTTGTTGGTGTTTTGCTTACATGTATGTCTGTGTGAGAGTGTTGGAGCTCCCGGAACTAGAGTTACAAACAGTCACTGCCATGTGGGTGCTGGGAATTGAACCCGGTCCTCTGGAAGAACAGCCAGTGCTCTTAACCACTGAACCATCTCTCAGCCTCCCCACTCCCATTTCTTTAACAAGCACTTTAGGGAACACTGTTGTGGAGCTGTTTCCTCTACAGTGGAATATTTCTTCATGAGATGACCAGTAAAGGGGTTTATAAAATTCATAAGAGGCTGCCGCCACCGCCAAAACGTCTACAGGTGTGCCTTTGGGGTCAAGTGCAGCAATCAAAGACTCCAGCAGACACAAAATTAAGTAGATGAGGTGGTTGACATCACGAGAGTCAATGTGGACAAGGTGTTAGAACGAGACCAGAAGCTCTCGGAGCTAGATGACGGGGCAGATGCACTGCAGTTTGAAGCAAGTGCTGCCAAGTGGAAGAGAAAGTATTGGTGGAAGAACTGCAAGATGTGGGCGACAGGGATCAGTGTCCTGGTGATTACTGTCGTCATCATCATCGTGTGATGTCTCTTAAAGAAGAACAGACGAAACTGAAGCCCGGTGTTCAGGATCGTCTTCCAGACTTTCTACTTAGAACCTGCTGTGTTATCGAGCTTACCTATTGTTTTGTTTGTTTGTTTGTTTGTTTTTTCCCCAAGTGATTATTTTTGTTAGTTTACATACAGTTTAGTGCCTAGAAAATGTGCCTTTGTTTTTCATATACACTCCAAACTGGAGGTGTGACCTACCCTCCCCACATTTTGCACAGTGCCTTTACAGATTTATGGACTGGGAAAGAGGACTTGTGTGTTTCAGAGTGCTGAAATCTCTCGGTGGATGTTGTTACTGATGACTTGTGGATTCCAGGAAGGGGGTTTTGTTCAAGGCAACTGTCCCTACATCTGACATCATCTTCAAAACCACATTTCAAACCTTTGGGTAATTAGATTCCCAACTTGGCTCTTCCGAGGAGAACACTACTGCCTAACAGAAATCGGTGACAATAGCAGGGTGTGCCTTATTTTGATAACTAGGTAACTGTTCATTAAGACTATCCTCCATGTGTGAGTGCTGCTGACTCCTGCTGTATTTAAGATGCTGGTGAAGAGCTCATGCTCCTGTGTTAGATATGAAAGATGTTTACTTTCTTGTTCTTGCTGTATATCACTTCTAAAATAGTATTTTAATCAGAAATAACCCTTTAGGGAGTTTTTATAGAACTATGACCAAAGTTTCAATTTTTTTCCAAACGTTAAATACAAATAAGTTGTCCATAAGTTTGCACCTAATAGATAAATTCAAATAAGTGGCAAATGTAACTCCAGGTGCCCTTAAAGAAAAAAAAAAAAAAAAACACGTTAATATTGTGTGAGCGAGCCTTCAGCATCTTGACAGTCCGTCCTGGAATGCTACAGAGAAGGCTATTCATTCTGGTTTGGTTTCTTTGCTAGAGCTGTGGAGGTGGGCTTGCACCACACCTGTAGTCAAGATAGTTAGCAGTTTGCAGACTGAGCAGGGCTGTGGTCTCTAGAGCGATGTGAGCAGCAGCTGTGCAGCCCCACTAAACCATCAGTCTGCACAGAGAGTTCTGGAAGGCTCTGTACTGCTTGGACTCATCCTCCGTATTATGCTTGAGGTGAGCCACTGGTCACTCCTAGAGGATAGCTCACCAGAGATACCTGTTGCTCTTAGGATGTAGCCATTGCTGTCTGAGACAATTTCGCTGTTTATATGAGCCTTTCATCAAGGCTTGGTTCAAAGACGGGAGTTTAGGCATGGGTGAAATTGAGGAAGTGGTGAAGGGCAAGCTGCGTGCCTGCGGCAGTGCCGCTAGAATGCCCTGAAATCTGTGTTTGTGTGCATAGCAGCATTACTCAAGATGTCATAGAATCTGGTTCTAGGGTTGTTGTTTTTTTTTAATCTGTTCCCCTAACATTACTGGAACAATACAGGTGTTGAAGATATGCCTTGCCGTATCAGCCTAGGGCCTCTGTCCTGCTCTGACCTCACAACTTTGGTGCTATCTCCTCATATTCTGTCCCATGTCACTCATTGGCTCCTGTATTAACACAGTAATACCTCGCTTCTCTGTGCATTTAGCTGGGAATGTTCCCGCTATGGTGACCCGGAATAAAGTTGTTGATTAACATGAATAAAATAAAATAAAATAAAATGCACCAGAACATTCCTAGATCCTCAGTTCCTCTTGAGCATCCCGTGAGCGGAAGCCATTGCTGGGGAGAGAAGACTCTTGGCAAGTGGTGTGGAGAGCACAAGTGGCTTTGCTGAGTCATCGCTCACTCTGTAGTGGATTTGTGTGTGTGTGTGTGTGTGTGTGTGTGTGTGTGTGTGTGTGTGGTGAAATTTTTTAAAACAATATTTTATATTCATGTATGTTTTTATCTGCATGTGTATGTCTGTGCACCAATTGTGTGTAGGGTGCCCCCAGAGACCAGAAGAAGGATTGGATTCCTTGCGACTGGAGTTACAGGTGGTTGTCAACTGCCAGGTAGATTTGGGGAATTGAACCCATGTCCTCTGGAAGAGCAGCCAGTGCTCTTAACTGCCAAGCCGCCTCTCCAACCTCTTGGGGTGGGCTGATCGGTAGGTAGGACAGCTACCTGAATTGTCCATGTGCCTGCAAGTCACCCCTCACCCACTCATCCATGCTCCTTTAAGTTAACTCCAGGAAACTGGCTGGCTTGCTAAGCCCGAGGAGGGCGTGATTGTTTGTTTGGTCACTGGTGCCCTATCTGGAGTGAACAGACACTTGTGGGTCCCCAGGAAAAGTATTTGTTGGTAGCAAGTTCTTACACGTCAAATATAGGTCTCAGTATTTTACACATTTTTGTTCGTTTACTTCCTGTGGCAGAGGGAGAAACTAACCCACCCTCACTTCCAGAGGAAGAAGTTGAGCTGGAGTAGGTTAAATGTTGTGTCGCAGGGCTAAGGTACCCGGGTGCGGATTTGTACCTGAAGAACTCTTCAGCTCTGCCACCTTTTCTGATTTTGCTAGTTTTGGGGTACTCTAATGGTACCCTAAGAATGTCTTTTTGTTTGTTTGTTTGTTTTTGTTTTTTTTTTTTTTTTTTTTTAGATTTATTTTATTTATTATACGTAAGTACACTGTAGCTGTCCTCAGACACCCCAGAGAGGGAGCCAGATCGGATGGTTATGAGCCACCATGTGGTTGCTGGGACCCGAACTCATCACCTTTGGAAGAGCAGTTGGGCCATCTCACCAGCCCCTTGTTTTTGTTTTTTAAGACAGGGTTTCTCTGTATAGCCCTGGCTGTCCTGGAACTCACTGTGTAGACCAGGCTGGCCTCGAACTCAGAAATTCGCCTGCCTCTGCCTCCCAAGTGCTGGGATTAAAGGTGTGTGCCACCACACCTGGCTGTCTAGTGTCTTTTTAAAAAAGTTATTTTATAGAATGTGCACAAGTGTTTGACTGCACATATGTCTGTGCCTTATAAGTGTGCCTGTGCCCAGAGGAGATCAGAAGAGGGTGTCAGATCCTTCGGAACTGGAGTTAAAGACATTATGAGCCACCATGTGGGTGTTGGGAGTTCCATACAAGAGCAACAAGTGCTCATAACCATGGAACAATCTCTTCATTCCCCCAGTGTCTAGAGTCTTAAAATAACACCTGTGCTAACATACTGTGGCGACAATTAACCCTAAGGAATTATTATTCCTCTTTGTTGTTGTTAATATATATTTTTCAAGACAGGGTTTCTCTTTGTAGCCCTGACTGGTCTGGAACTCACTTTGTAGATCAGGCTGCCCTCTGTCTCACAGAGCTCCACTTGCCTCTACCTCTGGAGTGTTAAGATTAAAGACACATACCACCATTGCCTGCCTTCCCTCAGGAATCTTATCCTGGGAGAACGAAAAGGCTGAAGCCAGGTGCCATCCAGCGGGGAGCTTGTCTCCAGAAACAGATTTCACATGGTTCTGCAGAGAGACCAGAGTCTAGACAGTAGTGATGGGCCAGGCCTCACCTGGACCAGGATGGCTGAGTTGTCGTACATTTTACTTCTGCTTAAATCTGAACAACATGTCCCCACGATGGACTTGGCAGTGTGGGAGGGATGAGCAGGTGGTGAGTGGGAGGGTTCCACACTTCTTTGTTCCTCTTCCCAGTGTGGCCACATGAGTCAATTTCCCTTGTCTGATTTTCACTATTAATTGTATATTTAATAAACCTCTTGAGGAACGGTAGTTGGCCTGCTTTGTTAGTGCTGCCGGACCCAGGCTCTGACTTGGACAACTTTAAAAACTCTCACAGCAATTCCAAGGGAAAGAAACAGGACTCAATCAAGTATCATATGTAAACTTGAGACCTTGGCACCCATGAGAGGCAACACAAAACAGGCTAAGGAGAAGCTTGGCATTTTCTGCAGACAAGCATATCTCCAATCTACTGATGAGAGAATCGACCCAGAACAAGGAGGGGACTTTCTACCTTCCGTTGGGCAAGTTCAGTGTTCCAACTTCCTGTAAAGATACCATGAATGGGCACTCTGCTTAAGAATGGCAGTCAGTCCCTGCAGCTGCCCCTCTGAAATGGCAGTACACCTTTCTACAAACCTTTGAGCAACAATCTGGCAGCTGTAACAGAGCTGTAAATTGGTCTGTGATCCTTTGAGGGAGTAATTGTGCTCCTGGGAAAGTAGGGAGTGGAGAGTCTACACAAAGGTACAAAAATTAGTATGCTTAATAGCAGAAGTTGGAAACAGCCCCAAGTTATGACCATAAGAAAATTCCTCCACTCTCTAGAGCAGGCCAGCATGGTGAGAATCAAGTAACACATTTAAATGGCCAGGCTGTGAGCTATATTGACATGTACAAATAGAGTAGAAATAAAAGGAATCTGGACTTCTGGGTTACAATGACCTAAAAAGACATAGCCCTTGATCGAATGTTCTTGAGTTCTTATTTTTGTTTTCCATGCTAGAGATTGATTGACCCCCATGCACTGTGCATGCTAGGCAAGTGTTCTTCTACTGAGCTATATCCTCAGCCTTGATTAATCTTTTTGGAAAAAAAATAGTTTGACAGACTTATTTAAAACTTTACAAACATCCTCAGTTGTTCTGTGCCTAAGGATGTAGCGTATAGACCACATGTTTTTAAATTATTGTAGAGTTTTCATATATGAATATACTATACACTGGGCAACTTTCGGCCAGCCCGCCCTCCTCCCTTTTCATACCCTCCCCTTCCCAGTTAGTTTCCTTTCTTTCCCTAGACACTTTCACTTTTACTTTATGAGGGCCATGTCAGAGCTCTCCACTTTCTTCTTTGAGGCAGGGTCTCTCACTGAGCTTGTCGATTTAGTTAGACTGGCAGGCCAGGAAGCCCCAGGGAGCCTCCTGTCTCCACTTTCCAGCACTGGAATTACGGAGGGTAAACCACTGTGACCAGGCTTTTAAAGTGGTGCCAGAGATGAAACTCCAGTCCCCAAGCTTCCATGGCAACCACATCACTATGGAACCACCTCCCTAGCCCTTGACTATACTTCCCTGTTTCACATATGCCATAGATGATTTTATGCAACTATGTCAAATCTAGGAGCCACAAGCAGGAAAAGGCATGTTGTTTGTCTGAGATTGGTTAATCTACTTAATAGGATTATCTCCAGTTAAATCTATTTTCCTAAAAATAACACGTCATTGTCTTTTTTATTTTTTTAAAGATTTATTTATTTATTATATGTAAGTACACTGTAGCTGTCTTCAGAACTCCAGAAGAGGGCACCAGATCTCATTGCGGATGGTTGTGAGCCACCATGTGGTTGCTGGGATTTGAACTCAGGACCTTTGGAAGAGTAGTCAGTGCTCTTACCTACTGAGCCATCTTGCCAGCCCCATCATTGACCTATGGCTGAAAAACAATTCCATTTTGTGTGTACATACTATGCTTTCTTTATCCATTCCTTTGACAGACACCATGTTGGTTGCATACCATAGCTACCATCAACAGTGTTGCAGTAAACAGCAGTGTGCAGGTATCTTTTTGCTATCTTGACTTGGAGGCCCTTAGGTCAATATTGAGGGTGGTACAGCCAGTTCATATGGCGGATACCTTTTTAATGTTTGGAGAAAACATGATGGCTGTATGTGTGTGTGTGTGTGTGTGTGTGTGTGTGTATGTATCAGAGGACAACCTTGGGTGTCTGTTTTTGTCTTTCATCTTATGTGAGACAGCATCTTTTGCTGTTTACTGACCTTTAAAGGGTTCTCTTGTCTCTGCCTCCTACCTCACCATAGGAGCACTGGGACTATAGATATGTTATCACCACAGCTGGCTTCATGTAGGTCCTGGGGATCCAAATTCACAGCCTCACATTTGCACTGAGTTATCTCTCTAGTTCCTCTATGGGTGTTTTTTGTTTTGTTTTGTTTTGTTTTTTTAAAGAAAATGTTTATTAGGAAAAAAACTCATTGAAATAATATTATGACAGTATAAAAACTCTAACAAATACCTTAATTACTATTTTAAGGAATGTTAAGCAAAGAATAGTAAAAATAATGTGATGAAATTTCATCTTTGGCATGAATTATACAATTGAAAGAAACTAGAAGGAAATCATAGGAGTGAGAAGGACAATCTATGCAGTCTTTAGTACATACTGAATTTTAAAAAATGAATGTGTCATTACTTTTATAATTGGGGTTATAAAGTTACTTTAGAACATGAAAAACAAAACCAACATAACCAGGAGATCCTGATGCAGGAGGATTGCTACTAGATCAGGTCAGCTTGAGCTACACAGCAATATTACTAGTAGGATGATTTATTGCCTAACTCCACTTATCAAACATTAACCATTAGTTTATTAAAGAATTCTGGAATGTCTATCAATTTGACCTGGTCCAAAACTGTGTGGGCCAGGATCAGTCAAGTCAGAGGGGTGGAGCAAACAAGCAAGTCACTGTCTATAGTTTGTTAAGAGAGCAGCGAATTATTTCATTTTTCTGGGCATTTCTTTGCATCTTCTACATTCCCTTTTATTATAATTACATTAATATCTCTCTCTCTCTCTCTCTCTGTGTCTCTCTTTCTCTCTCTCTCTCTGTGTATGTGTGTGTGTGTGTGTGTGTGTGTGTGTAGTGTGCGTGTACTTGAGTGTGCACCCACACATGCATAACATGTCTACAGAGGACAGAGGACAGCCTATGGGAATCAGTCTGTCTCTTCCAACATATACGTCTGGAGGACTGAACTCGTGTTGTCAGTCAGTCTTAGTGGCAAGTGACTTTACCCACATAACCATTTTGCAAGCCTTTACTATTGTTTTAGAATGCACTGTTTTGCTTTCAAACATGTTTTACTGCCAAGCAATGCCCAGTGTTATGCCAGCAACAGCCTCTTGTTTATCCAAGGTCCCAAGTGCGTCCATTTCCTTATGCCTGTTTTAATTGGCATGCTATTGTCCATTATGGACTTGGGAGTGACAGTCTATGCTTACAGACATACACATGTCTGTACCATGTTGGTTCTATGATGTTCTTGCAATGTTGGGATTGCCTAAAGGCACATTTCCCTGAACACATCTTCCTGTGTGGAACAACTTATGACAGTGATCAAAGTATTCTAGTTGGGAGTTCTATGTGGAATTTCACATGAATGTGCTGTGCAGTGCATTCCACCCAGAAAAATACAGGTCTGCAAGTCCCATTGCACTCTTACATCCCCACCCTCCTACAGATGACCATACCGAGATAAATCGTATTTCTAAGCCCTTGCAGGGCCAGGTAAATCACTCCATTGCTTCTGGGGCTCTGTTGACCATGAACGACCAGTATTCATGTATCATATGCTTAATTCCAGGTTAGCAATTCAAATCAGGTCTACTTTGACTAATAGAACTGCTAACGTCCATTGGGATAGCCTGGGGTGGGTGCTCAAATACTAAGCTGTTTTGAGAGAGTTGTGCCTGGAGTAACACTGTATGATTTGCAAAGTCCACAAGCACTTGAGGAGGAGGGCTGGATGCTCAGACAAGACCTTCCCATCTCCAAGATCAGATTCATCGTAGGGGGATCTGGTTTTCTATAAACTTTGGTGACTTGCCAGCCTACACTGAGCACAAAGTAGGAGTTAGCTAAATGATTCTCCAGATGAACATCAAATAAGATTGTTATCAGGAAGCATGCACAGAATGTTCCAGCTGAGGAGAGAGGTCCAGAAGCACATAGTCCCAGCAGAGGAAAGAGGTCCCAAACCTCTTTTCTGTCACAAAAACAGAAACAGGGACATGATTCTTTCATTTTCCTATGTTGTAGTAGTACAGGAGGTTAGGAGGGATCTGGTGGAGAAAAAGATCAGAGGAAGTCCTTAACCAGTCTTCTGGCTATTGTTGTATAGAGCATAGATACCCAAGAAGCAGGTCTATTGAGCCCCTGTTATTTGTTGCACAGACACCAAGAGGCAAGTCTGTTGACCCTTTCTTCTACAGATAATGTGATGGAGGATCTGGTCTAGGAGCTGGAGTCATCCACAGGAAATTGACAACTGGGGCTGTCCCAGACTCCTTCCTGACCTTCAGATTCTCTCTGAAGGATTTCCAAGATGTCAGGTTCAGTGTATGCTTTCGGTACAAGACCTCTCCTCCCCCTGTTCAGAAAGGAGGATGGTTCAGTCTTGCTGTTTTGGCTTCTTTGACTTCCTGCTTGTTCCTAGCTGTGCACTGCCTCTCTCAAATGAAAGGAAGCAAGGCTCGGTCAGGTCTTCGGGTTGCTCCTGGAACTTGTCTGGAGTGCTGTAGGCTTCTTGAAAGCATTTTGCAGGGTTTTGTTTGTTTGTTTGTTTGTTTGTTTGTTGTTTGGTTTTCTCTGAGTATCTTTGCTGTCCTGGAACTCACTCTATAGATTATCCTGGTTTGGAGCTCAGAAATCCACCTGTCTCTGCCTCCCCAGTGCTGGGATTAAAGGCATGTGCCACCACCACTGAGCCTTGTTTTGTTTTTTAAAGGGTTTTTAAAGCTATGTAGCAAGCCAGGTAGTGGTGGCGCATGCCTTTAATCCCATCACTTGGGAGACAGAGGCAGGTGGATTTCTGAGTTCAAAGCCAGCCTCGTCTACAGAGGATAGCCAGGGTTATACGAAAAACCAACAAATAAATAAATAAATAAATAAATAAATAAATAAATAAATAAATAGATAAATAGCCATGTAGCTTTGGTTTGCCTGGACCTCAGACTTGATCCAACATTACACAGGATCTCTTAGAAATGAAATAAGAAGGCAGAGCTGCATTTCAGAACGAGGAGATTCTTCAATGTAGCATGTCATCACTGCATGCAGCACACACTCACACATGTACCTATGGAGCAAATAAGCAATTTCCTCACTGTGCAAACATCATTGAATATCCTTACCCAGCTGAGGCAAGATAGGTCAGTCACTTGTCATAGCCTCTTTGTGCTATCAATAGATGTACAGATGAAGTGTTTGCTGCACAGAGGGGACTTGAGATCTCTAGCACCCACATAAAAGCCAGGTGAGTATTGTGGGTCACTTATAGTCTAGCACTAATTGATGAATTCTGGGCTCAATAAGAGACCCTTGTATCAGTAAATAAGTGTGATAAAGGCAGACACCCGATGTCAAAATTTGGCCTCCACATGCATATGTTCACCCACATGTGTACCCACACACATTTAAACACACATAGGTGCATACATGGCAAATACAAATGCAAAAAAAGGTGAAGTAAGATGTTACCACTCAGTTGGTGGTAGAGCAGCGTATTTTTTACAAGAGAATGAATGCATCCTAAAATAACAAGGGGGTGTAAATGGCAATGCATGACCCTTAGCACATATTTACATCACTATTATCAAGCATGTACTGTACATAACCACATGCACTACAGTTTGATGCAACTGGCAGCATAGTAGGTAGGCTTATTGACACCAGCATCTCCACAAATGTGAGTGTCATCTGTTGTCCCCTACATCACTAGGTGACAGAAAAATTTCAGCAGCACCATAATCTTATAGAATATTCTCTCTCTCTCTCTCTCTCTCTCTCTCTCTCTCTCTCTCTCTCTCATACACACACACACACACACACACACACAATGTATTTAGCTTTTTCTCTGTTGTTGGACTTTGATGAAGAGCTTTTTGCTTGTATCGATTTTATAATGAGCATCTTTTGGTGTAGATGTTGGTTTGTATTTTGAAGCATGTTCTTGGGATAAACTTTGCATGTGCATTGAGTGAGTCACATATAGAAACACGTCTTGGCTCTTGTTTTGTGCTGCCAAATTACTTCTCAGCAAATTTTAGTGATTAAAAAAAAAAAAAAAGCAGTTGCTGCACATTCCTTAGTATCCCTGCCATTGATGTCACTAGAGCCAGAGAGGAGTGCTGCCCTGCAGATCCCTGGTCACCTGCCTCCCCACTCAGGAGCAAAGCTCTGCATTCCGCAGTGAGAGTTTGTGAACCTGCCTATGCTACATCCAAGTAATCACAGTAATAAATTAATGTCTGATTCTATTCTAACAGTAAATTAATGTCTGATTCTATTCTAACTGTTCTTTGGATTTGGAGAATGATCCATCAGGTTCCAGCAGGATGTGTCAAAGGTGGGATGCCTTCTGTTCACAGAAGGCATGTCCCTGGAGGAGATACTGGGACTCTGGTTTATTCTTCTGTCTTCCATCCCTAGCCATGAGCTGAACAGTCTTCCTCTGCTTCATGTCCGTACCATGGTGTATTATCTAAGCAAAACTTTCTGCTGCCAGTTTTCTCTTGTCACATTAGGGTGGCCCAGACTCCAGGATACTTCACAGGCCAGCTAGAATGATGTCTGCCACCATGCCAACCTGCAGTGATTCCCTCTGTTGCTCCAATGTAACCTGTCGTTTCATGACTCTGCTTCCTCACACATGCCTCTCTGTCGCTCCTACATAGAACCATTACTCCTGAGGTCCAAAATCCCCCAGCTTTGAGGGACTGACAAATATGTTGACACACAATGTTTCTAAAATAAGATTGTGACCAAAAAAGGGGGCAGAGTTGAGGAGATGACTCAGTCAGCTGAGTGACCTGAGTTATATCGTGTGAAAAGCCGGGCATTGTGATGCCAGCACTCAGGAGGTGGATGGGAAGAATCATGGGTTCTGCTGGCAGCTCCTCTTGTTGAATCAGTGAGCTCCAGGCTCAGTGAGAGACCCTGTCTCAAAAAAATGAGGTGGAGAATGATTGAGGAAGACATCCAGTGTCAGCTCTTGGCTCTCCCAAACACAGTTGTGCATGCATTACACACACACACACACACACACACACACACACACACACACACAAGGGGAGATGTGAACCCTCATAACGAACATGAGAAAAAGGAGTCACATGAGCTATGATGAGACTGAGAGAATACTAAACCATTTGGGGACGAGGCTTTTGCACATCCCAGAATGAAATGAAAGTAAACTCTTGACCTAGGTCAAATTTTCAGAAACCATCAACATACTGAAATGACAGCTACAACTGGCAGCGTCCGTTAGGAAATGCCCACTACCACCACACAGTGACTCCCACGCAGTGACTCCCATGCAGTGACTCCATCTTGCTCTAAAGTAACCTTCAGTTTCACAGCTTCACAACTCTGCTGCTTCTTTGTGCTTCTATTTCCCTCCTGCATGGTCCCTGGCTTTTCACCTGAAAGTATTGAGGGTTTCTATAGCAACCAAGAACAAGAACGCTGACATTCAAGTAGCTTGTCTGGGCCAGTCACCTTGCTTGGAAAACAACTTGTGTGAGTTAGTCACAATTTCTTTCTTTCTTTCTTTCTTTCTTTCTTTCTTTCTTTCTTTCTTTCTTTCTTCCTTCCTTCCTTCCTTCCTTTCTTTCTTTCTTTCTTTCTTTCTTTCTTTCTTTCTTTCTTTCTTTCTTTTCCTGTTTCCTTCTGTGTGTTTTTAAAGTATTGTACAGCACAAGATTCTTGAGGAAACAGTCAGATTATCTTTTGAGACTACATTCTAGGATAGCAGTGGCTTAAAACTTCAAGCAGATGCCTTCTTTCTGTAGGGTTTTGGGTTATTTGCAGCTCAGTCAATGCAGACAGTGGGCTAATACTTTCTGTCCATGTACTTACTTACTACATTAAGACTAAAATCCTCATCTAGAAAGGCTAAAAATGGAGTCCTGGAAAAGAGAAGCCCCTTCCCAGGTGCTGTAGCATCTAAGCTTGGTTTTTAAGAACTGAGGAGAATGGGACTGCCTTCCCTCACTCCCATCCACTAAGCTTGGTTTTTAAGAACTGAGGAGAATGGGACTGCCTTCCCTCACTCCCATCCACTAAGCTTGGTTTTTAAGAACTGAGGAGAATGGGACTGACTGCCTTCCCTCACTCCCATCCATTAAACTATGTGTAAGGCTGCTTCATGGTTCAGTACTTTGAATCTGAGTCTTAGTCACTATTCTATTGCTGTGAAAAGACATCATGATCAAAGCAACTCTTTTTTTTTTTTTTTTTTTTTTTTGGTTTTTTGAGACAGGGTTTCTCTGTGTAGCCCTGGCTGTCCTGGAACTCACTTTGTAGACCAGGCTGGCCTCGAACTCAGAAATCCACCTGCCTCTGCCTCCCGAGTGCTGGGATTAAAGGCGTGCGCCACCACGCCCAGCTTCAAAGCAACTCTTAACAAAAGAAAACATTTAATCAGGGACTTGCCCGAGAGATTTACATCCTGATCTGCAGACAGGTAGAGGGAGAAACACTGGGCCATATGTGGGCTTTTAAAGCATCCAAACCCATACCCAGTGACATACTTCCTTCATCAAAGCCACACCTACTCCAACAGGGCCACACCTCCTAATCCCTCTCAAATAGTGCCACTCTCTGGTGACTGAGCATTCAAATCTATGAGTCTAGAGGAGCCATTCTTACTTAAACCACCACAGTTTGTAAAACTCTATAAACGTTCTTATCATTACACACTTCCATGCTCTCAGACCTCATGATGAAAGTACTAAGAGTCTTTGCAGTTGACTTTGTATATTTAGGGACTGGGGCTATCTCAGTTGATGGAATGCTTGCTTCCCATGCATGAAGCCCCAGGTTTGACCCCCAGCAGGCATAAACAGAGCATAGAGCCCATGCTAGATCTTAGCACTTGCAAGAGACAAGTCAAGAGGATCAGGAGTTCAAGGTCATTGTTGGCTATGTAGAGTTCCAAACTAGCCTGGGCTACATGAGAACCTGTCTTTAAAACAAAAACAGGACCAGTGATATGGCTCAGCCATTAGTGGCACTTACCACCAAGCCTGCTAAGCGGAGTTCAGTTTACAGGATCCACACAGTAGAAGGAGAGAATCAAGTTTTCAAGATATCCTCTGATTCCCACATAAATGTCACAGCATGAGAACACACACATACACAGAAAAAGAGAGAAATGAAATAAGTAAAATAAAATAAATGCTCAAAAACAAAAAATTGCATATGTTTAGTTTAGACTACTTTGAGCTTTTTTTTGTTTGTTTGTTTATTTCTCTTTTGGAATCAGAGTCTTAAATATGTAACCCAGGCTGACTGTGAACTTGTAATCCTCCTGAATGTTAGGATTACAATCCTATGCCTATAGTGAGAATATTGGTTTCTTTAAAAACAGAAATGTTACGTGGATATATTTTTGTTTTAATCCCAGGCATGGGATATGGGGCTGGATATGTTTGTCCATAGCAGCAGAGTATGATTTGTCTCCTGCCCTGGCAGGGGTGTGATTTTGTCAGCTGCAGCTAGTTTTTGCAAGTGTATGATATTTGGAAGTCTGGGGACTCTTGAGAAGGTATATAAATTCAAGAGTCCTGAGAGGGATGCAAAAGCCCTGAGAGGGGTGCAGCTGCTGATTGCTGGCTGTTGGCTGTCTGCTGGTTGCTGTCTGCTGGCTGTCTGCTGTCTGCTGTCTGCTTGTTGCTGGTTGCTGGTTGCTGGTTGCTGGCTGCTGGTTGCTGGCTGCTGGTTGCTGGCTGCTGGTTGCTGGTTGCTGGTTGCTGGTTGCTGGCTGCTGGTTGCTGGCTGCTGATTGCTGGCTGCTGGTTACTTGCTGCTGGTTGCTGTCTGCTGGCTGTCTGCTGTCTGCTGTCTGCTGTCTGCTTGTTGCTGGCTGCTGGTTGCTGGCTGCTGGTTGCTGGCTGCTGGCTGTCTACTGTCTGCTATCTGCTTGTTGCTGGTTGCTGGTTGCTGGTTGCTGGTTGCTGGTTGCTGGTTGCTGGTTGCTGGTTGCTGGTTGCTGGTTGGAGATATCCTGACAACAAAGATCAAATTTGCCTCAAGGAACTCAACACTCCTAATCAGCAGAAAGTAGTTTAATGAGATAGACATCCCCTTTCCCCTCTATCCCTCTTTCCTTCCTACCTAATGTTGGGAGGTTGGGATGAATTAGGGTTGAGAAAGGAGGTAGGAAAAGGAACCCATAAGGTAGCCAAAATCTGTCCACATATGCTTCCACACCAAGTGCCTTTGAACTTTGATTCATGTGTTCAGTGCCTTCTTGCCATTTCCATTGGAATATCTTACCTGATTCACACGTCCAAGCCTGAATTTCTTGTCTCCTTCCTGCTCCTAAACACATTCCTTTTCTTTGTCTTTCTCATTTCCTCATTTTTATAAACACTGTTGGCTTGATAAGCTGAGCCAAAGAAGAGCCATTTTTGAAACCAACCACACACTTTGATTCAGTACCAAGTCCAAGTGCAGCTAGTTCTACATCTAGAAACAAATGTCACTTCCTTCTGACTGCAAGGCTGCACTCCAACTCAAGCTGGGCTCGCTTGTCTTGATTCCTGCAATTGTCCAATTGTCTGTCTAGCCTTCCTGCTTTTATCTATATTTGAATCCATCTTATCTGGCATTTGTGTGTGTGTGTCTGTCAGAGAGAGAGAGAGAGAGAGAGAGAGAGAGAGAGAGAGCATATGTGGAGACCAGAGAACAATGGGTGTCATTCCTCAGGCACTGCTTTGAAACTCTGACCAGGAACCCCACACTTTACCACTAAGTTATGTCCCCAGCCCCTTGAAGAGATCTTTAACACTTAAGTCAGTTTCCTGCTTAAAATCTGCCACTAGTCTTCCTTGAATTTGAGATTTGAATAAAACTTATACCCAGTAGTACTTGTCTACCTTCCAACCTTTTTAAGTGGTCTTCCCCCTCCACCTAGTACACAGCGGCCTTTCTTTTCCCAAGTCATTTCTCCTTCTACCATGCAGGCCAGGGAGATCAAACTCACATTGCCATGTTTGGCAGCAAGTGCCTTTTACTGCTGAGCCATTTCACTGGCCCCTAAGCTTGTTCTTGAACTAGATTTGTGTGTGGATGTTCCTTCCGCCTAACACCTGGTCTCTGTTTCCTTCTCAGCCATCTGCTCACAAGTTGGGCCACATTTCCTCAGATGCTCCCCCCTTGAAGACCACTCTTCCTAGGGAAGAGTGACAAACCCAGTCACCTCATCTTCAAACAAGACTGCACAGGGCCCTTGGCGCTTGGCCTCCTGTTTTCTCCTTGCAGGATTTGAAATAATTTCATTGTTGTTTTGTTTTTACTGCATATTTAGCCCTCTGTCTCTGTAGATGGGCTAGAAACATCATGAACATGGTTTTATTTGGTGTCGTACCTTTGATATCTATTCAATATAATTGACTTGAGGAATGAAAACATAACAAGGGACAGTGAGATGTCTCATTGGCTAAAGGTACTTGTCACCAATCCTGATGACTTGAATTCAATCCTAAAGCCAATTGTTCAAGGACTGCTGACTCCTAAAAGTTGTCCTCTGGTCTCCACACAAGGACAGACAGGGTCATGTATTGTGTATACACATACACAAAAATTAAATTAAATTAAATTAAAACAAATCAAAAGTAGGCTGGAGAGTTATCTCAACGGTTAAGATCACTTGTTCTTTTTTTTTTTAAAGATTTATTTTATTTTATTATATGTAAGTACACTGTAGCTGTCCTCAGACACTCCAGAAGAGGGAGCCAGATCTCGTTACGGATGGTTGTGAGCCACCATGTGGTTGCTGGGATTTGAACTTATCACCTTCGGAAGAGCAGTCGGGTGCTCTTACCCGCTGAGCCATCTAACCAGCCCCCAAGATCACTTGTTCTTGAAGAGGACCTGGTTCAATTCCCAGCACCCACATAGTGGCTTAGAACCATCTGTAACTCCAGTCTCAGGGGATATAACATCCTCTTCTGATCTCTGAAGGCACCAGGCATGCATGTAGACAAAACACCCGTGAATATGAAATAATAACATAAATAAACCTACAGTTTTTTAAATCAACGTGAATAACTACAATAGGAGCTCATAAGAACAAAAAAAGGAACCAATGGATATAAATGGATGCTCAAATGATTTATCTTTAAAAAGTTAAGCAATTTTAAAAGGTTAAATGAAATCTTATCAAGTTCTATTACACCTATGAGATTTGGTAGTATTTACAGGTTCGGGCCTAGACTGGGCCATAGTCTGACAAGCAGGTAATGGGAGGAAAACAAAGTGCGGAGCTTTTAGGGGTCACTTGACCATCTGTCTTGGTCTCTCTAGTTATGGTATACAGCAGTAAGGTGAATTGGCCCAGAGTTAGTAGTTAGATGCCACAGTACTCAGCTATCAACGTATTATCCAAACGCTCAAACCCAGCTGCTCAATTTTTTTTTTTTTCGAGACAGGGTTTCTCTGTAAAGCCCTGGCTGTCCTGGAACTCACTTTGTAGACCAGGCTGACCTCAAACTCAGAAATCCGCCTGCCTCTGCCTCCCAAGTGCTGGGATTAAAGGCATGCGCTACCACGCCCGGCTGCTCAATTTTTTTCAATCAATTGCTTTGGGAATGAGATTACTTGGTGATTGACTAATTATCCCCTGTTTTCTTCCTGAAATGCATGCATGCATGCACAATTGCCCTTCTTTGGGTTTTGGCAGTTCCTGAGTTATTACGCCAGTTCGGTAACTAAAGCATGAACACATTTCCTTGTTAGATATTATTCATAACTCATAAAACACAAAACCATAAATTTCTCATAAAACAGGACCATTAAAATGTACTGGGGCTGAAAAAAAGATTTGGTAAAAGGTCAAGAACCAATCCAGACATGGTCATGTGCGTCTGCAAACTCAACACTTGGAAAGTAGAGGCAGGAGGATCAGGAGTCTTCGTTAACCTCCTTGGCTACATAGTGAACACAAGGCCAGCCCAGGCTACAGGAGACCTTGTCTCAAAAGAATAAATCTGAAAGAATGAATGAACAAGAAACAATAACAACATAGGTTGGCCAGACTTCACGGCCAGTAAAGCACCTGCTTCACATGCACATGAACCAAGTTCCATCCCAAGATCACATATAAACACATAAGGCAAATGGGAAGAATGAACTCTACAAAGTTGTCCTCTGACATCCATGTGCACAGCCACACACATCATACATCCACAGCAATAAGTAAAACTCACAAAGCAAAATAAGTAAGAAGGCCTATAGTCAATAAGTCAAGATTTCCAAAGATAAACTCACACAAAAATTGCAAGCAAATAGATTCTAGACTGCTCACTATTGTGCTCTCTGTAACAGTAAGGATATCAATCATATATAAGTAATAGTTTAAGTCCTCTCAAGTTTGAGGACTTATCATTTCCCAGAAAGCATTTCACATACGGCATCTCATGTGCTTTCCAAGGCAACTCTGAGGCAGTAGCTGCCATCCTACATCCTTTCCTCATGGCTGACAACCTTCCCAGAGATGCAGAGCTACACCACTATCAAACTGGACAAAATATATAAAATCATTGATGGGAGTCATGAGTAAACAGCGAGAAACTGTGAACCTTGGTAGGACGGAAGCAGACAAAGCGAATCTCACTGTGCCCTGGCTTCCTCCTGAGCACACCTACAGATGCTGCAGTGACAGGGAATCCAAACAGAGCTCGCAAAGGCTGACACATGGCTTAGGCATCTGGGACTTGTGGGAGGGTGTGTGAGAAAGGAGGATTCACAGAGAGGCAGCACTATGGAGTACTTAAGTCTTCAGCCAATGCTAAACATTTTAGCTGGTTTGAGGCGAAGCTCTGTATGCCTGACAAAGAGGAACTATGGGCCTCACTGTGCTGGGGGTGATATAGAAACCTTTGTAAGCTGGGTCCAAAAGACCCTACTATATTCTTTTAGCATTCAATTAGAACTCTAGGGGAAAAAAAAAAAACATGCCTTGGGTTGGTGAGATGGCTAGATGAGTAAAGGTATTTGCTACTAACTTTCATCCTCGAGGACCCCATGGGGAAGGAGAGAAGTGAGTCTTGGGATTTGTCTTCTGAGCTCTGAATGCATGCTGTGGTACATGCTCTCTCTCTCTCTCTCTCTCTCTCTCTCTCTCTCTCTCTTTCTCTCTCAATCAAGCAATCAATTAATCGATGTAAACTTTCTTCTTGGGCTTGGAGAGATGACTTTGAATTTCAAAGCACTTGTTGCTCTTGCAAAGGATTCAGGTTCAAGTCCCAGTGTCTATATGATGGCACACTAGTTTCAATTGCAGTTCCAAGGGATTCCATGCCCCATTGTGACCTCATGGAACCCCAAACATGT
The DNA here is from genome assembly GCA_902729485.2 of Mus minutoides. NCBI lineage: Eukaryota > Metazoa > Chordata > Mammalia > Rodentia > Muridae > Mus > Mus minutoides. The sequence goes on along the minus strand of LR749531.1, from coordinate 3,316,425 downwards.
ACATAGTGCTCATACATGCATGAAAGCAAAATACACATAAATGAATAAATATAATAGAATTTAAAATAAACAAACCTAAAAAATACATAGAAGAAAAGCCATGTATCAGAATATCAGAAGTTGAGCTATCCTGGTCCTAAAATATGGACTAAATAGATCTTCCCAGGAAACTTAAAAATAAACTCAAAAGACTTGAGATTAGCAAATTGCTGTCTGCCTGAAAAAAAATCATAACCAAATTTTTGTTTTATATCACAAGTGCAGTTTCCCCTCCCTCCTCTTCTCCCAGTCCCTCCCCCTTGCTCCCCCCCTTTACTCCTCATTTCTCTTCAGAAAAGCGATGACTTCAATGAATATCATCCACCCATGGCATAGCAAGTTGTAGTAAGACTAGGCACCTCTGCTTCTGTTAAGACTGGATAAGGTAACCCAGTAGGAGGAAAGGGTCCCAAAGGGAGGCAACTGAGTCAGAGACAGCTACTGCTCCCACTACTAGGGTCCCAGAAGATGAAGCCACACAACCGTATCATATGTGTGGAGGGCCAAGTTCAAACCCATGCAGGCTCCCTGGTTGGTGGTTCAGTCTCTGTGAGCCCCTGTGGGCTCAGGTTAGTTGATTCTGCATCATGACCAAATCTTGACACCAAAGATTTTAGTAGTCAGAATGTCTACCATGACATGTAAACTTAGGTAGTAGAAAAAAAATCAGAAAATAGGATCCATAACCAGATTTATGAAACATGAACTGACCCGGCATTAAGAGAGCACACAAAGACTTCTAAGTGGCAAGTATAGAAAGTAAGGACAAGTTAGCACATGCAGTAATGAGTCCCCATGGTGAGCTGCAACCACTCACTGTGGGCAATGAAGAAACAAAAGACAGAACTAAGTAAACTCTAGCCTGGCATACTACATCTGGAATAAAATCTAGTGGGTGGGATTTAACAGTAGAACTGGAATCATTGGTGGAGGGATATCTCAGGGATGAGATCTAGAAATCTAGGACAATGGAAACTCCCAGAAATCTATGAGAGTGACCCTATCTAAGACCCCTAGCAACAGGGTATATGGAACCTGAAGTAGTTACTTCTTATAACCAGGCAAGACTTACAATTGAGAAATGGGGACAACAACTTATCCACAAAAACCATTGACCCACAACTTTCCCTGCCTGCAAGATTTGCAGTGATAAAGGTGGAGCAGAAACTGAGGGAATGGCCCATGATTGGCCCAACTTGAGACTCATGCCATGAGAGCCCACCCCTGACACTATTAATGATATTCTGCTATACTTGCAGACACAGGCTTAGCATAACTGTCCTCTGAGAGGCTTCACTCAGCAGCTGATGGAAAAAATGCAGAGACCCACAACCAAACATCAGGCAGAGTTCAGGGACTTTTGTGAAAGAGGGGAAGGAAGAATTGAAGGAGTCAGAGAGGTCAAGGATACCATAAGAAAACCTACAGAATCAACTAACCTAAGCTCACAGGGACTGACTGAAACGGAACCACCAACCAGAGAGCATGCATAGGATGGACATATAACCCCTACACATATGTAACTGATGTGCAGCTTGGTCTTCATGTGGAACCCCTAACAACAGGAGTAGGGGCTGTCTCTGACTCTGCAGCCTGCCTTTGAATCCCTTTCCCCTAACTGGACTAATTTTCTAACCTCAATAGAAGAGGATGAAGCTAGTCCTACGGCAATTTGATATGTCAAGGTGGGTTGATATCCATGGGAGGCCTTTCCTTCTATGAGGTGAAAGGAAGGGAGGATGAGGGGAAGGTGAGGTGAGAGGGAGGGACTGGGAGAAAATGAGATAGGTGAAGATTGGGACGTAAAGTAAATAAATTAATTTATCAATGAAAAAAAAAAAAAAGAATAGTACCTGACTTTTCAAAGGAGACTCTGAAAGCCAGAGGGCCTTTATAAAAGTTCTACAGATTCTAAGAGATCACAGATGCCAGCCCATATTACTATACCCAGCAAAACTATCATAATAGATAGAGAAAGAAAATTATATTCCATGATAAAAACCAAATTTAAGCAGTACTATCCTCAAAACCAGCTCTAAAGAAAGTGTTAGAAGGAAAACTTAAACAGGAAGAGAAGCCACATCCAAAGAAACAGAAGGAATAAACAATCTCAGAGCAAAAAGTCAAAAGAGAGGGCAAACTCACATCATAACACCAAACCTACAGGAACCAATAAACATTGCTTATGGATAACTTTCAATATTAATGATCGTAGTTCTCCAATAAAAAAAAAAAAACCACAAGCTAATAGATTGTATTAGAAAACAGGATCTATCTTTCTGCTGCATCCAAGGAACATATTTCATCATTGAGGATAGACATCCTCAGGGTAAAAGGATGAGAAAGGTATTAAAAGTCCAAAGAAGAAAGCAGGTATTGCCATTTTACTATCTGACAAGTAAACTCAAACCAAAACTAATCAGAAGAAACAGGGAAGCACACTATATACACATCAAAGGAAAAATCTTTCAAGATGACATTATGATTCTAATTATTTATACACTAAACACAAGGGTATCCTGTTATGATGTGGATTTTTCTCTCTTGATTTGCTTGCGTGGGATTATTTTTTCCTTGTATTTTCTTGGAGTGATTACTCTTCAGATTTAAGTTTTCCTTCTAACACCTTCTGCAGAGCTGGTTTTGTGGACAGTACTGTTTAAATTTGCTTTTTATATTTTTTCAATTTTTTTTATTAGATATTTTCTTAATTTACATTTCAAATGCTATCCCGAAAGTTCCCTCCCCTCTTCCCCTGCCCTGTTCTCCTGCCCACCCACTCCCACTTCTTGGCCCTGGCATTCCCCTGTATTGGGGCATGTAAGATTGCAATACCAAGGGGCCTCTCCTCCCAAAGAGGGCCAACTAGGCCATCTTCTGCTACATATGGAGCTAGAGACACGAGTTCTGGGGGTTCTGATTAGTTCATATTGTTGTTCCTCTTCTAGGGTTGCAGACCCCTTCAGCTCCTGGGGTTCTATCTCTAGCTTCTCCATTGTGGGCCTTGTGTTCCATCATATAAATGACTGTGAGCATCCACTTCTGTACGAGACAGCTATATCAGGGTCCCTTCAGTAAATACTTGCTGTTCTATGCAATAGTGTCTGAGTTTAGTGACTGATTATGAGATGCATCCCCTGGTGGGGCTTTTTATCTTTCTCCACCTATTATGATAGTTTTTCTGGGTATAGTAATATGAGCTGGCACCTGTCATTTATGAATATAAACCCTAAAATTCCCAATAGAAATACTTGCAAACCAAATCCAATACTATATCAATATGGTTATATACCTTAATCAAGTTGGCTTCATCTCATCTCATTATATGCAGAAAGGCCTTTAAAAAAAAATCCAACATTCTCTTATGAAAATAGTCCTGAAAGACTAGGGATATAAGGGACACACCTCAAAATATTTTCCAGCAAGTCCACAGCCAACCTCAACCTAAACAGAGAGAAACACAAAACTTTCTATTAAAATTAGGAACAAGGGGCTGGTGAGATGGCTCAGTGGTTAAGAGCACCGACTGCTCTTCCAGAGGTCCTGAGTTCAAATCCCAGCAACCACATTGTGGCCCACAACCATCCGTAACAATATCTGATGCTCTCTTCTGGAGTGTCTGAAGACAGCTACAGTGTACTTACATATAATAAATAAATAAATAAATAAATAAATAAATAAATAAATAAATGGAACAAGACAAGATGTCCACTCTCTCCTCACCTATTCAGTATATTACCTAAATTCTTAGCCAGAACAATTAAGACAACCGAAGAAGACCAAAGAAAAACAAATAGAAAAGGAAGAAGTCAAAATATCATTATTTGCAGATGATATGATTTTATATACAAAAGACCTTAAAACCCCATCAGGAAACATCTACAAGTGATAAACTCTCTTAGCAAAGTAACAGGATACAAAATAAACACACAAAAATAAGTATCCTTCCTATATGCAAAGACAAACAAACCGATAAAGAAATCAGGAAAATAGTGCCTTTCACAACAGCCTCAAAAAGGTCTTTTGGGCTAGCTCTAACAAAGCAAATGAAAGACTTTTGACACTGAAGAAGACACCAGAAGATGGAAAGATCTCCCGTGCTTATGGATTTGATTAATATTGTGAAAATGGCCCTTCTACCAAAAACAATCTATAGTTTCTGTGCAACCACTATCAATTATAACACAGTTCTTTGCAGAAATTGAAAAAAAAAATTTCAGATCCATAAGAAAACACCCGCAAAGGAAAGCTAAAACAATCTTGGGGGGAAACTGCTGTGCATATCATCATCCCAGATTTCAAGTTGAACTACAGAGCTACAGTAAAAACCAGCATGGTATTTGCATAAAAACAGACATGTTCATCAGTGAAATCTTCCTTAAGATCCAGCTGTACCACTCGTAGGCATAAACCCAAAGGATGTTTCATCATACTTAAGAAGTACTTGCTCTATGCCAGCAAGATAGTGCTGAAAGGGCCCGGATATAGCTGTCTCGGGAGAAACTATACCAATGCCGGGCAAACATGGAGGTGGAAGCTCACAGTCAGCTAGTAGATGGAACACAGGGTTTCTAAGGAAGAAGGAGCTAGAGAAAGTACCCAAGGAGCTGAAGGGGTCTTCAACCCTAGAGGTGGAAGAATAACCATGAACTAACTAGTACCCCCTGAGCTCATGTCTCTAGCTGCATATATAGAAGAGGATGGCCTGGCTGGCCATCTTTGGGAGGAGAGGCCCCTTGGTCACGCAGACTTTATATGCCCCAGTACAGGGGAACGCCAGGGCCAAGAAGTGGGAGCAGGGCCGGGAGGGGGGAGGGTATAGGGAACTTTCTGGATAACACTTGAAATGTAAATGAAGAAAATATCTAATAAAAGTTGGAAAAAAAAAAGAATCCAGTAAAAAAAAAAAAAAAAAAAAAAGAAGTACTTGCTCTAAAGACTTCAATTATGTTCATTACTGCTCTATTCACAATAGCCAGAAATTGGAAACAGCCTAGATGCCCATCAACAAATGAATGGTTAATGAAAATGTGGTACATTTACAAATGGAATACTATTAAGCTGTTAAAAATTGTGAAATCAGCATTTAAATGGATAGAGCTAGAAAATAAATGTACTGACTGAGGTAACTCAGACCCCAAAAAACAAGTATTGTATGTTTTCTCTTATATGTAGACGTTAGCTTCAAAGCCTTTGCATATCCATATTACCACAGAGGCTAGGTACCTAGTAAGGGATTAGCAGGGAGGAGAGGATCTCTCAAGGAGGAGGAAATAGAATATATTGTTCTGGAGAGACTAAGGGGATGGGCCAAGTGAACAAAAGAAAATTTAATAAAAACTACTTGAAAAATAAAACAAATTAATAAATACCACCAACAAGCAAGGAATAAAATAAGAAAACAAATTGTCAGAAAGTTAGATATGAAGAGGCATCACTACAGAGCTTGCAGACTTAAAGGGCTCGTATGAATAATCTCATCAGCAAATTCATCTGGATTTGGAGTAAATGGAGAGATTCTTCCAGAAACACAATTCTGTTAAACAGAAGAAATTTCAAAACCTAACCAAACAAACAAATCTTATTCAAAATTGTTTTCACAAGGAAAATTCTGACCCTAGATATCTTCATGGGTAAATTGTGTTATACCACACCACACAAAGTGTTTCAGAAAACAGAGAAGGTGAAATTTTCTAAATTGTGTTTTTAAATCTAGCCAAATTACGATCCAAAGCTGACAAAGATACTATGAGAAAATGAAACCAGAGACCGATACATTTATGAGCATAGGCATATGACTCTATTAGAATATCAGAAAAACCAAAGCATGGATTTTGTTTTTCTTTTGTCTGGTTTGGCTTGGGGGATGCAGATGGGGGTGAGCACTGGGGTGAGCCAGGCCTCAAGCTCTCAAGCACTAACCTGTGCTCACTCCACCTCTTTTCATCTCATTTCATTTTGTTTTAAAAGACAGAGTCTCACTGTACATCGTACAGCTCAAGTTGTCTTTGAGCTTGAGATCTCCCTACCTCAATTTCCCAAACAGATGTATTTACATGAGAGTGCAACTACAACCACACCCAGCTTGTTACTTGAATTTTATGTTTCACTTATTTTAAACCTTTTTTTTCTAAAACACAGATCTAAAGTTCTGTGTCCCACAAACCTTGACGTGTTGTGTTTTCATTAGCATTCAGTTAAGAAACGGGAGACGGCTCAGTGAGTAAGGCTATTTGAAGCATGCACACACACACACACACACACACACACACACACACACACACACACTAATACATGAATAAATACCTTTCTGTTAAGAAATAAGGGAGTAGAGTAGTAGAGGAAGACACCCAGTACCAATCTCTAGTTTCTACATACACATGAACATCTGTATGTACATATGTTCACACACACTTGTAAGAATACAGGCATAAAACACACACCTACACAAAATAAATTAACAAGATATGGGGAGGCAGACTTTATCCTAAGAACCTAAGACAATTATTGGAAATCAATCAGCAGTTATTCAACACAATACAGCAACAAAGGAGAAACACCATGTGACTATTTCATAATCCATTCAGGAAAAGCATTTGGCAGAGTTCATCTTGAGAGCTCCTATAACACAGGAACTGAAGGGACTGCCCTGAATCTGCCAAGTATTTGTGGATAACCCACAGTCATGTCATACTGCTGACCCCTCTGTGGTTTCTGAATATAATTAAAAACATAAGACTGTTAAGATCTTGAGTGACCTAACCGCTGTTTCCCTCTGATGTCCTGCTCACTGCACAGCCCAGCTATGCTGCCCTTCTGTGCTGCACATGCTCTGTGAACCCCCCTCTCCTCATTCTGTCATCTTAGAACTCTTATCTTCTGGCTCCTCCTTACCATTAGTTATCAGCTTAAATAAATGCCCTTGTTTCAGAGAGGCCATTGATTCCTTATTGCTGGTGCCATACACTGGACTAGAGATCGGCAAGGAGAGGATGTATTCCCTCCATCAGAGGCATGGGCTCCCATTCTGGGTTTCTAACTAATGCAGCCAATGATACAGGACTTGTGGAGCGTGACCTGACCCAAGGCGAGCTGCCTATTTAACTTGGCTCCTACCCTGCTCTCTGATCCCTCGGTACAAAGGAAGGTCTTGCCAGAACTGAGAAAGAAGCCAAATCCTGGCTACAGCACTCATTGCTTTTTTAAACTCAGGCTGACGTCACCAAGTGGCACCAGCAAGCAGTCCTGTGTGCTTCCATTTAAGGGCAGCTTTATAAGTACCAAGCCCTGCTGTTTCTTAGCTGTGTCTGACATGGGAAAACTCCATGCTCATCCGGGGAAGATGGACTGTGCTTGGCTCCCACCTTTCTCACGTAGCCCACAGCCTGTGTCTCCACACAGCTCAACTTGTCCTGTTTCCTGTCATTTTCTATAACCCTATTTTTCTTTCTTCATAACCTTTGAATCTACCTCCCCAGCTAGGAGACAACGGTGGGGTTGGGTAACTCAGTGGTAGAGTGCTTGCTTACTCTGTGAGGCCTGGCTGGCTTCAATGCCCAGGGATGCTAAAGAAAATAAAATTTACAACATAAAATATAACTACTATGGGATCAAGAGGTTGTTCTTTCTAGTACCAACAGTACTTCCAGTGGGTGGAATAGTGCTTGATGTACAACAGATACTCCATAAATACTTGCTAAATGAATGACTGTACAATGTAGCTGAACAATCTCTTGGCCTTTCAGCAACCGTAAGCTAAAGTCTAACTCCTTGATTGACTCCTTCTGGACTATATGTACTTGATTCTTCCTTCTGTATCAGCACTTCTCCTCTTCCTCCTCCTCTCTTCCTCTTCCTCCTCTCTTCCTCCTCCTCTCTTCCTCCTCTTCCTCTCCTCCTCCTCCTCCTCACCATCATCTTCCTCTTCCTCCTCCTCTTGATAGGATCTCATACATCCTAGGCTGGCCTCAAACTTGACCTGTAGTGGAGGATGTCTTTGAACGTCTGATTCTTCTGCCTTTGCCTCTGGAGTTCTGGAAGATTCAATCGGTTTATGAGATGCTAGGAACTGAACCCAGGGCTTTGAGCATTCTGGACAAATACCCTACCAACTGGGCTACATTCCACACTCACTCTTGCCTAATACTTTCCTTTCCACAAACCCCAGCCTCCTGGCTGATTCTACATTCCAGACTTCCTGCACATCAGATCCAAAAAGCTGCCTACGTCTTTCTGATTTCTGTCCTCCTGATCACCTAGATTATTTTATGGGAGCATTTTTACCCTCCTCATTCTTTGACTCTAGTCCATGCAAGCCTCCACCCTGCTTCTCCTTTACCCTTAGGCCTCTGCTCCACCAAACTCACTGTCTTGCACACACAGCTATGCATTAGCTGCTTTCTCTGCTGATTCTGGGAGACACACAGAGACCCTGAAGGGCAGACACAACTCTAGTAAAGGCAGTTATTTCTCTGTGGGTAGGGTACATATATTTTTAATGTACTTTCATATTTAAAAAATATATATTTCATATATATTTTCTGGTTTTGAAAACATCCCTGTTTTCTTACAAACAATAATAATAACAATAACTTCAAGCATCCAATAAAACTGCAGTAATGAGGATTGTGGTGTTAGTGAAAATAGGAAGGCTCTGGGATACAGAGCTCTGGAACAGATGCATACCAACGTGGCCAACTGACCGTCAGTGAAAGATCCCGGGCAGCACAACAGGGAAAGCCAATCTTTTCAACAAATGGTGCTACAAAAACTGGATTTCCATTGGAAAAAAAGAAGCCAAGGTCTTAAGTCTTTCATAAGTTGAAATCAAATGAATTAGATACAAAAATATAAAACTCAAAACTCTAGGACTCCTGTAAGATAACATGGGAACAGGCTGGCCTTTTTGATATAAAACCAATGATGTGAGTCATAAAATAATTAATAAATTGAACCTTATTAAAATTTAAACTTTAGGATAGCTGTCGTGGTACTGTCTATGATTCTAGCACTCAAGAGACTGAGGCAGGAGAATCATGAGTTTAAAATAACGCTTGACTTTGTTACACATTGAAACTGTCTCAAGAAAACAAACCCAAAGCAAAAACAATCCCAAAATCCCAAAAACTATCCTGTTCCATAAAAGATACTGTCGAGAGAATGGGAGGACATGCCACAGACATCAGGGCTAGTGTGATTGCTCAGTGTATAAGAATACTTCCTGCAAAAAACATGAAGACTTAAGTTTGAATCCCAGATCCCACATAAATAGCTAGACTGGAGCAGAAGTACCCAAGACTCTATCTCAAAAGATAAGATTTCAAGGAAATGAGGAAGACAACCAATGTTGACTTCTGACTTACACACACACATGTACCCCCATGCGTGAACACATGTACACTCACATGTGTACACAGAAAATAAAGAGCTGAGCTAGATTTTTTTTCATGGAGAAGTGAGAAGTAGAAATCAACGTACTATGGTTACCTTGTTATTGTGTCGAACATGCTATGTACTATATCTGCCCTCACCAATTTACTATAAAATTATTTTGTATGTGAAAATGAGATTTAAAATAAAAAGCATTAATAAGTACATTTAATGCCTTAACTTTATGGAAAATATTTTCTTTCAGTTTTAAAGATACATCTTATTAACTTACTTTATGGGTTGGCATTCTATGAGGTTGGAAGATAACTTCCACCATTGTGAGACCTAGGGATCTAACTCAGGGTGATCAGACTTGGCAGCAAGTGCCATTGCCTGAGCCACCTTGTCAGCCTCTTCTCTTCTCTTCTCTTCTCTTCTCTTCTCTTCTCTTCTCTTCTCTTCTCTTCTCTTCTCTTCTCTTCTCTTCTCTTCTCTTCTCTTCTCTTCTCTTCTCCCCTCCCCTCCCCTCCCCTCCCCTCCCCTCCTTTCCTCTCCTTTCCTCTCCTCTTCTCTCCTCTCCTCTTCTCTCCTCTCTTTTTCTCTTTTCTTTCCCCCATTTGTCTGTTAGTTGTTAAGAACATATCCAGTTTATAGTCCTGGACTTGGGGATGAGTAAATCATATCTAAAGTCTCTTCTATTCCTTCATATTCTGAGACAGCGTCAGTCAACTCTCTGTCTCTCTGGTGAAAAGGAGGAAGGGTTTGCTCTGGTTCATAGCCTCAGGCATTTAGTGTCTGGTCATTTGATCCTGTTGTCTTTGTTCCTGTGGTTAGGCAGATCCTCAGGGCAGGAGGCACTTAGTGGATGGGGCTGCTAAACAAGGAAAAAGAGGGAGAGTGAGGGCTGAGGTCCCAGCATCGCCTTTCTTAAAACATTGATTCCTGTGTGATGAGAGCACTTGTGTGGCAGACAAAGGACTTGTAAGAGTCTGTTTTCTCCTCTACCCTGTGGGATCTGGGAATTGAAGTTAAGTCGTCAGGCTTGGCAGCAAGCACCTTTATCCTCTGAGCTATCTTGACAGCTTCCAAAGCACTCTTCTGAAGGCATACCTCCAGTGACCAAATTTCCCTCCACCAGTCCCATCTTTTAAAGGTTCTAGCTTCCCTTAATAGTGCCATAGACAGAGAGCCAGATTTTCAGTACATGGTGTTTTGATGGATGCTTATCTAAATAGCAGAGACGTTATGTGCAAATGCCCTTTTCCCCACTGCTGAGGATTTAACTCAGGATTTTATGGATGGTGGGCAAGTGCTCTCGGCTGAACTACAGTGCAGCTCTATCCACAAGTTTTGTATGGTAGAAAAGCGCACAGTATCTCTAAGAAGAACTGCAATGAATAGCCTTCTGCTTGGAGCCCTTACTGAAGATGCTCACAAGCATACTGTGAATCTGCAACAGCACTGCCAGGTAGCTGGAGGGGGAGACAAAATGGAGGCTTGGAAATATGACGTCATACAATTGTGATGGCAACCTCCCAACCTAGACCCAGGCCTGTCTCATTTCTAAAGCCCGTTTTTCTTTTCCTCCTCTTCTTCCTCCTCCTCCTCCTCTTCTTCTTCCTCCTCCTCCTTTTCTTCCTCCTCCACTACCACCAGAATTCCAGTGTGTGCCTAGCATATGTTCTTCTTCTGGAAGCAGAAGAAGAAAACTGCTGAAAACTTGTGTGTGGATGTCTTCAAGGTCAATTTCCAGTCAATAGGTAGGAGACATCCTGAGGAAGGCAGCACCCTTCTTAGGTGGCAGAAGTTCACATTCCAAGGGATTAGAAAGTCCCTTCATCAGGCAAGCTGGGAACTGTAAGGCTCAGAAATTCTTCAGCAGTCCATCCACGACAGACTGGTCATCAGGGAGGGAGAATGAATGACCTCAAGGAGAAGAGAAAGAAGCAGGGGTGGGGGACCAGGCTTTGAGGTTATAACTACTGTTGAGGTCCCCTCTATCCCCACACGCCCACAATTAGATTGCTCAACCCTTTAGAAGTGTTTCTTCCTTGTAAGCCCACTCAAATGTCATCAAAGACTGGGGAGCACGGACCTGAGTGTTGGAGGACATCACAATAAAAGGAAAAAAACTTCAGGTCTCTGCGAGGCTAGGCGCTTCCTCTCTCAGACAAGGCAGCCCAGCTAGAAGAACATAGCCCATATATAGGCAACAACTTTTAGGATAGCCCCTGGTCCAGTTGTTGGAAGCCACATGAAGACCAAGCTGCACATCTGCTATATATGTGTGTGGGGCCTAGGTCCAGTCTATGGCCCCCACCCACTCAGAGGAGAAGGGGAGGGGAATGGGGTAAGGACTGTGGGAGGGGGTAACCAGGAGGGGTGCAGTGAGTGAGATGTAAAGTGAATAAGTAAAAAATAAAAATAAATTTAAAAAATCACAGAGAGAGAGAGAGAGAGAGAGAGAGAGAGAGAGAGAGAGAGGAGAACTTGAGTCAGATCACAGCAGGAAGGGAGTGATACAATGCCTCTTGTACTGTCTTACTGGTTGGTGAACTCTCAAGCACTTTCATCAGCCTGTACAGTGGAGTGGACCAGAGACTGGGCTGCTGTCTCAAACACTAAATACCACACTGAGCTTTCATTGTGTTAGAGAACAAAGGTCTTCCGTCATTCTGAGAAAAAACTGAACAAGAAGCCCATACATTCATGTTGTCCCACTGCTATTTTCTGAAGTATGACAAGTGTGATTTATGAACTAAAACTACCTTTTTCTACAAGTCGTGCTTTATGATGCTCACTATTTCAATTATTGGAACTCATTTTTTAAGAGCAGATTCATTTATGTAGTTTAAGATGCACAGAAAGGCTGGGCACAGTGACTCACATCTACAGTCTTGGCACTTGGGAGGTAAAGGCAAGATCAGGAGTTCAGGGTTATCCCTCAACTTCAGAGTGGGTTAGAGGTCAGCCTGCACTACATGAACTTTCTTTTACAAAAACCCCCTTCTCTCCTCTCTCTCTCTCTCTCTCTCTCTCTCTCTCTCTCTCTCTCAGAAATACAGTAGGAAAATTCTCTAAATCTTGCTATTGACCTAAAATCCCACCTTCAGAGACACTATGTAGAATAGTAACAAAATCTTTCCAGAGATATTCTCTGCATGTGTGTGTTGACTTTTGCAAGACATAGTGGCTGACAGCAACGAACATCTTTATTTGCTCAAGACCAGCTGGGACAACTGAGCAGTTCTGGTCTGGGTTTGTTCAGCAGGGACTGGATGCACTAGGATGGCCTGACCAGGTCTTTGTAAGCTGGTTGGAGTAGGGGGTTCTCACATGTCTAGATGCTGGCTTGCTGTCAGGTGGGGTGACTGCCACACACTCCCCAGCAGACACCCCAGTCTCAGGAGATGGTAGAGGAACAACCAGCAATACGAGGGGCTGCACTCTAGTGCACAAGCAATTCCTCATCTCTGCTTTCATCATTACTGCTAATAAACCTTTGACCAAAGCAAATTACATGGCCAGTTTGGGTTTGAGCAGCAGAGAAATAAATTGTACATCTCAATGAAGAGTTGTACAGTTACAGTGTAAAAGGGTGGGATACCTACAGGTGTGAGAAGGAATTTGTAGAGTTTAAAATGGTTCTAGTTTGGGCTGGAGTGATTTCTCAGCTGTTTAGAGCACTAACTGCTCTTCCAGAGGACCTGGGTTCAATTCCCAGCAACCACATGGTGGCTCACAACCATCTGTCACTCCTCCAGTTCCAGGAGATGGAATTCTCTTTTCTGGCCTCTGTGGGCACCAGCACTGCATGCCTATGCTGCACACACAGATGTTCAGGCCAAACACCCGTACACAAGAGAAAGTTGAGATCATGTTTATTTATTATTGTTGTATGTCTGTGTGTATGCATGTGTGATGTGTGTAGGCACTTACGTGCTATGGCACATGTGTGGAAGTCAGAATATGACTTGTGTGGAGTCATACTTTACATAGAATGTAGAGATTGGACTCCCGTCCTCAGGTTTGCACAGCAAGCATGTTTACCTGCTAAGCCATCTTGCCAGCTTCCGTTTTGTTTTGTTTTGTTTTTAAATCAACCACAGTGTATGCTTGTGAAGATGACTCTCTCTCTCTCTCTCTCTCCCTCCCTCTCCCACTCTCTCTCTCTTTCACACACACAAACACACACACCACATACACACCACACACACATGCACACACCACATACACACCACATATACATACACACACACCACATACATACCACATACACACACACACCACATACACACCACATACACACACACACACCACATACACACACACACACACACCACATACACACACACACCACATACACACTCACACCACATACACACCACACACACACACCTCCTTATGTCAACTTGAGGAAGATGAAGTTGAAGAAGATCCTTCAGCTAACAGAACAGGGTTAGAGAGCAGGTGAAGGTCAGAAGAGGAACAGCTCATTTTACCCAGATCATTATTACCAAACTGAATCATTAGTAAAACCAGGGGTTGGAAAGATGACTTGGTAGTTAAGAGCATTGGTTGTTCTTGTAGAAGATCCAGGTTCAGTTCCAAGCACTGACATGGTAGGTCACAATCATCCATAATTTCAGTTCTAAGGGGATCTGGTGACCTCTTCTGATGTCAGTGAACACCAGGCATGCATGTGGTGTGTAGACGTATGTTCAGACAAAACATTTGCATATATAAAACAAACAAACAAACAATCTTCATATAGTTCTCTGAGATTAAAAAAAGGCAGCTTCCTTTAGAAGCATCCCATACTCATTAGATTGATAATTTACATCATCAGTCTATAGTACTGGGGACCAAACCTGGGGTCTTGTGCCTACTAGACAAGTACTATGTGGCCTAGTGACTCCTCCAGCTCCATGACATGAAATTACATCTGATTCCCTTCCTTCAAGGAGACTTGCTTCTCAGTTTCCTTGTACCCTTCTTTCTCCTGGGAGGGAGATCCTCACTGCTAAGGTGACAGTGCAATCAGGAAGATCCCCAGCCTCATCTCCTGCCTTCGAATACATTTCTTTTGTTTGTGTGCCCACACGTGAATGAGATGAATGTGTATGTTCCTGTGGATGTGTGCAAGTGTATGTGCACGTCTGTATCCACGTATGTAAGACCAGAGCTCAACGGTAAGTGTCTTTCTCCAACACTCTCTGCCTTACTTTTTAATTTAAATATGTTCTGTGTTATTAGCATGTGTGTACAAGTTTCTGCATACCACAGAGTGTGTGTGGAAGTTAGAGGACACCTCTTGGGGTCAGCGCTCTCCTTCCACTATGGAATCTGGAGAACTGAACTGGGGGCTTGTGCAGCTAGAACATTTACTTACTGAGACATCTCTCAAAAATCTCATTTTCTGAGACAGTGTTTCTCACTGAACCTGGAACTTGAAGATTTATGTAGGCTAGCTAGCCAGTTAGACTCAGGGATCCTCCTGTCTCCACCTCTCACTTCCACCCCTCATGCCAGCACTGAGATCACACACACATGCTACACCTGGCTTTTAGATGAATAATGGGCTCAAACAAGGGTCCTCATGCTTGTTTGGGAAGCACTTTACTGACTGAGCCCCTCTTCCCAGCCCCTACCTGTATCCTTCTTAAAGGACTCAGTGGAGTGAGAGGTGGCATCCAGATGAGAACTTCACAGCTAACTTAGATCCCTTTATCTCAAAGCTATGTGAGTTACCTCCCCTTCCACCTTCACCAAGGCATCATCTCCTCTGAAAGTCCTGGGATGACTCTCTAAACCAAGAACCAAGATCTGTAAGTAGCCCCCTGCCTGATCGGCTGTCTGTCTGTCTGTGCTAGCAGTGGAAAATTTGCTTTTCTGACTTGTCCTGAGTAAAAATCCATGGAATTCAGTCCTGTGAACACAAGTGAATATTTCATTTTGAAATAAACTTTTCAGAGTGGGTCTGGGTCCACCCCCTCATCCCCTACTGACAGCAACACAAACTGGGCCCCACTACAACCCTCGGAGTCCCACAAATCTGGGCCTGAGCGTCATGACTCACTCATCAACAATGTCCAGAGATAGATTATTGGGGGAAATTAACAGAAAGATTCTTGTCCTAGAAATCCAAAGCCCAGGCTGTCTTAGTAAAGGCCCCGGGAACTTGGCAAAAAGGGCTGGGGAGGAGCTTCACCGCCTGCCTGGTAAAGGATAAGAAGACCTCTCATTTCTCAGGTCTATACTCAAGATAAAAGGCATGTTACGTGAAGGTCAGTGTTGAAAAGTATACAAGAATCAGAGGGTTTTGGTGGATCCATAGTGTTGTGTAACCTCTGTGTAATTCCTATGCATCTGGGTCGTCCCAAAAGGAAACCCCTAAAATTCTAAGAAGAAAAAAGAAGGGGGAGCCCACATTTCATCCATCCTGAAGAAAAATATTCATTTCTTCAGAAGCCCATGTAGAGAAACAGAGATAGATCCAGACATGGAGAGGCCTCCATCTCTAACAGAAATTCTAGGCAGTGTTTTTTTGTTTTTGCTTTTGTTTTTTCCCTCAGACAACTGGCACACATTAGTCATCATGATGCCTAAGCGCCTTTCTGATCTCCAGAGTTAGTTCCAGGTCTTGGAGAGGTCCAGAGCTGGGGATAACGCTGCCCTTCAGAGCTACTCATTCTGTAATTTAAAGAGCCACTTTCTTTCTTATTCTTCTGTGTAAGCACCACATGGCCAGGGAGAATGAGGGAGAGCCTCATTTATTAGCCTCACAGCTAGTAAAGTGGGGACCCTTATTCAGTCTTCTGTGTAAAGAGCCATCTTAGGGCTGAGTTTCCCTGCCAGGAAATCGCAGGGAGGCTGTACATGAATTTTAACAAGATTTCAGGGAACCCTAGAAAAAGGGGAAGCCTAAAACTCACACTGTGCTTGTTCAAGCCAAGTCAGCCATACCACCTCCTCTCTGAGATCCTTAGGAGCTAACAATCCAAGCAAAGCTGGTGGTCTAAATACCTCACCGCTCTTCTGAGCCAGAGCTGTCCTAGGCCCTAGAGCTACATTCTTAGATTTACCAACATTTGAGGAATGTGTCCCAGCTCCTCCGGAGACCAGACACCACCCTTGGGTCGGACTTGTTTCATCATGTTGGTTCCGGCTCACTGACCTTTGGGCCAGGTGGTATTCCTCTTAAGAGTCTTTTCCTGTGACTCAGCACGATTCTAGAGGGCCTTGGAAAACAACCAGGCCTGCACCCACCCAGAGGAGCTCCAGGGCTTGCCCAGGCTTTACTATCAGGCTTTTTCTCTGGGGACATGTGAAGGTCAGTCCCTCCACTGGGGAACACAGACTCTGTCATTGGACTCAAGAGGTTCACAAATTGAGTCTTTTTACTCTATCTAGATGCCCTGCTGCCTAGTTTTAGCTGTCAGCTTGATACAACCCAGAGTAACATAGAAAGAGACTCTTAGTGAGGAGTTGTGTAGACGGTCTGTGGGGGACTGTCTTGATTGTTACTTGAGGTGAGTAGACTCACCCAGACTGTGGATGGTGCCATTTCATGGGCTGGGTCTTGAATTGTGTAAGAGTGACAGAAGCTGGCTGTGAACATGTAACAAGTAAGTGAGCGACATAGGTGAACTCAGCTCTCCCTCCTCTTGACTGTGGCTGTGCTGCTTAAAGCCCATCAAGTGTTTTATCATGGCAGTGGAAATGAAGTGACTATAGCTGGTGAGGGCAAAAGCCTACTGTGAGTGGCCGAACTTGGGAAAGTGTCTTTGCGCATGTCAGAGTAAATGGGAAACCCAGCAATCACACACTTTCTGTGTGATTTCTGATTTCTTGGACTGGAGACCTTAGTGAAAGGCTCCCCATTTCCCTGGCTATGACAGAGGCTCTGAATACTACAAAACCATAGGCCTGGAGGGTGACATCATCCCCAACTCTGGACCCCTCCCCAAGCCTTAGAGCCATCTCTAACAATCAGAAAAGAGTTAGGAGCCTTGACGACTAATGGGCGGCGTCAGTTTGTTCACTCATTCAGAAAAATGGCCTGGATTTCTGCTAGAGAGGGGCCTATCCTTGTCCATCTCAATCTCTGTCTCTCTCTTACAGGGGTTTCTAGAAAATGAGATTTGTTAGAGTTGCCCAAGGATGGGTGGGAAAGGCATTGTTCTCTTTAAGATTTATTATTATTTTATGTGTATGAGTGTTTAACTTGCATGTATGACTGTGCGCTATGTACATGCAGTGCTCGAGGAGACTAGGAGAGGGCATCAGATCCCCTGGAACTAGAGTTACAGGTGGTTTTCAGCTGCCATGTGGGTGCTGGGAATTGAACTTGGCTCCTCTACAAGTGCTCCTAACTACTCTTTTCTTTAGACTTTTTTGTTTTATTCTGCATTTGTGTTCCTGGTGTATGTGCATATGTATATGCATGTTTGCGTGTATATGGGTGTATGTGTATACTTGCTCCATGTGTGTAGACATGCCTGTGAATGTCTGAGGCTGGTGCCAGGAGTCTTCCTTGACTGCTCTCCTCTTTTATTCATTGAATCAGGATCTCTCATTTGAACTAGAGCTGGCTAGGCAGTAAGGCAGCTTGTTCCTTACGGCTCTGCCTTGTAAGCACTGGCGTTACAGGCAGACCACTGTGCCCATTTGTCCTGTATATGAGTGTCAGGGATCCAACCTCTGCTCCTCCCTTTTGTGTAGTCTGCACTTTACCCACTGAGCCATTTCTGAACCCTCTCTCATGAACTCCTGATCCTCCTATCTCCATCTTCAAGTATTGAAGTCATAGGCATAAGCCACCCACCATACTCTGTTTATGTAGTATTGGAGACTGAACCCAGGACCTTAGGCAAACTACAAAAGCATCTGCTGTTTCTTGGATGGCTTGTTCAGTAAGAAGAGAGGGAGTCACAAAAAAGAAGCCAAACAAGGTCATAGTCATGGTAACCATGGTCAAGGATTTGGGCTTCATTCTAAGATGAGTGAGAAATCTGGGGTTTTATGACATGAAGGGACGGACATGCATGGGTTTGCTATAAAGCATTCCTTGGATGCAAAGTGACAGATGCACAGAGAAAGCAATGGTGGCTTCTGCTTTAGGTAGTGGTCCTGGCCAGCAGGAAGGGGGTGCTGGGGCAGGCAGAGAGGACATTATGGTTAAGGTTTTAGTATTCTTAGGGCATATGGTTCCAGCAGAGCTGTCTAAGCAACAACAGCTGGAGAGAGCACTCTGGCCAGAAACTGCAGGGCAGAGGGCCAAACAAGGAAATTGGAGAGTGAGAAGGAAATCTTAGGACAAGCCCCAGGCAATCCACAGTGAAAGGAAGGAGCCAGCCAGGAGAAGGGCAGATGGGAAGGGAAGAGCAAACTGGAGACAACAGTTCCTGGCAGCCAGGGTAAAAGGACAAGTAGGGTGTTAATGAATAGCCAAAGGCTTCTTAGAGAGGCTGTAAGGTAGGCACTTACCACCAAGCTTGCCGATCCGAGTTTGACTCCTGAGATCCATATAGCAGGAAGAGAGAACCCAGCTCCTGCAGGTTTTCCCTCCAGCCTCCACATGTGCATGTGTCACTCCAATAAACAAGTACATGTAATACATTTCCTTCGCTTCTTAGAGGCTCTCAACAGAATCTACTGGAGTTTGCAATAAAGGGCCACTGCAATCCATCCATCTACCCATACTTTCTCTCCCTCTCTCTCTTTCTCTCTCTCTCCCTCTGTCTGTCTGTCTGTCTGTCTGTCTGTCTGTCTGTCTCTCTCCATCCCTCCCTCCTTTCCTCCCTCCGACTGTCTCTGTCTCTGTCTGTCTGTGTGTTTGTCTGTCTTTCTGTCTCCCTCCCTCCCTCCTACATGTGGTGGGAGATATAGAAACCAAAGCCCCATGCACTTTACTGCTGGGCTCTATCTGACCCACCAATACCATGATCTTAGTGACCTGTGACCTGACAGAGGTGAATGCAAAGGTAGTGAGCTGAGGATACAGAGGGAAACCTTTTGGATATTTAACTATAACATGAACTCTGTGCATGGTTTTGGGGCAGAGGTCTAAGAATTTCTCTTTATATTCTGTGCTGGTAGTTTTATGTCAACACAAGCTAGAGTTATCTGAAGGGAGAGAAAATACCCCCATAATATCCAGTGGTAGGATATTTTCTTAATTAATGATTGACATGGGAGGGTCCAACCCTTGGTGGGTGGTGGCATCCCTGGGTTGGTGGTTTTGGTTGAGCAAGCCCTGGGGAACAAGTTCATAAGCATCACTCCTCCGTGGCCTCTGCATCAGCTCCTTCCTCCAGAGTCCTATGCTGTTTGAGATCTCTCCAACTTCCTTCAATGGAAGCTTAAGGCAAATAAACCCTTTCTGCTACATCCACTCCAGTAGCAACCCGCGTGACAGGCTGGAAAGTCTGAGCGCAGTCCCAAGGCAAAAAGCTCATGGAAACTTAGTCTCCTGGAATTGTGGCATCCTGTATAAAGAATGCTCCAATGTCCTGGCTTTAGTTGGTAAACAGATCTGTGTGCTTTCCTTTAATATTGCTTCATTATAAGTGTTCCTAAGGTTTCATATTTTGAGTTAGATTCTAGGCAGTCCTTGATCCAACCTTAGCAAAGTATAGCTAAGTCGCTGCCCTACACAGGAATTCACCACTACCTAGGAATAAGGAAGTTTGCGACCTGAGAAGGAACCAGACTAGATACTTAGAACTATAGCTAGTTGAGTTACACCCATATACAAGTATTTACAATGGCCTAGGGCGAAGGTGGACTATGGGCAAGGGCATGAAGCCCTTGCCCCTGGCTCCTAAATTTAAGCTGACCTCNCAACCAAACCTCAAACTCTTGGCAGTGAGCTATATCAGTTGGCAAATACATGCATTCAAAGAACAGTAGGGGCAAGCACACAGATTCAAGAAATGTTCAGGCTATTCTGTTCAGCTATGTAAAGGCTTTCTACTAATAATGAAATCTCTTTCCAGTTTTAGGGTCTTTGAGGCCTGTTACATTTTCTTAGGATCTTTCACTGTCACTTCCTTAGAGTGACTTCCTAGAAGCAAAACAAGTGGATCCAATACCACATACACTTTAAATTAATTCACCTATTATCAAATCCCCTTCTTTGACTAGTTTAGACAATTGTTTAGTGGTAATGGCATCCTTGCAGACTTTGAATATTATCCTTTTGTGTGTGCATGTGTGTGTGTATTTATGATATATGTGCACATATGTGTATTTATGTGTGAATACAGACATGTGAATGCCATGATGCACATGTACTGGTCACAGGACAGCCTCTGGTGTCAGTTCCTCATCCTTTTTTGAGACAGGGTAGGGGGGGGGTTGTCTCTTTTGTTATTTGCTGCTGGGGACTCCACACTAGCTGGCTGGTGAGCTTCTGGGGAGTCTCTTGTTCCTGTCTCTCATCTGGGATTACAGACATAAGTAACCTGGAGATTTGAACTCAATTTCTCACACTTGCATAGTAAGTGCTTCAGTCACTGAGCCAACTCCTCATCCTGAATATTATCTATTTTTTTTTTTTTTTTTGGTTTTTCGAGACAGGGTTTCTCTGTATAGCCCTGGCTGTCCTGGAACTCACTTTGTAGACCAGGCTGGCCTCGAACTCAGAAATTCGCCTGCCTCTGCCTCCCGAGTGCTGGGATTAAAGGCGTGCGCCACCACGCCCGGCCCGAATATTATCTATTTTAAAGATGATGGTCAGAGTGAATGACCAAATACATTTCTCAATGCTGTTTTAGGATTCTCTACCCTTATCCATGGAGGACATATTCTATGTTTCCTACTGGATGCCTAAAGCCATAGATGGTACCAGATACCACACAGACCTTGTTTCCTTTACACAGGCATTACATAATTACGCTCTACAAAGCGTCATTATGCATTAGGCATGGTTAAGAGCTGAACAATAGCTGACAATAGTAGAGTAGGGGTCAGAGAGATGGCTCAGTGGGTTAGAAGTGCTTGATGCTCTCTCAGAGAACCTTGGTTTGATTCCCAGCATTCACTTTGAATGGCTCACAACAACCTGTAACTCCAGCTCCAGGAGATCCAAACCTCTCTTCTGGCCTCTGTGAGCATTACACATATTGGGTGCATATTCAGACAAACAGGCATGTGCACACCCCCACACACACAAATTAAAGATAAATAAATAAAATTAAAACAGGGCAATTGTAACAGCATGCTAATGTTATGTCCACAGAAATAAAAGTGAGCATATATACGGTGTCCATTCTCTGACTGTGACAGGACTCTGTGTGTGAGAGTCACTCAAGTGATGAAATCTTCAGAGGTGAGTGACAGTGACAGAGCATCTTGTTAGGGTCACTTGAACAGTTGATGTGATAATCACGTGGCTACCATGTGACCAGAAGGGGTTTAGTAGATACAGAATGGACAGGGTGGACAGAGGGGTGACTCACATTGTGGCCAAGACCGAATCGGCCAGATGTGAAATGCCCCTGGGCCACTCAATATTTAAAACATGTAACTTGTTTTTTTGTTTTTTTTCTAGAATTTCCACCTCATATTTTCAGGCTGTGCTTGACCAAGATCTGCAACTGTGGGAGGGCACACTTGGCCATGGCCGCCCTACTGCAGCGCTCTGCTTGCAGCCTGTGACAGAGGTCATGCTTGCACATGGTTCACTGTGTCTAGTTCTCGAGCCTCCTGGCCATATCCCTTCTGCTTTCTGCTGAGATGAGAGTCTCCTTTTACTGTTTTGTAGTCACTCTGTACTAAATGTGAATGTAACATTTTTTATCTTCTGGTTGTTTGTCACTGAGTTTCCTGTATGATATTTTCCTTTCTGCAAGTGTATTATTGTGTTTTCATGGTGGGGCACATGCCACAATGTACTTGTGGAAAAGTCAGAGGATGACTTTGTGGAGTTGGTTCTTCATCTCCACTTTCAAGAGGGTTTTAGAGATCAAATTCAGATCACCAGGCTTGTATGGCGAATTCCTTGAGCCATGGAGCCACCTTGCCAGCTACATTTTCCAAGCAATATTGATCTCCTTGATTCTCTATCTCTCTTGTTTTTGAGGCAGCGTCTCAGTGTGAGGTTTAGGCCTCAAACTCTCAATTCTCCTGATAGCGTTACAGACAGAGTTAGTGAAACGAGAATCTCATTCAGCAGAAAGCTGGGGTGAGGAGTATGGACAGAACTCAAGAACTAAAAGTAAGAAATGTTGTGTTAATGTGCCCACTGTCAGGAGTCACCAAGGGCTGCAGCATGTGACCCTGGGTGATATGTGTGTGCCACTATACCTCATCCCAATTTCCCCTCCTTTCCCATAACTCACATTTTTCTTCTTTGAAAGCCTAATTAGAATCCACAGTTTTTACAGACTAAAGAAACAACATTACTTGGTCCTCTTTCCCTTTGCAAGCATGAGCACCTTCTAGGGTGTGTAGGCAGGCTCTCAATGTTCTTCCTGGATTTGGCTGGATAACCTCTATAGACAGACAAGCATAAACTTGGGGCAATCAGCCATCAGGATGAGGTCCCAGTACTGAACCATTTCTAATCTTTTCAGGAAGTTTTCAGAAGTTCTAACACTGTCCTTAGCCAGCCCCAGAAATGGCTACCTCTCTGTGAACCTCTCACCTTGACTCTCACCCTTGTTTTTTTTAGCTACCATATGTGTGTGTGTGTGTGTGTGTGTGTGTGCTACTTTCTGTTGCTATAGCAAAATACCTGAAGGGCAGGCTAATTTATAAAGAAAGAAGGTTTATTTGGCACGCAACTTTAGATACAGAAAGTCTAAAAAGGATTTCACAGCCTGTGGCGAGGACTTTCCACTTGACTGTGTCTCCTTATGGTTGGTAGCAGTGGTAAGAACTTGTAGAAACAAGAGATTATGTCTCAAAAAAGGAAACTGGAGCAACAACTTCCTTTAGAAATATATTATATATTTCCTTCTTAAAGCAGAACCCTAACATCCAGGATCACCCTACTAAGGCCATTTCTTGAATCTACCTGACGTCTTAGTTACTTTTCAATTGCTCCAGCAATAATTATGGCCAAGACAATGTATAGAAGGAAGAGTTTATTTGGGGCTTACAGAGGGTGAGATGAGAGCATGGCAGCAGGCAGGCAGGCATGGCTCAGGAGCAGTGGCTGAGAGCTTACATATCTTATCTACAAGCAGAAGGCAGAGAGACCTAACTGGGAACTGTATTGGCTTTTGACAACTCAAAACCTACCCCAGTGACACATCTCCTCCAACAAGGCCACACCTCCTAATCCTTCTCAAACAGTTCTACCAATTTCAGACCATGCATTCATATATATATATATATATATATATATATATATATATATATATATATATATGCAAGGGGGCATTTTCAATCAAACTACCACATGTGAGAATTAAGCATCTAGCACCCAGATCTTTGGACAACACACCACATCTAAACCATAACACTCTTCAGTGCCATGAGTAATGCGAGTAGCTGAAATTCCATGTTGATTTTACCTTTGACTATGCAAGAAGAGGAAGTGATTGGAGTTACCTGGCCAGTGTCCCTGTGGCCCCTTGGTGTTTCTCAGTAGCTTTCCTTTCTCAGTCATCCTTCTGTGACTTCAGTGCTTGGCTTACAGATGAGATTAGATATGGCCAGAAAATGTAATGTTTTTTGCTGGAGGGAAATTTTATATATATGAGATTAGTGTTGGATAAGAAAGGTTTCATTTCCCTTGCTATAACAATCTCTAAATGGAGTGGAGAAGGCAGTTGGCTGAGTCTCCTGAGTTCATGACTCAGATTCCATGATTTTTGAACTCATGGCAGTTCTACATTACCCAAACTCCACCCAAGGAGGAGTCTCTGTTGTATCTTGAAGCAATTCCCAGATACCATCACTTCATCTGTGATTGTTTCATTGTGCGGCTTTAAAAATAATAAGGTCTGGGCTGGTGAGATGGCTCAGTGGTTAAGAGCACTGACTGCTCTTCAGAAGGTCCCAGCAACCACATGGTGGCTCACAGCCATCAGTAATGAGATCTGATGCCTTCTTCTGGTGTGTCTGAAGACAGCTACAGTGTACTTACATACAATAATAAATAAATAAATATTTTTTTAAAAATAAGGACTTAAGAAAAAACCCAAGACCTAAAAAACAGTTAGCAAAGGAGATAAAGCATAGTATGGATAAGGGCATGAATAGGGGGCGTGCTTCAGTGGGTAAGGTACTTGCTAAGCAGGAACGTGGCCTCAGGCCAGGCAGTAGTGGCACACGCCTTTTATCCCAGCACTTGGGAGGCAGAGGCAGGCAGATCTCTGAGTTCAAGGCCATGCTGGTCTACAAAGTGAGTTCCAGAACAGCCAGGGCTACACAGAGAAACCCTGTCTCAAGAACAAACAAACAAACAAACAAGATTTTGGACCTGAGTTCAAATTCCAACACCCAAGTATTGTTTTGTTAGCCAGGAGAATTGTTAAGGTTTGCTGACTACCAGGCTAGTTCCAGGGTCAATGAGAGATCCTGTCTCAGTGGAATAAGGCAGAGAATGATACAGCAGAACCACTGATATCTTCCTCTGGCCTGTGTGTGTGTGTGTGTGTGTGTGTGTGTGTGTGTTGTGCATGAACACACATACACATTTACACACACACACACACACACACACACACACACACACACACCATAGTATAAGTAGTTATGCTTGTAGAATTTCTGTTGTTTAGTTTCTTATGCTTTGAGACGGAGTATCTATACACAGCCTAGACTTTATTCTGAGACAGACTGCAATCCTTCTGCTTCAGCCTCCTCTTGAATGCTGGGATTATTGCCAGTGTACACCATGCTGCCCATATGGAAGATCTGTTTTCTAACTCTGATTTGCTATGCCAAACCCCAGCCAGGTGCTTAACCTTTTGTACATTTGTCATTATTTACTGTAGCAATAAGCCATTGAGTCTGTGGGCAGGTGGGCAGGGCTGGGAGCAGGGTGCCCTATACTCTCTGGCTATGTGCCACTGCCCTGTGCATCAGGGCCATTGGAAAAACTGCCTGGATGAGTCTATTTCTCTGCAGGGTTAAAGACCTTCAGCTGCCCAAGAGGTCTGGTCTGTGTCCTGCCTTCTCTGAAAACTTGCCTGGCTGTTTGTCCCAGCCTGCCTCAGGCAGCTCTGACCTGGGTATGACCTGGGTAGACACACTTATTTAGGTGCAAGTTTTCCATTCATGTGGTATGAAGGGCCTGGGAGAAGCCCTGTAGGGTGCCATAGACAGGGATTTTGTGCCATCAGAGGCATGTGACCCCTGAGGCTTCCAGCAAACATACCCAGTGATGTTTTATAGTTTAGAGTTTTGTTTTGTTTTGAGACAAAGTCTTATGTGTCAAAGACTAGTCTTCCCCCCCCCCTTGTTCCTGCTGTCCCCGCTCGCTCTGGCCATCCCCCGCTCGCTCCAGCCATCCCCGTTCGGCTCTGCTCACTCCGGACAGCCCCGCTCACTCCGGTTGGTCTCTCCAGTCCAAGGATTCGTTTTCTTATTATTCTTCATCAGTACGCTGTAGCTGACTTCAGACGCACCAGAGGAGGGCGTCAGATCTCATTACGGGTGGTTGTAAGCCACCATGTGGTTGCTGGGATTTGAACTCATCACCTTTAGAAGAGCAGTCAGGTGCTCTTACCCGCTGAGCCATCTCACCAGCCCCAAAGACTAGTCTTAAACCTACAATCTAGACAAACACAATCTTGAACTTTAGATCCTCCTGCCTCTACCTCCAGAGTGTTGGGATTACAGGTGTGTGCCACTATGCCTGGTTTATGAGGCGCTGGGGACTGGGCCCAGGGCTTTATGAATGCTAGGCAAGCATCCTACCAACTGAGCTGCATACCCAGCCCTGATTCTGACTTAAAACAAAACAAATCCCATTTCTGCATTATAATTTTAAAAATATCTTTTCAGACTACATTATATAATAGAATGTTAATATTATTGTAAAGAAAAAATAGGCATGTTTGCCTCAGGTTGGTGTTCATCTTAATAGAGATTTACTTTCTAAAAAATACATCATATCATA
This sequence comes from Mus minutoides, assembly GCA_902729485.2. Classification (NCBI taxonomy): domain Eukaryota; kingdom Metazoa; phylum Chordata; class Mammalia; order Rodentia; family Muridae; genus Mus; species Mus minutoides. The sequence goes on along the minus strand of LR749531.1, from coordinate 3,289,937 downwards.
AACTCTCAAGACATATTTATCTGTGTCATTGTCCATTTTGTGATATTACATCAGTATTCTTGAGGCTGGGTACCATAAGGAATAAAGATGTATCTCTTACAGCTGTAGACTGTTGAAACCTCTTTAATTTCATTCATAAGGGATGACCTCACTGTCTCATCATCTCTTAATGCTTTTACCTTGATCATTAGCTTTTTAACAGTGGGGGTTTGAAAAGATCATGTCCACACCATATAAAAAAGATACCTAGACTGTGTATAGAAGGCTGAGAGTATGTTTGTGGGACACCACAGGATGTAGATTAAAACATACGTAGCAGTAGCCAGAACTCCAGGCTGGGTCTGATACAAATTCAGTTCCAGAGCCTGGAGAGATGGCTCTGGGGCTAAGAGTACTAGTTGCTCTTCTAGAGGACCCTGGTTTGAGTCTCACTATTCATATAGTGTCTCACAAGCACGAACCAGGGGATGTAACTCTCTATTGTGACCTCCATAGGTACCAGGCATGCATGTGGTCCACAGACATACTTGCCAGCTCACACACACACACACACACACACACACACACACACACACACAGATGACAATCCAGGTATCCAGGTATCCAGGTAAGCAGAGGTTCACTTGGGGATTCTTGTGCTGTCTCGGGCAAATAGCTCCCCATGTCTCTACCCACAGCTTCACCACTCCAAAAGAGGATTTGATGATTATATTTATTTATATACATATACTTGTGTATGTATATGCGGGGGTGGGCACCCATGCCACTATACACAAATTGAATCAGGAGACAATTTGTGGAAGTCAGTTCTCTCCTTTCGTCCTGTAGGTATCAGGGATATCCCTTGAAGCTTGGTGGCAATGGTGTTACCCACTGAGCCGACTCACTGGCCCCCGTGCTTTCTACTTTTGACAGACTTTCAATATGGGGCCATTATGGCTAAAGCAGGCAGGTCATTCTTGGGCATGTGTGTCTTTTGGTGGACACATGTACTCATTTCTCTTATGGACAAATGTACTTACTGGTTACTGTTGATTGTTGTTGTTGTTTGAGAGAGAGTGCCATATAGCCCACTCTGGCCCTGAAATCCTGGCCCTCCTTCCTCTGTCCCCTAAGTTCAGGGCATATAGACATGTGTCACTATGTCCAGGTATGACGATTTGTTTCTTAAGGATGGATTGGGAAAAGCCTGTAGGGATTTGTCTGATCATGGCTAGGGAGGCCATCAAAGGAGCTGTGGAATGTTTGTGGAGGATCACATCAGCGACCAAGCAGGATAGTCTCTCTCTGGAAGGGGACAGCAGCCAAAGGCTGACCTGGAGAACTCTAGGCATGAGCAGCTGAACGGTGCATTTCAAGGCTGGTGTGTCAATGACCTCCTTGTTTATTTGAAACTGTGCCTTGTCCCCAGAGTGAATTCACACCCTCGTGGTTGTAGGCAGGCTCATTCAACTCAGGCCAGGGGCTGTGCCTGCACAGAGGAGGACTTTGGGGCTTTTTGAGCATGAACTGTGTTTAGCAGGAAGCTGGGACTAAATCCACAAGACCTTGTCACAGCAAGATACATGCTGTGGCACCACCACGGCCAGCAAATCAGAAACCAAGTACAGAGGGCACAGAAATCCCCAAGTAATCAGGTCAGGTTTGTGCTTACAGGAGGGCTGAGGTAGAGCTAAGGGGCTGGAGATTCACTACACATTCTGCAGTCTATTCAAAATGGAGCAAGCCTTTTTACAACCACACACATTGTTGGAACAAGACTGTCAACAGTTCAAAAAGCCTGTTTGACTTACCCAATCAGTCTAGTGGCACCAAGAACAGCCCCCTGTCTTGCTACAAGGGCAACAGGAGGAAGTGGAGTGTCAGAGCAGCTCAGACCCGCAGCGACACCCAAGTGCTGGGCAAGTCATTCCTCTGGCACTGAGCACTCATTGGTACAATGGGGCCAACCCTGTCTGTACTTATAGACCACAAAGAGAGCCATGTACTCATTCACTGAAAAAAGGAAATATGACTTTCTCTCTCTCTCTCTCTATATATATATATATACATACACACACACACACACACACACACACACACACACATATGCCTCAGTGATTGCTTGTAGCCAGAAGCAAGGAATGATTAATGAAGTAGATTTAGATGCTGGGGCTGCCCAGCTAGGACATGTTCTTTCTCAGAACACACTGGCACTTCTGAGTCAGAAAGCAGATGGCTGTAACAGTGTTAGCCCAGGATGGCTCAAGGGTGTGAGGAATGCTCCTAAGTGTGCTGGGAGTATGACAGCATACCTTCTTCAAGGTGAGTGTCTGACTCCAGCATTACCACTAAGTGTGATGAGGAGAAAGATGCTCAGAAGTAAGGGGTGTAGCCAGAAATCTCAGCATCAAACAGCCAGCAGCAGCAGCAGCAGCAGCAGCAGCAGCAGCAGCAGCAGCAGCAGCAGCAGCTGAGGAGCCTTTCTTCCTGCCCTGGGCTCACCAACTTTGACTTCTTTCCATCATCTCTCTGTAGTACTACTGAAGACTGACTCTACTGCAAAAGATCATGTAAGCCCTTGGGATTGGGGTTGGAGATCACTGAACTGGGGACCACTGTATGTGAGCCTAGCCTGAGTGTTGGCTTCCCAACCACTTTTCCAGCTGTGGCAGGCCCTGTTTTAAAAGAAAAACAAGCATTGCAGATTTATTTGATCTGTGAATGAGAAATCAGGCAGTAAGGATAGCTCCTGGGGGGGACTCTAGGAAGAGTATTTACAGAGGAGTTCTTTTGTTTGTTTGTTTGTTTGTTTGAGACAGGGTTTCTCTGTGTAGCCCTGGCTGTCCTGGAACTCACTCTGTAGACCAGATTGACCTTGAACTCAGAGATCCGCCTGCCTCTGCCTCCCAAGTGCTGGGATTAAAGGCGTGCACCACCACACCCTGCTACAGTGGCGTTCTTGTCTTAAGGACACTTGTACCTGCGATGACGTGAACACCTGCAATCCCAGTACTGGAAAAGTGGATGCAGGAAGATTAGAAGAAGTTCAGAGTCATCCTTAGCTACACAGTGAGTCCCAGGCAAGCTTTGGATACAAGACTCTGTCTTAAAACAATGACAAGAGAAGGAAATTTTTAAAAAAAAGAAGAAGAAGAAAGAAATCAATATTAGAATAAGTTTCAAAACTGGCATTATCTTTTAGGAAAAATGACCTTTTAAGATTATCATATCTCAGAAAAAGTTAACATGGAACTCACTCCACAGACCCAAGAAACCCAAATCAACAGCCTCCATTCCATAGATCATGAGTCTCCATTTGCTTCTGCTAATAAAGTTTTATTGGAACCAGCCAGAGGAAAATGCATGTTCATCATTTACAGCTGCTTTCGAGCCCCAGTCGCAGAGCTGAGTTGTTAGTTGCAGTAGGGGCTGTGACGCCTGAGGTGGTGAGAGCACATCTGGAGGTCCAAGATTGACATCTATGTCCTCTTCAATTGCTCTTCACCTTATATGTTGGGGCAGGGTCTCTCAATTGAACCCAAACTCACCAATTGGTTTGTCTGGCTAGCCAGCTTGCCCTGGGGATCCTGCCTCTCATACTGGGATTACAGGTGGCCACCATATCACCCTGCTTTCAGTTGGGTTCTGAGGATCCAAATTCAGGTCTTCTTCACCTAGTCCTACAGTGACTTGATGTACTCTGTGTGTGTGTGTGTGTGTGTGTGTGTGTGTATGTATGTGTGTATGTGATACCCGGGGAGGGGGGTCCTCCTTCTCAGAGAAGAAGGGGAGGAGGAATGTAAGGAGGAGCTGTGTGAGAGGGTACCAGGAGGAGAGGAGGTGCTGATATTGAGATGCAAAGTTATTAAAAATTAATTGTTTTAATTATTAAAACTAATAATAATTATTACATTAAATAATTATTAAAATAATTTTTAAATATTAAAAAATCAAAAGTACAGTTTAGTATAATAAAAACCAACCAAACAAAAAATTCAGTTCCTCACACATGTCCAACAAATGTTTACGTGATGAGCTATTTCTCCAACACCACCCATTTTTAAAATTGTGGTGTGTGTGTGTGTGTGTGTGTGTGTGTGTGTGTGTGTGTGTACACACACACACACACACACACACACACACATATATATATATACATATATATACATATATAATATGTGTGTATAACATACTTTACCATTTTGTTTATATTAAAGAGTACTGTTCAATAGCATGAGATACATTGGTATTGTGTGAGACTATCACTCCTGCAAAAGCAAAAATCTGTTCACTAGGTTACATAGCTCCTGTTTACTCCCAGAGCCCCTAGCAACGACCCTTCGTTTTCTGTCTGGAGGACTTTGACTAAGCACCTCTCGCACTAAATGACAACATGCAGCATCTGTCTTTTTGTGCCTGGCTTATTTTAGTACAATATCCTCAAGGCTCATCCATGTGTAGTTATGACCATATGTCAGTCTTCTTTTCTTCCCTCTGTGTAAGTGCAAATGTGTATCACACACGTAGAGGCCAGAGAAGGATATTGGCCTTCTAAAGTGTCCTGCACTATGACCCTCTGCCTTATTACCTTGAGACAGTATCTCTCCCTGAACCTAGAACTAGGCTAGCAGCCAGTGAGGCCCTAAGATCATCCTGTTAGTTCCTGTCTCGGCAATGCAGTTATAGACAACCATGTTTGAATTTTCACATGGGTTATAAGAATTTTGAGCTCTGTTCCTCTCACATGCATAACAAGCACCCCTGCCCTCTGCACCACCTCCCCCCAGCATGCCACCCCCACTTTAATTCAAGAAAATTCTCAAGGCTGCAGAAATGGCCCTCTGCTGAGAATGCTTACTGTAGTTTGGGTAGTCAGAATAGACAAAAGTATGCAACATGCCCTATAGGGCAAAATGAGGCAAAAGCAGAGAGGGCTGGGACACCAGGACTCACCCTGGAGGCAGTCATCAATTAGAAATGGCTGGGCGTTGAGAGCAGGATATTTGAGACCTGGCCTGGGGTAGCAGCTCCCAGATCTACGTGGGCACTAATCTCATGTGCAGATGTGTGTTTGGCTTTGTTTTATATTATAGTATATTTTCTTACTTGCAATCCATTCAAGTCTTATAGATTGTCTATAGGACCATAAATAAAGCAGATATGGATATGGATAATATAGATTTTTTTTTTGAAACCTGACTGAGTTAGATGGGATGGTATATACCTGGAATGTTCCTGTTTCAAGTAAGTGGTCTCTCTGAAAGCCTCATCTGACTAGTGAGTTGTCATAAGCTAATTAGTGTGGGTTGGGGTGTGTCTCTACGGCCACCGTGGTCAGCAAGCAGAGTAGTGATGTGCAGGAGCTAATGAGGTAGTTTGGCTCAGCGTGACAAAGTAGCTGGTGTTGGTTCAAATTTCGAGAATCTGACCCTGAGTGGTTTATTTTATGCACATTTCAGCACAGTACAATTTGGTGAAAACTTTCCTGGTTATAATTAACTGAATGCCTTGTACACAATAAAGCATTCATAAATCTCCTTTAGGAACAAAGTGAACTAAATAAAGATCAGGTGTGACTATGTTAAAACACATGCGACACTTTCTATAAAGATAGCTTCTATAGATTGACTGAAGAAAAATAATCTCAGGCTAAGAGTGTGGGGAGAAAGAGGTATGGTCTGAACCACACTGAGTGCAAAGGTTATTCACTCCATTCACTCACGGCCTTCTGGGAAGACAACAGGTTATGCCCAAACATGTGGTCAGAGAAGACTGGGGTCCTCTAGAATGATGCTAAGGATGAAGGGAGAAACTGCAGTGTCCAATGAAGAGGGCTGGGGATCAACTTGTCTCTCCATATTCATCAAGGCCAAACCACCTCTCACTATCCTAGAAAATTCCAAAACAACTAGGAAGATAATCAACCAGAAATGTAGCAAGCCATGTTTCTTTTATGCCCGAGGCTGTAAGAACTGAACCCCATTTCTGCTTTATATGACTGCTCTGTATTGTTGTTGTTATTGTTGTTGTTATTATTATTATTTTAAAAAAGAAAGATCCCACTTTGAGTTACAGGAGCATTACTGGCCGTAATGTCAGAATACCCTCTATATCTCTATACTGAACTTTAACTGGCTACTAGCACATGCTAGGGCCACAAAGGAGAGAAGGTACCATTCCCTCTGAGGCTTCATGCGCCACAGCATGGGACACAGGAGCACAGTAATTAGCGAAACCTGTAGCTTCTCCCTGAACAAACTCACAACCTCTGACCTCTATGTTTATGTAGTAAATCCACAGAACATCTAGACTTGCAAACAGTGAGGGCGGACAGTCTTCTTCCAGGTTGGCACTTTCTGTGCCAGGTAGGGCCAAGGGCAAAGGCACAGCTGTAGGTAGGGTCCTCTTAAAGAGGATCCTAGGACATTTCAGGTGAAGGGCAGTGTCTGATTCACTGACGTCATTTTGATGTCCTTGGCTTTGTCCTCCTGGACCTCAACAGCCTTGAAACAATCCAGCCCATCTGCAACTTGGCAGTTGGAGGAAGGCTCTAGGCTGCAGCCTGGGAGACTCACAGCAGCATGAAGTACCACTGGCCTTGTGAGATCTCTGGCATCAGGAGTCTGGTGGCTTGGGTAGGGTTGGATCAGGGGGAGGTTAAACTGCCCACTTACTTGTTCTTTACTCACAAAGAGCACTTTGGAAGACCTGCGCCCAGAGCACTTTGACATCTGGTCTTTCCAAGGTCAAAGGCATATATCAGTCTGGAAATTTCCAGAACTGAGGCTAGTCATCCTTGCAGCCTTTCCCAAGCTCTTTAACATCCATATAAAAAGCCCTTTGATAAGCCAAAAACTTTGTGATAAGATGTTTACTGAGCATGATGCCCTGGGTTTTATCTCTAGCACCACAAAAATTGGTCATGGAGGTTCACACTTGTGATCCTAGAACTCTGGAAACGAAGGCAAGAGAATCAGGAGTTCAAAGTCAGTTTTGGCTTCATATTGAGTGAATGTGAGGCTAGTCTAGACTATGTGAGACTATCTAAACACGTGTGTTCTGGAGGGGGGACAGGGCTTTTAAAGAAAGGGTGTTTCCTTTAGGGAAATCTTAGGAGACAGCTAAGAATACAGAAGAGGAAAAAGAGACTTGAACCTGAGAGTTTAGGGACCTAGGTTGGAATCTTTGGTGGATGGTCATAAAGCAATTTCATCTCTGGGATTTATAAAATAAGAGGTAGCAGGCTGGCTGGTGGCCACAGGGGATTGGGAAAATCTTACAAAAAGTCAATAGGATTGTTGTGTTTTTTTTCTTTTCTACTTTTGTACTTATTAAATGTAAAATATCTTGGTAAACTTTCTGCCTCATAGATAGCATGTGGTCTAATCCAGAGTAGAGTTGATTAGATTTTTCAGGAGAAAATTTTTGATTGAAAAAAGTTAAGTAGAAATTTAGTTTTTAATTATTATTAAGGATGCTGTTTGATTTGGATGAGTCTCTTTGAAGTGAAATGAGAAAAAGGAAAATAAGTTCAAAGTTACATTGCTTGACTTGACAGTGAAGAGTTAAAGCAGTATAATCTTGCATTTTCTGCTTTCTGCCTTAGAAACATTAAGAAACATGAAGAAGACATGGAGCAATTGGCACGTTAAAGCTGCTGGGAGAGAAGTTAGCTGTTTTTTCGTACTCCAAGTTTTTTTTTCTTATTTATTTATTTATTATTTTAAGGCATTTTATACATCAAACATATTAATAATATTGAATGTTGAGAATAATACATAAAAATTGTTCAACTTTTATAGTCACATCCTTTCATACCCTAAAATATCATTAATGAATATTTAATACTATCCATAACTGAGGATCCAATATCTAATGTTGAATACTAAATTGTTTCAAAACATACAAAATATTCTTTGAGAGTTAAACATAGTAAAAGAGCATAAATATTAAAAATGTATCATTAAGAAATATATTCAAATATATCAGATACCATCTGACATAGTATTTAAAATGCATTGTATATCTGTGTACATTTTCTAACAATCAGTTTGCTTAAAAAAGATTATCAGTGTTTCTAGGAGAGAAATTATTTTATCAGTAAGTATATTTTAAAAATTTCTAAATAGCAAAAACTCTTTGAAGTTAAATATTAAGAAAATGCTAATTTCAACCACAGTGAGAAAAATTATCAATAATTTTCCATGATGTTTATAGAACACGATTTTAATATTTTCAACTGTTGATATTCAACAAACAGAGAAGTTATTTTAAGACGTACTTGGTTGTTATGTCTCCCTTTTCATTTCTGATTTTATTAATTTGGATACTGTCTCTGTGCCTTCTGGTTAGTCTGCTTAAGGGTTTAGCTATCTTGCTGATTTTCTCAAAGAACCAGCTCCTGGTTTTGTTGATTCATTATATAGTTCTTTTTGTTTCTATTTGGTTTGATTATTTTCTGCCTTCTAATCCTCTTGGGTGTATTTGCTTCCTTTTGTTCTAGAACTTTCAGGTGTGCTGTCAGGCTGCTGGTGTAAGCTCTCTCCAGTTTCTCTTTGGAGGCACTTAGAGCTCTGAGCTTTCCTCTTAACACTGCTTTCATTGTGTCCCATAAGTTTTGGTATGATGTGTCTTCATTTTCATTAAATTCTAAAAAGTCTTTAATTTCTTTCTGTATTTCTTCCTTGACCAAGTTATCATCGAGTAGAGCATTGTTCAGCTTCCATGTGTATGTGTGCTTTCCGTTGTTTTTGTTGGTATTTAAGACCAGCCTTAGTCTGTGGTGATCTGATAGGGTACATGGGATTATTTCAATCTTCTTGTATCTGTTGAGGCCTGTTTTGTGACCAATTATATGGTCAGTTTTGGAGACAGTACTGTGAGGTGCTAAGAAGGTATATTCTTTTGCTTTAGGATGAAATACTCTATAAATATCTGTTAGATCCATTTGGTTCACAACTTCTGCTATTTTCACTGTTTCTCTGTTTAGTTTCTGTTTCCATGATCTTTCCACTGCTGAGAGTCGGGTGTTGAACTCTCCCACTATTATTGTGTGGGGTGAGATGTATGCTTTGAGCAAAGTTTGAGTAAAGTTTCTTTTATGAATGTGGATGCCCTTGCATTTGGAGCATAGATGTTCAGAATTGAGAGTTCATCTTGGTAGATTTTTCCTTTAACCAGTATGAAGTGTACTTCCTTATCATTTTTTGATAACTTTTGGTTGTGAGTTGATTTTATTTGATACTAGAATGGCTACTCCAGCTTTTTTCTTGGGATCATTTGCTTGGGATCATTTCCAACCTTTTACTCTGAGGTAGTGTCTGCCTTTGTCACTGAGGTGTGTTTCCTGTATGCAGTAAAATGCTGGGTCCTGTTTACATATCCAGTCTGTTAGTTTATGTCTTTTTGGGGGAATTAAGTCTATTTATGTTAAGAGATATTAAGGAAAAGTGATTGTTACTTCCTGTTATTTTTGTTGTTAGAGGTGGAATTATGTTTGTGTGGCTATCTTCATTTGGGTTTGTTGAAAGATTTTTTTCTTGCTTTTTATACGGTATAGTTTCCCTCCTTGTGTTGGTGTTTTGTAGGGCTGGATTTGGTTTTTTGTAGGGCTGTAAATTTGGTTTTGTCATGGAATATCTTGGTTTCTCCATCTATGGTAATTGAGAGTTTTGCTGGATATAGTAGCCTGGGCTGGCATTTGTGTTCTCTTAGGGTCTGTATGACATCTGCCCAGGATCTTCTAGCTTTCATAGTCTCTGGTGAGAAATCTGGCGTAATTCTGATAAATCTACCTTTATATGTTATTTGACCTTTTCCCCTTACTGCTTTTAATATTCTTTCTTTGTTTAGTGCATTTGGTGTTTTGATTATTATGTGACAGGAGGAATTTCTTTTCTGGTCTAGTCTATTTGGAGTTCTGTAGACTTCTTGTATGTTCATGAGCATCTCTTTCTTTAGGTTAGGGAAACTTTCTTCTATGATTTTCTTGAAGATATTTACTGGCCCTTTAAGTTAGAAATCTTTGCTCACTTCTATATCTATTATCCTTAGGCTTGGTCTTCTCATTGTGTCCTGGATTTCCTGGATGTTTTGGGTTAGGAGCCTTTTGCATTTTGCATTTTCTTTGACTGTTGTGTCAATGTTTTCTATGATATCTTCTGTACCTGAGATTCTCTCTTTTATCTCTTGAATTCTGTTGGTTATGCTTGCATTTATGACTCCTGATCGCTTTCCTAGGTTTTCGTTTTCTTTTTCTTTTTCTTTTTCGTTTTCTTTTTCTTTCTTTTTCTTTTTCTTTTTTTCTTTTTCTCTTTTCTTTTCTTTTCTTTTCTTTTCTTTTCTTTTCTTTTCTTTTCTTTTCTTTTCTTTTCTTTTCTTTTCTTTTCTTTTGAGACAGGGTTTCTCTGTGTAGCCCTGGCTGTCCTGGAACTCACTCTGTAGACCAGGCTGGCCTCGAACTCAGAAATTCACCTGCCTCTGCCTCCCAAGTGCTGGGATTAAAGGTGTGTGCCACCACTGCCCGGCTAGATTTTCTAACTCCAGGGCTGCCTCCCTTTGTGATTTCTTTATTGTTCCTATTTCCATTTTTAGGTCTTGGATGGTTTTGTTCATTTCCTTCACCTGTTTGATTGTGTTTTCCTGTAATTCTTTAAGGGATTTTTGTGTTTCCTCTTTAAGGGCTTCTAGCTGTTTACCTGTGTTCTCCTGTATTTCATTAAGGGAGTGATTTGTGTCCTTCTTAAAGTCCTCTAGCACCATCATGAGAAGTGATTTTAGATCTGAATCTTGCTTTTTTGGTGTGATGATTGGGACTAGAACCAGAAGGCTTTAGAAGATAGTGATGGCTTTAAGTGTTGGAGTCACTGAGGACTTAGAAGAGAGAATAGCTTCATGCTCATGTAATAAGATGGTTCTGGTAGCATCTGGCAGAACTGAGTCTGAGGGATGAGTTGGAAAGCAGCTGCAAGCTGAGCCATCATGGTACTGGCAGAAAAGTGGAGGCAGGAAAGGACGGATGAAGGAAATCCAAATAATGTGAAAGAATGCAGGCATGTGATAAAGGAGGGAACAGACACCTTCAACTTGCATGACTTGAAGCCGAAAGTGTGGCAGCCAATCAGAAGAGAATTCCAAAACGATGGTAGCATGTCCAGAAAGGTTGAATGAGCTCAGGACACAGTGACTGTGTGAGCTATGAAGTAGCTGAGCTTGGAAAGCTTTTGTAAATGAGACAAGTTAAATATCCCTTATCCAAAATGCTCGGAGCAGAAGTGCTTCAGATTTTGGAGTTTGGGAATTTTAGAATGCTGTATACCAAGTCAAGAAATCTGCAAATTCAAAATCCAAACTGCTCCCAAACCTGGAGATTTTTCTCTTCTTCCCTTCCCTTCCCTTCCCTTCCCTTCCCTTCCCTTCCCTTCCCTTCCCTTCCCTTCCCTTCCCTTCCCTTCCCTTNCCCTCCCCCTCCTCTCTCTGTCCCTCCCCCCTCCACCTCCTCTCTTCTTTTCTCCTTTCCTTTTACCTATCCTCCTTTCCTTCTTTTCTTTCTTTGAGATAGACTGGTCTCAAACTGATAATCCTCCTGTCTCGGTCTTCTGAGTCTGACGTTACAGGCGTGCACCACCATACCCAGCTTTAAAACCTGGGGGCTTGTGAGAGTCCTGTCAGTGCCTACTTTTCTTGCTGCAATCACTAAATGTATGACAGAAGCAACCCAAGGAAGGAAGGAAACTTCCATTGGGGCTCACGGTTTGAGGATGAGGTCCGTCTTGGCAGGGAAGGCTTGGCGGAGAGGGTGGCTCTGGCCGTGAAGGGAGGACCACGGTGCTGGCCGTATGGAGCCCAGTCATAGCTGTGAATGTTGGTGCTCAGCCATTTCTCCATTTTATCCAGTTCTGGGTTCCAGCCCATATAGGGGCTGCCCACATAAGTGTGGGTCTTCCCCCTCACTTAAACCTCTCAGGAAACACCTTCACAGGCTACCCAGATGAGTCTTCGAGGTGTTTCTAAACCTCAAGTGAATAATCAAGAGTAACCATACCACAGGGTTTTGGATTAAAGCTACTCAGCCTGTAGGTTGTTTAATTTTTCTCTCTTACCATTATGAACACCGAGGCCCAGAGGGGAGAACGAGCTCCTTGCAGTTTCGGAGGCAGAGGGTAAGCTGCATCAGAGCTCTACCCTTCTGGCCTGAGATTTTAGTTCCCAGCCATTGAAATTCCTCTAATTTGCTTTTTTTTTTTTTTAATAGCCCAGACCTCCTGCTGTTCTGCCACTGTTATTTGGTTTTGTTAACCGTGGCTCTCTGACCCACTGAAACCTGTCTTGCTGGTGGATCGTATCGTGGATATCTCTATGTAATCCAACTACAGGTCCTTCAGTGCATATCTGTATGACTGAGAAAACATGAGCTGTTCTGTTGAGTTTCCATTTAATGCCTTTGCAATTTGGGGTGAACTGCTGTCTCTGAGTGTGTGCTTCCTAGTCTGTGAAATAAGAATAAACTGACTCTGCAGGCAGTGGCTCATCGGTGAGAGGAGAGGTCTACAGTATCCAGCACAGGCTGGCACAGGCTGGCACATGCTGGGTATTTGGCACTGTTTATACTTTCTTCCCCAGAGCACACTCTAGGTGATTATTTTGCCTGAGTCAGGAAGACTAAAAATGCAAAAATTCCATGCAGATGAGAACCCCTGGGAGTTTATATTAGTACTGGAACAGGTGGGTGGGAAATGCATTTTTTTCATGGAAATTATCCAGAAGTTATGATAGTGCCCTGATTATAAGGGGCAGATAGGAACCCATAAGTGCTACCTACACTTCCGGTACATAAGGGACGGTGACTAAGCCTCCGGCTCTCCTGCCTGTTACCTGTCTTTCTGGCTCATAGAACAGGCCGCCTGAGGAGTAGGTATAAGCTTACCCTCATCCCTCTATCTAACTGCTACTATAGACAGGTGACCAAGAACAGAAAGACCTGTACCCCGGAGAACACTGGGCAACACCCTCAGTCTCTTCTTACCACCCACCTATGTGGATTCTTAATGATAGTGTGAGCTGGGAGGCCCATGAGGGTCTTTCTGGGTCCCTTGACTCCTGACATGCATGTCGTCACCTTGGGCCCTTCCTGCTTAATGGCATTAGCTCATGTGTGGATGAATTACAGGTGGGGACCAGAGTCCAGGAGGCACCTGAGGTTTCCAAGCTCCTGTGTCGAAGGACAAAGGATGGCTCCAGGGGCCCAAGATAAGGTGATAAAAATGGAGACAGTGTATGAGGAAAGAGAAAGGTATTCCTGAGAAAACCGGACTGGGCTAGCGACTGGGGGAAGGTTATGTATCCAAAAGTACTTGTCCGAGAGTCTAATGACCCTTTATGCCATTTACATGCCACCTGCCCCTCCCCATCTTGTACATCATAGGCTTTCCCCCACACAACCTGTACATTGTCCATAGGTCAGGAAAGAAAAGGGCTTCCAGTTCTCTGCCAATTGGCTCCTTCACATGTTAATCTTCTAGACCCAACCCTTTCCTGTCACACATTCACTCTATCAACGAATAATACTGGATGTCAAGCATGTGCCAGGCTCTTGCTAGGGGTTGAATATATACTTGGGGCAAGATGGACTTGGTCCCCAGCCTGGGGAAATTATCATTCTGGAGGAAAGACAATGATAAACCAGCAGACCAGCCATTGCAAAGTATAACAGCTATGTGTAAGAGGGGAACAGGGTGGCACAGGGCAGGGGTAGGGAGGGTAAGCTTTGGAGTATGACTTTTGAGCCAAACGTGGGCAGGGGCCAAAGTGGAATACTTCAGGCATGGGTGGTGGTCTGGGTTAAGTTCATGAGGCAGGAATGAACTCGACTTTCTAAGCCCACACAACAGCTTGTCGTGAGGAGTTTTAATTCCTCTAAATAGGAGAGCAGTCTTTAGCCGGAACAGGACTGGGCCTGTGTTCTCAGATCAGTCCAGGAAAGCAAGGAGGCTGTCAGGAAGCTCCTAGAAAGTGGGCCAGCTTAAGCCAGGGTGGGCTGGGATGGGGATCGAGGGAATGTTTGGAGGGTGTTGGAGTTGGGTAGAGGGGAACTGTCAAGGAACTGCTGCCATTAGAGTCTCTGTGAGGTTGGCTCCAGGGGCACTAGGGTATGAGGGGCAAGAAGGAGAGAGTTCTTCCACTTAGCTAATGGGTCCAGAATAGCCATAGGGTTGAGGCCCTGTCTTGGAGCTGTTACAGGGCAGGGGCTTATGTGGACTAACCACAGCATGCCCCAGACCTCCCAGGTGTTCTCATACGGAGCCCAAGGCATGCTGGCAGCTTCCCACCACAACTCTGGGATCACAGTGAGCCAAGGAGCAACACGTGGGCCACCCAGGGCTCATGAGTCTAGAGGTGGCAGTGATCCACAGAGCCCAGACTGCAGTGGCTTGCGGTATCCAGCTGCATTAAGGTAGGACCATGAGTCCCGAGTTAGTGTGTCTCAGGCTTTTTCCATTATTACAACCTGAAGGAAGGTTACAAAGATATCACCCCCTTTTTAATCATAAACCTATGCAGATACACTGCAGAAGCCCCCCTTATCTTTGAAGAATATGTGCCAAACCATTCTGCAGGTATCTGAAGCCACCAGTAGTTTAGGGCCCTATCGACATTTGTTCTTGAATGTACATACTTGGGTAAAGTTTAATTTATAGATTAGGCTCAGTAAGAAGTTAACTATGGCCTGGCGTGGTGGCGCCCGCCTTTAATCTCAGCACTCGGGAGGCAGAGGCAGGAGGATTTTTGAGTTCCAGGCCAGCCTGGTCTACAGAGTGAGTTCCAGGACAGCCAGGGCGATACAGAGAAACCCTGTCTCAAAAAAAAAAAAAAAAAGAGAGAGAGATTAACAATGATAACTAATAATAAAGTAGTTCGAGTATGGCAACACCTTACCATAAGGTGTATTTAAAACGTGTGAATTATTTATTTCTGGAATTTTCCAGCTAGTGTTTTCTGACTGACACTGTGGTGAATGGACTGATAGAAAAGAGGAAGTACCAGATCTGTTTCCGATCTATTCGAGTTGTGTACTCACATATGTGCTTTATTTATAAATAGGATACTCTTTGTTCCCTCTAGGGGTTAGAAATAAGAGGGACCTACAGAAAGTCTCTTCACTGTGGCTATACATGTCCACTCTTGGGTGGACGAGATGGCTCAGGCAATAAAGATGCTTGCTGCAAAGTCTGACGACTTGAATTCAATCCCCAGATCCCACATAGTTGAAGGCCAGACAGCCAAGGCTACACAGAGAAACCCTGTCTCGAAAACAAACAAACAAACAAACAACAAAAAAAACAACCGACTTATTTACTTTTATTTCACGTGCACTGGTGTTTTGCCTACAGAGTGTGCTGAATCCCCTGGAGCTGGAACTATAGACACTTGTCAGCTGCCGTGAGGGTGCTGAGAGTTGAACCCAGAACCTCTGGAAGAGCAGCCAGTGCTCTTTACTGCTGAGTCGTCTCTCCAGATCCCAAGAAGTGACTCTTGAAAGCTGTCCTCTGACCTCCACGTGAGTGCTCTGGCACATGCATGCCCCTCCCCAGTAAATAAATAAACAAATGTTTAAAACAAACAAACAAACCGACTTGTGCTTCTTTACCAAACGTGACAGACCATTGTTCCCGCTGCTGAGCACTTCAAAGCAGTCCAAACATCCAACCAGAAGCCTTGAGGGACCAAAGTCCCCGTGCTTCCTACAGACCTCACTGCCTCTAACCTGCACTGCGTCTCACAGAAAAGAGATCGATCAGTCTTTCTTCCTCTGTGTCTTTCTGTGTCTTGAGGCCCAGAGACAGCAATGGGTGTTCTTAGGGTCAGACAGACCTCAGGGGTCCTTTGGCTGAGGCTGGGCCCAGAAAAACACCACTAGTTCTGTCTCTATTTCCACATGGCCAAAATATGCTCCTTGACAAGTCCTTTAGTGGAGACCATGCATGGGAAAACACTTCAAGTCATTTAGATTATCTAACTGTCCTGCCTGCACTCCACCCAGCCCTGAACCTTGGCTCGGTCTAGAAGCAAAGCCATGAGTGAGTGGCTCACAGGCTTGTTCTGTTTGTCCTGCACCAGAAGAGGCAGGACCCTCTGTGGCAGTGCCTAAGTGGCAGAAGCCTGGGGCATGCCTGGCATTCTCAAAGTGTGGTCTGCAGGATATACCTCCCACAAATTGCCGGTTGCCGGTCTGAGGGTAGAGAAGTGCTGTAATCGGGAGTCAGCATTTAGAAATGCTTCAAGCAATGTGGTGAAGTCATTTTACATCTGAATGCAAATAACAAAATCTGGGCTCAGATACTGAGTTGGTTCTGCATTTAAAAAAATTTCTTAACTTGCCGAATGTGACTCTTTAATCCCAGTACTCAGGAAATGGAGACAGGAGGACCAGGAGTTCAAGGTCATCTTTGGCTACATATCAAGTGTGAAGCCATCCTGTACTACAAAAGACTCTGTACCAAAAACACTAATAATTGTTGATGCAGTATTTGCATATATGTATGACATGCAGTATGAGAGTATGTTATATGTGTGTAGTATGTACCTAGTAGGATCAGATCAGGGCAATTAGCATTATAGACCATGAACCTTTGGACTCTTCTTTTAAAATGTTATATTACTACTGTACATGTGTGTTCGTGTGATGCCTGTGTTTAGTGCATGCATGCTTGTGGAGGCCAGAGGACTGCTTATGGGAGTTGGACCTCCCCTTGACCATAAATTCTGGCCATTGAACTCAAGCCGTTAGGCTTGGTGGCAAGTGTGTTTACCTGCTAGGTCCTCTTGTGGGCCCTTGTTTAAGTTACTTTGATGGATATAATACATTTTGGGTTATATTCAAATTTCCATGCTTAGAGCTCTAGAGAGAATTCCCTCTTTAATAGCTATTTTTTTCTCTTCTTTCTTTTTCTCTTTTTCTCTCTCTCCCCCCACCCCCTTTGGTTGTGGATGTCTGTGTACCTTGAGCATGCCTGGAACCCAAAGAAGTCAGAAGAGGGTGTCAGATACCCTGGCACTGGAGTTATAGGTGGCTGTGAGCTGTGTGTGTGTGTGTGCTGTGAATTGAACCCAGGTCCTCTGGGAGAGCAGCCAGTGCTCTTCACAATTGAGCCATCCCTCCAGCCCTCTGTGCTCTAATCTCTGTTACCCCTTTCCACTTTGGAAGTCTCATCTGACATTTTCCTGTCCCATTTTCTATGACATTGCACCAACAATTTGTTTTTTGTCATACTTCAGAAAGTCCCATTCTATGGCACACTAGAAACTAAAACCCAAGCAGCTTGTCTCTTATGCCAGGGCCTGGTGCCTGTCAGGTCCATCGACAAAGCAAGTGTGAAGTGAACCTTTGTTGGTCACGTGACCAAGTCCTCTCAAATCTTGGAGCGGATTATCTGGCCTATACAAAGTTTGTATTTGTGTCTGTTGGGCCTGGAGTCAGGTGGGCTGCTGCGGGAGAGAGCAAACTGGGGCTGCATCTGCAAGGCCCCTGGCAGGACAGAAGGAAGTCGAAAAGAACATATACCCCTCCTTTCTGCTATCACTATGTTGAAACAGTGAACCTCAATGAATTAAAGTTTCCACAGAAATTTCATGCTGAGGGTAGGAAATGGCTGAGGCCTGGTGCCAGCCAAGCAGACACTTTTGTCATAGTTTTGACAACTTATCAGACCACCTTGCTGGAGAAACTGAAGCCTAGAAAATGGTAGGTCAGTAATGTGTGAGGCCATACCTTTACCAAAATTGTTTAGTTATTTATACTCATCTCTTGACTTCCATTTAAGCCAATATCTCATCAGTATCCCAAGGACAGACCTGGAGGTCACTGAACCTTCTTATTGTTCCTCTTCCCAGAATGGTCACATTGAATAAATCTCCTTTCTCTGTTTTTACTGCTGCCTGCTTGTCTCTTTAATTGGTGCACTGGGAATGGATAACTGGATCAGGACTTTAGAGTTGCTACAGTCCAGGTCTTGATCCTAAAAGCTGTAATAACACATCTGGCCCCAGACCCTGTAATCTCAGTAATTTAGATGACTTATGAGATAAAATTTGTCCTTTACACCAGATCTCCATTTACATGGCTCTGGAGTTAGATTACCTGTGGGTCCAGTAGCTGTTCTGGCCTGCAAAGTAGGCAGCAGCCTAAGGGCCATTCATAGGGTGCCTCTTACATCTGTTCAGCACAACCCACAGAGCAAAACAAAATGGCTCCACTCCACTTCTGCCTTCCAAATCTTGCACATATGTCTGTCATGACTAGCCCTATCCCAGGACTCTATGAGCAAGGGAATTCTGAGAAATGTATGTCACATCACCTAAAGTGGCATACCACAGAGCCACCACAGTGCCCCTCAGATGCTGTCTGAATGAATGAGAGTGAAGCATTGTCCAAGGGCATGCCAGAAGGATCGAAGCTGGAGCGATGGCTTAGATCCCCCAACCCCCACATACATGAGCCATGCACATGCAGTGGCTCACATACAGTCCCAGCACTGAGCAGGCAGAGACCTGGCATCCTCCAGTTTGCTCTCTGTCTCAGCAGCCCAGCTGACCTCAGGTAAGATCCAGAGACAAGACTTTGTATAGACCAAGTAGCCAGATCCCACCTTTGAGGTGACCCGGCTATGTGATAAAGCCTTTCTTCTCCATTGGCTCACATATGTGGGCCCCACATATGCAGTTGTTCACATGTAACTCCAGCACTCTGGAGCCTGAGGCATGGGACCCTCAAGATGGTCAGCTAGATAAGTGAAATAAATAAGCTCTAGGTTCAAGTGAGAGACCCTGCCCCTCAATACGTAAGGTAGAGACCAATCAAGGGAGACACCTAACATCAATATCTGACACATGGACACAAATGCATATACACACATGTGGGTGTATGTGCCCATACACATGTCAACATGCATAAACATGCAACACACACACACACACACACACACATAATTGACAGGTGAATCTGGTCTGTGAATGGAGTTTTTAACCAACTGTGTGACTTTTTACTATGTGCACTTCTGAGGGCTTGGAAGCACATCCCTGCAAGAAGGCAGGACATCCCAGCTGCTGTGCCGGACGTATGATTTCACTTTCTTTCCCAGACTTCTTTGCAATCAAATTCTACAAATGTTTAACAAGCATCCTCATCAAGAATTTAACTCTGAGTCAGACTTAGTCTCTTCCCACAAGGAACTTACAGGTGTGTTAAGATGTGCAAGTTATCTTAATACTATATGCAGAAAGAGTTTGTTATTCTAGGGCTAGGGACATGCTCCAATTGGCAAAGTGCCTGCCACTCAAATGTGAGAACATGAGTTCGAATTCCAACACCCATATAAAAGCTAGATGCTGCTGTGCATACCTGTAACCTTAGCTCTTGAAGGCGCAGCCAGGAAGGTGGTGAAAGACCTTGTCTCAAAAAAATAAGATGGAGATAGATGGACGGACAGATGGATAGATATTGATAGATATTAATAGAAAAATAGGTAGATGAAGGCACTTGACTGATCAACTTCTGACCTCCAAACACATACTATCCACATTCATGTGTACCCACACAATACATTTTTACACACACACACACACACACACACACACACACACACACACACACACAAATACATGGCATATTAGGGGATCCCAAGAGGGAACTCTGGACTTATCAAACAGAGGCAACTCCCCAGTGGAGTCTTCAAGTAGCATAGGAGCATCAGGCTTGTAATGTAGTCAGTAATTCAGGGTGCTATAGCCAAGGAATGAACTGGATTTCAAAGCCAGGAGGAGTAAGGCTAAGAGCTAAGAGGTCATAATCATGTCTGGGGAACTTGAGAAGCTCCAGGTGCCTGGAGGGTGAGCACTGGAATAGAAAAAAATAAAGAGCCATGAAAGTGAGGTAGGCACCAGGCAGTGAGCATTAAACGCAGGATGTATAATCCAAGGAGGGAGGGTGCAGATGCTGGGGAGGGGGACTTGGGGTTAGAGAGAGAGAAGAAATACACTTCAGAGTCCACTAGGCTTGGAGTTAACTTGGCCCACTGGTTGGGATTGTGAGAGGGTGCAGGTCTGCCTGGAGGGCTTACCAGAATGGTACCAGATAGGACTCTCAAATGACTCAGTGAGCTTGCCTCCGAGATGGGTTGGCCCCTGCGCACAACTGCAGCATCAACCACCCACCTTGAAATAGAACAGGTGGTTGCTTGAATTTGAAGCCACCCGTAGAATTGCAGATGGGAAAGGAGATTAGAGGTAACCCACTCAACGCCATCAGGTTTACAAGAGCGGGAAGAGCCAAGAGAGAGGCACAGTTAAGGTGAGGAGCTTAGACAGACGTTGCCTCCATTGGGTGCCCTTTAAATATTACACTGGTCTCGGAACTGTCAACTGCTCCACTAGACTTCCAGATGAAGATGGCCAATGATATTAAATGACTGGGCCAGGATAGGACGCTGTCACCCCTAGGGGTGGGATCTGAAGCTGAGCAGTGCAGCTGGCTCTATGGGGATCTGGACAGGTCATCAGATCTGACAAGGCCTTTGTGCTATGGAAGCAGTTGGTACCTGATGGATGTTGTAGCACTTCTGTATTTTACCCAGGATCCATATATCTCTTCAGTAAGAGAATAGTAGGTGAAGTTGCTTAGACCATTCCACTCTTATTTTGTTTTTGTTTTTGTTTACCAGCATCTTAGCTTCAGAATAGGCCATCCTGTTCTTAGACATGAGAAGCCGCTCAGATTTTCTAACTGCTGTAGACACTAGATCCCTGGTCTGCCTGTCTCTGTCTTTCTCTTTTCCTGTCTGTCTGTCTGTCTGTCTGTCTGTCTGTCTGTCTGTCTGTCTGCACATGGAAATCACCAATTATGCAGTCTGGCTGGCCAGCAAGCCTCATGAATCATTCTGATTCCTCCTCTCCTCTGCCAAGGGATTACAGATGTGTGTGTGTGTGTCACCATCACATGGTGTGTGGATATGAGGGACCCAAACTCTGGCCCTCCTGCTGGCATGGCAAGGCACTTTACCAACTGAACTATGTCCCCAGACCATCACTAGGCTTCCATGACCATTATGTCTTTTTTGGCCCTGCCTGCACCATGTGCCCTTGCAGGTTCTTGCCCCAGGCCTGTGATCACAGCTCTGCTTCAGCTCTGTCCCTGTGACTCCCTTCCCTCAGCAGTACTTCTGAGCCTCACAAAGTTGGTTGTGTATCAGAACTCATCTGTCCCACCTCATAGAATATATGGAAAGAAAGAGCCACGGAAGCATGGAGGTGGCATGTGTGTCATTGCAATGCAAGACCTTTGCATTCCTTCAAGTTTCACTGGGAAATGAGCCCTGGACTAGAAGCCAAGCCCTGGGTTTCATTCTGCAGCCACCTAGCTTCATGAAACCAGTTTCCTACCTGATCAATCAAATGATTAGAATAGATGCTAAAATGCTTCTAACTCTAACATGCTGGCTGTGTGCACAGGTCATATTTCTGTCTAGATGTGTATGTATCGTGTGTCTTATGTAATTGTACATTACGTTACACAGAAGCCCTTGGAAGCACCAGGATGCATCAGCAACTCCTGTTAAGTCAGTGGTTCTCAACCTGTGGGTCACATATCACCTGTTTGCCAGGTTAGCCAAAATGGCAAGCTTGCCATTTTGTCTCAAAAAAATGAAAGTGGAAATTGATCAAACAAGACAGGTAATGTAGACCTCTGGCTCCACATGCACATAAATGTGTATGTAAACATACACACACACACACACACACACACACACACACACACACCACTACACATACAAAGACACTGACCTTTAAGTCAGGACTTCTGACTCAGACTTTCTAGCCCTTGTCCAGGTCTTTATCTCTATGTAGCCTTGGCTAATCCCATCATTGTGCTGGCCCTTAGCCATCTTAAAATCGGGATCTTCTAGATCTAAAAGCTATGATATTTAGACACGAGCAAATTCGTGTGAACTTAATGCACTTGAAAGGAAAACCCGAGGTCTCTTGGGCCATGCTCTCTCCTAGTGAAGCCTGTTAGATGCACAGATGTTGCCTGCCTTGTTTACTCTGTCCTTGGCATTGCTGGAAATGCAATTTAAGTATCCTTGAGTGCTTGAAAGAATAGTTTTAAACGTAACCATTTTCCTACTGTTTAGACCTGACACTCATCCAGGCAGATTTGGTAGCAATGGTGTGGATTATCACAAATCCACTCTGCTTAGAAGCTGTGGGATCTTGGGCACTCTCTCTGAGCCGTATTTCATCATTGGGGAAACGAGACCGATGGGTCCTACTTTCGGCACTATTATGAGGAAAACAGATGAATGTTTTAGAGCCATGAACACAGTCCTTGGTGCATAGTGACTGTTCCAAGAAAGCTTAATGACAGAAACAAACATTAGCACCAACATCAACACCCTGCTGACAAGGATTATAGTAACAACAGCAGCCATTGAGTTCTCTGTCTTCTCAGTGTTTTCAACTCTCATCTTAATTGTCTGTTTTTATACTCATAATCCTGAGAGAGAGAGGTGTTACACCCACTTTCCAGTTGAGAAGACTGAAGCTCAGATGTATCAAGTGATCTGGTCCAGAATGATGCATCCTACAAGGCCCAGAATGTAGACAGGGATCTCACTCTCTGGTACCAGTGGTCTGTCCATCATGTCAGTGTTCTCCCATGACAGAGACATAGGGTCGTGTAAAAGCAATTATCTTGTCTGATGTGAGAACTGCAGACTAGGTATACCTCACTCCACCAGGACTCTGAGTGTGTAGAGTGGCCGTTATCCCTCATGCTTTGACGTGTTCACTCACAGATAAAGGATGCCCCTCTAAGTCTATGCAGTCAGTCTGGTTCTCCTCCTGAGGTCTCTTTAAGCTTGGCACTCTAGGATTTAGTACCCAGACACTCCTATCTTATTTCTTGTTCCTCTTTCTTTAAAAAAAAATTAAGATTGAAATATTTTTGCATTTTAATTAAAATATAATTATATCGCTCTCCTCCTTCTTCCTTCTCCCTGCACCCACCTTCCCTCCCACCATGTCCCCCATTCAAATTGATAACTTTTCTTTGTTTATTATTGTTATATACACGTATACAAGTACATATATGCAAAAATATATGAATGCAACCTTCTGTTTCTGTTGTTTGTGTGTATATAGTCTCAGGGCTAACTAGCCTCTATTGGACAACCATTGGCTCATAGGTGCTGCAGCTGGGTGGGACTACGGATTGCTTCCCTCCCTTGGAAGCCTGAATAGCATCTTTTGGTAACCATGGCAATCTTCAGACTAAGAGGTGCATCTTGTTGTTGTTGTTGTTGTTGTTGTTGTGCAAGAGCAAAGCATCCCCCACTATAATTTACATAAAAATAGAGTTACTTCTTCCCAAAATCCCGAGTATATCATTACCAGCTTACAGACACCTACCTGCCTGCTTCTCTCTCCTGAGTCCTGGGATTAAAGTGTGTGGTAGCACACCCAACATCGAGTTCTTGCAGTCCAGGATGACCTCAAACTCAAAGTGCCCAATGTGGCACTACTGGGAGACAATAAGGCCTTTAAGAGGTAAAGCCTATTAGGACCCTAACCTTCTCCCTCTCTCCCTACCTGCATCCCCTCCCCCTCTCTCTGTGTATGTGTCAGAGTGCATGTGTATAAGTAGGTGCACACGTGCATGCCTGTATGTGTGGGTGCGTGTACAGGTGAAGAACAGAGATTAGCACCAAGTATCCTTTACTATGGTTCTCCAGTTTATCTTTGAAGGCAGAGCCTCTCATTGAACCCAGAGCTCACCAACTGGGTAGACTGCTATCCAGCTCTGGAGATCTTCCTCTCTACCCCTAGCCCCAGACGTGCACCGTTACCCCAGCTTCCATGTGGGTGCTGGGGATGGAAGCTTGTGTCCTTTGCTTGTGTGACAGGCACTTTATGGACTGAGCCATCTCTCAGCCCTGGGACCCTTCGTTACCTTTATCACTTTCTTGCACATGTTCTGTCCTGTTGTTAAACCACAAACAACAAGATCAACTGACATGGCCTGGAGCTTCTAAAACTGTTGAGTCCAGACAAACCATTTCCAAGTTTAGGCTGACATGACGGTGTTTGTTACTGTCACTGGAAGCTGACCAACACATTTTAGAATTGGAAAGTGTGCACTGACATGAGAGGTGAAGGGGGATAGGAAGTAAAGCAAGCATGGCATGACTAGGCAGCAGATCTGAAACTAAACAAGAGTTCAGAGTTAGGGTTTGAGAACATGAGAAACTGGCACCGTGAGGGAGAATTTTAAAGATTGGGGCAATGTAGCTATATTGACCAACAATGAAAAGCAGAGATGAAAGACAGCAGAATGCTATCTCCTCTGAGCTTTCTCTTTACTAGATTTGCTCACAAGGTCCCATATCTACTGTTCCTAACACCCTACAACATGCAGGGTGGTTGAAGGATGTGAGCCTCTTTCACTAAACCCTGACCAACAATACTCTTCCTTTGATGGAGCAGTTGTTTCCAGCAGCCACCAGAGTGTCCTTTAAAGGCAAGAAGGACACCTGTTCTCGCCCATTCAGTGAGAACTATGTGTATGAGAGCCTTCCTTACAGGCTCTGTCTCCCCACACACATGAGGACCGGGGCTGGTCTTTGGCCCATTTGGCATGCTGGGCGAGTCTGGGCTCCATGCCACCCAAGCTGATCTCTTGTTCCTGATAAAGATCAATAATCGCAATGATGTCCTGGTGGGGTCCCAGGAAGCTTCAGTTCTTGGTGCTGATGGGTGGGGGGTTCAGGGGGCCCGAATCTGTGGGACAGGCAGAAGTCAAAGGAACTTCACCCCTCTGTGTCTGAGATAGTCCCCTTTCCAAAGTGGTTCTAAGGTAGGTTGGATACTGTAAGGTTTTCCCTGAGTAAATGGTCTCATCAGCCCAACCAAGCAGGAAGGACAGTCAGTCAGGGAGGAACAGGAAGAGGGCCGAGGACAATGTCAGGCCACGGCTGGTGTGCTGTCAGCCTCCTATTGCCTACTCCAGGTTCCTGTCCCCTCCCCAGCTGTTTCCCTTGACTCTGTCTGTATCCCTTTCTGGCCTCAAGCTGCCTCTGTAGTTTTCTTTCTTTGGGAAAACAAAAACATAAAAACTATTTTAATCCAGCACTTGGGAGGCAGAGGCAGGCGGATTTCTGAGTTCGAGGCCAGCCTGGTCTACAAAGTGAGTTCCAGGACAGCCAGAGCTATACAGAGAAACCCTGTCTCGAAAAACCAAAAACAAAAACAAACAAAAAAAAAACCTATTTTAATGATGAGTGTCTCTGTGCATGTGAGTACAGGTACCCAAGGAGGCCAGAAGAGGGTGTTGAATCCCTTGGAGCTGGAATTACAGGCACTTGTGAGCCAACCAACATGGGCGCTGGAAATCATGGATTGCTTTGTGATACACCCTACCATCTCTTCAACCCTTCCTCTCACTCCCCCTTCCCTTCCTTGTTCCAGACAGGATCTCAAGAGCTCACCTTGAACCTACTCTGTAGAAAAGATAAACTTGAATTTCGGGTCACCCTGCCTCTACCTCTTGAGTCTAGAATTTCATGGTTGCACCACCACGCTGGCAATCTAGCTCAGGGCTTAGTCCGTTTGGTGACTATTCTTTTGGTTGGTACAGCCCCAAGCCTGCTGTTCCCTTTGCACACCGCAGGTCCCACCACAGTACACTCTTGATTGGTGGGTTTCTAATGCTCATCTCCATTGTCTTCAGCCCGTGTCTGCCTTTAGGCAAGTGGGAATCTTACCAACTTGAACTCTACTCACAGCAGCCCTGGCTGGGCTGTCCGTTTACTCCTGTCTTCATTGGGAGTCCGCTGTAGCCCATTTGGGGGGCCTTCCAAGCTTCTGCTGTGAAGCACTTATTGGGGTTCCCTGTCAGCTGTCAGCCATCCCTCTGAGCTTTAAAACTCTAAAGAAATTTTCATTAAAGTTATCTGTGTATTGTGGTAATCCATCTTTTGAAAAACAAACAAACAAACAAACAGCTTTCTTGACTTTATTATATTCCATCGTTAATATGCACAAAAGCCAGTCTTGCTCCTTATGCATAGTTGTGTCCCATCCCCCTTTAGGGTCTCGCTTTGCAGCCCAGGTCAGCCTTGAACCCATGGCAATATCCTGCCTCAGGTTTCTGATGGTTGACAGTATGGACATGGCCACCACACCTACTTCACTCATTCCTATCTTTTGCGCAGGCCGTTCTGCTTGGATGTTTATTTCCTCTCCTCTAAGTCGAAGAAGCTTCACTCAGCACTCCTTGAGTCTGAAGTTTGTGGAATGAAGAAAGGATGCTCCTGATGGATGCCAGGACAGAATGAGATGAGTATACCATGGGAGGGACTGTGGGAATGCATTATCCCCTGCACCAGGTACTTCCTCTGGACCAGTGTCATGAGGAGCTAGGGAGCCCAAAGTCCCGAAAGGGTCATGGAAGAGGCCAAACAGGGCCTCTAGCTAGGCATGTATGTTTTGACCATTTTATCTCTTAACCTCAGACTCTTCATTTTGAAATTAGCTATAACAATATCATAGGGTTGTGCTGAGACTTTAGTGAATAGGGCCCCTCTTCCTACTATACTCCCTTGGTATCAGTGTCTCTCTTTCCTGCAAGTGGTGCATTACTGTTAAATCAATCGCGGCTTTTATTGCTTTCATGTTTCCCAACCAGGCTTGTGAACTCTTTCTCAGTCGAAGACAAGAAAGGTGTCCAGTTCATCCTGGCACCCTCCCCAGAAGCCACTCCTGCGGCACTTAGCACGAGGGAGAAAGCAGAGATTCCACCGTTTCTTTTCGTTCTTTTCCAAGATGGTCTGATGAAAGGATTCAGAGCCCTGGTTAAACAGAGATCCACTCCTGGCTCCTTTCTCTAGGAAGGCTGCAGGAAAGCAATAAACAATATGGATCTCTTAGATAATATGAGATACGGGAGTCTGAGTCCCTGCTAGCCAGGCAGAGATATCACCTAGCCACAACAGCCCAGGAGGGGGCCTTGTTCAGCCGGAGGCCAAGCGTTGCACACCACAGCCGCTGCGCCTCCTTTGTGCGAGCATCAGGTGCAAATCCCCGGAGCGCGGGCCGAGCGCGCTCGCGCTTTGAAGCGCGCAAAGAAAAGCCCAGCTGCCGCCCCCGCTCTCCCCTCCCAGCTCCTCAGAGATCTACTCCGGCTTCCCCCGCTCCAGCCTGCGAAGGGAGGAGGAGGAGGTCAGACACGTCGCCGGCCGCCCAGCAGGGCTTAACTCCATGCGGGCGGGCGCGAGGGAGGGGGAGCCGCGGACCCGCCGCTCCAGCCCGCTGGCCTTCGAAAGATCCTCCTGGGCCAATGGCAGGCGGGGCGACGAGCCCTGATTGGTGCAGGCGCTCTGCTGATCACTGTGGAAACCCGGGTGGCGGGGAACTCGGGAGGATGCGGAGCCCGGAGCGGGGGGAGACAGAGGGCTGGGGGGAGGAGGCAGCGAGGCCCTGAGCTATCCTGGAGTTTTCACCGGAGGCAAAAGTCCACAGCAGGCGGGCCGAGGGTGGGCGGAGGAAGGGGACCGCTTGGAGGCACTGGGAAGCCAGGGGTACTCCTGAGGGAAGGCACGGGTACTGGCTAGCTAGTGAAGGCAAGGAGGAGCGAAAGCGAGGGGAGGAGGCACGGTGGGAGGAGGAGTAGAAGACAAAAGCCGAAAGCGAGGAGGGCGCCGACCGCACACTGCGGCCAAGAGAGGGACCGTCGGTGTTGCGAGCCGCGGGCGCCCGGAGGCCGTAGCGCACGGGGCATCCGGGTAGACAGGCAGCATGGGGAAGGGAGGTAACCAGGGAGAGGGGAGCACCGAGCGCCAGGCTCCGATGCCCACCTTCCGCTGGGAGGAGATTCAGAAGCACAACCTGCGCACCGACCGGTGGCTCGTCATCGACCGCAAGGTCTACAACGTTACCAAATGGTCCCAGCGGCACCCGGGGGGCCACCGTGTCATCGGACACTATTCGGGAGAAGATGCTACGGTAAGAGTCTGGGGGTGCCAGCCACTCTTGTCTGCTGCAGGCTGGTGTCAGGAGCCCGGGGTCCCTGGGCGCCAAACAGATCTCCGGTTCTTAAAGGAGCGCAGGACGTTCAACAGGGAAAGAAAGTGTACCAACTGCCCTCACCTCGCTCCTGGAATCGTTCTCCTCCGGGTCAGCTGGGCAGACTTGAGCCGAGCCTTTTGGACGCCAGGCCTTAGCACCTCTGTGGAAGTCCCATCAGTGGCAAACTGTGCTCTGTGCATGTCCACAGCGCATGCTGCGCGCTAGTCCAGCCGGAGCCTGGGACTCTCCAAAGGGGGCGCTCCGGCCTTCGTGTTTGGCGCTCCCCAAGTGGAAGATGGCCACCCTTGGGCGCAGCGGAGAGGAGCCTGAGAGCGGGCAGCCATATGTGGGACTCTCCTGCCAGACCGGGGGGCGGAGAAGGAAAGCTGGTTCCTGGCCAGGACTCGCTCCTACTTGGACTCCTGTCTAAGAAGGTCCACAATGGCTGCCCGACAGACTGCCTAGTAGTTCAGATTCCCACGCTCCTGAGGATTATCCCGACTCACTCCAAGTGCCAGCCTTCTGGGAAATCCTGGTGGGGAATTGGTGGAAGGCGAACGGGCTGGATTTTGCAAAATTCAGGTCCGCAGGGGATCTAGAATGTGAATCTAGTAGCACTAAGACTGGCTTGGCAACAGGTCCATCTGCCTCTGGGGTTACTATCGGACATTCAACTCAATGGCCCTCTGTTTTTAGATCCTGCAGGATCGCCCTTCCCCTCTTGCACTCATGGAGGTTGTTGAA
This sequence comes from Mus minutoides, assembly GCA_902729485.2. Lineage (NCBI taxonomy): Eukaryota > Metazoa > Chordata > Mammalia > Rodentia > Muridae > Mus > Mus minutoides. The sequence goes on along the minus strand of LR749531.1, from coordinate 3,261,098 downwards.
GTCTCTGAGACCTCTGTGGAACAGAGGCTATCTTTATGCACACCAAATGTGTATCTATCCTATATTTGCACAGTACCCCATACCGTGCCTGGCCCCACCCCCAACCATAAAGTGATTGTGTAGTCCAGTGGGCAAGAGGAGAAACAAAGTCAAAGAGGAAAACCAGACCTTTCTTGGAGATCGGAAAGCAGAGGAAAAGATGTAGGAGGATGAGAAGAGGGATAAACTTACCAGAGCGCACTCCACATCAAAGTCCAAGATGCTGACTTGTGTGTGGGTCAAGTTTCTTGTGCAAGTTTGCTAGTTTCAATTCTTAACTTCCATGTCTTTTCTCTTTGAGATCAGCCTAGGTAGCCATACCCTAATCAATGGACTGGAGGCTTTGATGAGCAGGATACAATCTTACTCCAGATTGAGGAGAGAAGCTGGCCACATTCATACTGCCTACAGCCTATTTTCCTTGTTTGTGGACACTGCTTAAGCCTACGGGGCTGGCGATGCTAACCAGACCTTAGGAGAGTGTAAGCTTTTCACATTCCTTGAGTGTCTTAGCTCTCTTGGACCGCCTTACAACCAGAGAAGACCTTGGTTTCCCAGGGAGAAGACTTTCCAGCCCCTATCTGGGGGTCTTTCCACTGTTTTGGGTGCTGGTGTGTGCATGAATCTGTAGGTGAATTGCAGGCGGCTCCTCCCCTTTCCAGGCTCTTACCAAAAAGTTTTCTAAAAAGTAAAACAACAGATGTGATTGGTTTGATTAGATTATTCCATATTGTGTGATAGGTAGGCTTTCTTGTGTGGAAGCTCAGCCCAACAACAGCCTTGAACTTTATAGTTTATTTAAGAAGCAAGACGTATTTCATCCTTGTTTTGGAAATTCTTAGGGTTTCCCTGACCCAGTTTTCTCCAAATGTCTATGCTCAGATCTAACCCAGCAGATACCTGGATGGCTTGCTCTTATGTTCTGAAAGCCTTATGCCCTCTTCCACTTTCCCTGTGTCATTTTCATTGGTTCGGAGTCTGGTGTCTGGGAATGTTAATTGCCCCATGATAGGAAAGGTAAGGTGGGAGTCAGGGTAGGCCAAAGATGTGATCCCTGGGCTTGTTGCAGAGAATCACTAAGTGGAGACACACACATACACACACACACACACACACACACACACCCCGCCACCTCCAACCCCTTATCTATTCCAGTAAGATGAGTGTGGCAAAGCTTGCCATAAACAGTGAGCCCCAGACAGACACGAGAGGAATAAAACAGTTAGGATGTAAAGTACTTGCAGAGAAACGGAGCAAGCTCATTTGATGTCATGACATTAAAGCTTACTGTCTTCCCAAATAAGACACAAAACACACTCGATGGAGACAGAGTTGGAGATCAGTGTAGAATGAGCAGTGAGGTTTTCTTTGGCATCCCCCTGTTTCTTAAACTGAGATCAGATTGGCAGAAGACCTTGGACAACTAGGAGATCTTCAAAGGGAGCTCCATGAGATGTGGGGACCCCTTCCCAGGCTGTTTCTCAGGGAGCTTTGCCCCTTAGGGGTCTTACTTTCTTCTTGAGAAGGGTGATGAGAATGGACTGTGAGGTTTGGGGACAGACTGATCAGCAGATAGAGTCTGGATCCCTAGAGCCCTTTCATTTGTTACCACTCAAAGGATATCTGTGATATGCTGACAAGAGGCTGGAAGGTGAGGCCAGAAACCAAGGAGGCCCATTTTGAGGTCAATCTAGGTTATCAGTCAAGAATTTTCTGTTCCTGAAGGAAAAAAGAAAAAAAAAATCCCTCAGAAGTGCTCACTCCTTTAGAAGGATGGAGCTGCTGTCACTAGATCCTTCTGTAGTCAGACCCTAGCCTCACTTGTACTAAAGCCACCTAAGTGGCATGTGCTCAGAGTCCCAGATACACAGAAGACTGGAGCAAGAGGATTATTTGAACCCTAAGTTTTGAGGCCAGCCTGGTAACATAGTGAGATTCCATTACTGAAAATAAACAGTGTGAGTTTTGCAGTTCACGAACCCATGAGATTAGTATATACTATCTCATTTAATTCTCAGGTCACCCTTGCCACTGTCCTGTCCTGTCCTGTCCCGAGGCTCAGAAATCCTGGTCAGGTGATGTTCAGTCTTGGTTGGGATCTGCTGGCACCACTCACTGCAGCCTCACCTTCTCCTCCCCCCTCCCCACCCCGTCTCCCTCTTCTTATTTTTATATCTTTAGTCCTCTCCTGCTGGTCCCCCAGAGCTTTTTCTGTCTTAGGTTTGCTGTAGGCACAAAGAACTGTCACCCATGCCCCAAGCCAGTGTTTGCACTTTTCTCGGGAATCTAGGCAGTACAAAATGAGCCCGCTTGTGACTTTTCATCTTCAGCAAGAGCTCATGAAACATTCATTGAGCGTCTCCATGGCTCTGAGCTGGGCTCGCATCAGGGCCTCAACACAAACGTGAATAATTCACAGGCAGTGGCCTGCCTCTATTGGACTGTTCCTCCTCAGTCTTCCTTGCTTCAACCTGGATTCTCACTTCCAGACTTCTGCCTGTTCTCCATCCTATCCGGTTTTGTCTATGCTTTTGGTCCCATCTGCCTTGCTTTCTTACCTCTTAGAATCAAAAAAAAAAAAAAAAAAAAGACACAGGGGACCAGAGGTGGGTTCCATCTTTGAGCTGCTCCTATAATGTTTCTGTGAATAAGCAACAATTGAAAAAATGGAATTGTGCCCCTGTAGACAAAGCAGAAACATCGGTATTTTCTAGGCCTGAGGACAGCTCTCTCTCTCTCTCTCTCTCTCTCTCTCTCTCTCTCTCTCTCTCTCTCAGCTGATTCCTGCCCACCACAGTTTGGTGAGAGACAACCTCCATACCCAGCCCCAGCACCTCCTGTAATGGCTCTAATAAAATGCAAATGGAGTCGGGTTGTGGAGATGGCTTAGTAGTTATGCTTGTTAGTGAGAGTGAAACTCAGATCCCATAGCATACTGGATGGGGTAATAGCTGATATGTAATTCTAGTCCCTGAGTGCAGAGGGGTGGTAGGATCCTCAGAACAAGCTAGCCAGCAAGGCTAAGCATGCCGGTGAACTCTCAGAACAAGCTAGCCAGCAAGGCTAAGCATGCCGGTGAACTCCGAGTTTGACTGTGAAGCCCTTCCTTGATGGATAAAGTGGAGAAGCAATCGAAGATGATTCTCAACATCAATTTCGTGGGCCTCCACATGCGTGCACAAGTATGCACATGCATATATGCAAAAACATATACGCATATGTCCATGAAGACAGAAAGGGGAGAAATGGCATTATGTTTTCAGGCCTAGTCTGCCTCTGTGGGGATTTACTTCCTGTGCAGCCGGGAAGTCCACACATCCTGTGCTAGCCAATGAGTAGTTCATGGGCCACAGAGTACCCCTCAGCCTCTTCTCCTTGGAGGGGGCAGGACCAGTGAACTTTCTGCTCTGCCTGTACCTATGTGCTGCTAAAAGTAGCTCAGAAGTCAGTTTCTTCCGTGGCTGCCATCTTTTTAATCTCTACCTATAAATCCCCTGGTCCCTCCTGATCCTCTTCCCTCTTTGAGCAATCGTCAAAGAACTGTGGATTGCTGCATGGATCATCGTGTATCCTTATTTATTGAGCTCGGACTTCTTAAATCCTGGGCTTAAATTCCCAGATTTGGAAAGCTAGCTTACGGCTTTGCTGTGCAGAAGAACCTGGGCACAGTCAGAAACAGGTTTTGGTACCCTAGGGTCTGTGAAAGGGCAGGAACAGTGAGTTCTGCCCAGAGGTGGCAGGGGCAGGGAAGCTGTGCCTAGAGAAGTCACCACCATGACAGCTGAGGACAAACAGTGCTTACGGATCTGGGCCTGACCCCACCGGGTACCTGCTCAGGTCCCCTGCACCTGTTTGCCACCCTTTCTACTTTCCCTATGTCTTGGCTTGCCTCCTAGAAAGACTTTGGCTTCTCTCCCTGTCAGAGAAAGAGAGCCTGCTTCTAACTCTTGTGCCAAAATCATCATTTGGCTTGGCCCAGTCTTGACTTGCACTAAGGCCTTCTCTGCAACCTGACATCCCTGTAACCAGACAGCGCTTCGGAGTTACAGTGTTCAAGGCGTAGCTTTGACCCCTTGAAGCAGTGATAACTGAAGTGAACAATTCCCCAAGAAGAGAAAACTCAATTGAAATTGAAGGGAGGTCTTCGTCTTAACAGCAGAAAAATCGATGGTCAGCCATTGCTGGTCCTCCTGGATTAGAAGGTTCACAGCCACTGGGCCCTGGATTTCTCTGAGCCTTGCAAACTTGTGAAGCAGGTGTGGCCACCACAGGCTAGATGTGGTCCTTTCATCTCTAGGTGACAGGATTTACAACGAATATGCCACCCAATTTGTGCAGTTTTGTGTGCTTGTCTTTTGAGACAGGATTTCATGTTTGAGGCTGGCCTCAAACTCACCTTGTAGCTGAGAACAGCTTAAATTTCTGATCCTTCTGTTTCTACCCCCACACCTGGTTTACGCCATGCTGGGGATTAACCCACACACAGCATCAGGCACACCAGGCAGTTCCTGTCCCAAAGTTGGTGATGTGCATGTGTGTATGTTCAAATGTGTTGTGTTCACATGTATGTGTGACTGCATGTGTGTGCATGTACTTGTGGAGGCCAGAAGTTGGTATCCAATACCTCCCACTATCTCTGTGCACTTTATTTACTGAGGCAGGATGTCTGTCACTCTTAACTTGGATCTTGACGAATCGGTTAGTCTAGCTCACCAGATTGCTATAGGGATCCACCTCCTCGGTGCTGGTTTTACAGACAGGTTGAATTTTACTTGCGTGTTGGGGGTTCCAACGCCAGTCCTCACATTTGCAAGCACTTAATCCACGGAGCCGTCTCCCTGGCATCTTGGTTTGTGATCCTGACATAAGCATGAAGAGGAGGAACCAGCAGTGTCCCTGAGAAACCTAAGGCTAGAAAGGGCTGTTTTCAGACAAGTGGCTGAGAAAAGAATTTCTTGAAGGTAACATTGAAGCAGGCTCTGCAGCTCTAGCACAGGTGTAGAAAGAAACTTGATGTATTAAAGAGCCCGTTCTGGAAGCTACTAAGTCAGCTAGGACAGAAAGCTGGTTCCATGGAGCAGCTGATAAGAGGCACGAAGGGAAGCCATTCCCTGAGGTGGTTGGACTGGATTGCAGTCTGGCTGCGCTCCCCAGCCTTCAGTACATCACTGCCTGGGGACTTTGAAGTGATGAAGGGCTTTGCCTGGCCTGTGACTGTGTGCCTCACCTGATTTCAGGAAGCTGAGGCTGCCCCAGAGACTTGTGCAAATGGCTGAGGAGTGACAGGGCTCTCATTTGCCAGTAGCTGGGGGCGTCCTGGATGTGTGTGTTGTGTGCGCGTGATCTGGAAGAGCTGAGGTGAATAAGGCACTTGCTAGCCTCCACCAAACAAGTGGAGAGGAAATTTATAGGGAACTTCTTGTCTATAGTGAGGGGACCCTGCCATTGGCAACTCTTGCTGGACTTTCTTCTGAGTTTTGCTGTGTGTGTGTGTGTGTGTGTGTGTGTGTTGTTGTTGTTGTTGTTGTTGCTGCTGTTGTTGTTTTGTAAAGAAGCCTGAATCTGGGGCTCACAGAACTGATCCTTTCTCCTCACTGTCTGCCTGAACCTCCTTGGACAGCAGGCTTCTCTCTATTAAAAGACCCTTGGTTTTGATCTGACCCCTTGATTTAATCTCACCTTTTCCATTCAGCTAGGGGAGATTCTGTTTGTACGTTTGGTTTTCTTTGTTTTGTTTTGTTTTGGTTTTGGTTTTGGTTTTGGTTTTGGTTTTGGTTTGGTTTGGTTTGGTTTGGTTTGGTTTGGTTTGGTTTGGTTTGGTTTTTCGAGACAGGGTTTCTCTGTATAGTCCTGGCTGTCTTGGAACTCACTTTGTAGACCAGGCTGGCCTCAAACTCAGAAATCCGCCTTCCTCTGCCTCCCAAGTGCTGGGATTAAAGGCGTGCGACACGATGCCTGGCTTTGTACGTTTGTTTTTAAACTCTGCCTATTCTCTTGTATGAAATGTTACTTTGCAGGTTCATATATAATGGCCTTGCTGGGATTATTAGAGATGTGAACCTCTTTCCCAATGTAAAGGTTGAAAGATAAAGAAATACGGTCTCAGTCGGGCGTGGTGGTGCACGCCTTTAATCCCAGCACTCGGGAGGCAGAGGCAGGCGGATTTCTGAGTTCGAGGCCAGCCTGGTCTACAAAGTGAGTTCCAGGACAGCCAGGGCTATACAGAGAAACCCTGTCTCGAAAAAAAAAAAAAAGAAATGCAGTCTCTTCTGAACCAAGAGCCACTAATAGCAATGTTTAATCTCATTTGCTTTCTCCGTATGTGAAGCCAATTTTCTTTTGAAATTAAGTTGTTTGGTGGCGCATGCCATCAATCCCAGCACTCAGAAGGTAGAGGCAAGAGGATCAGAGTTTCCAGGCCAACCTTTGCTACATCGGTTTGAGGCCAGTGTGAGTGACATGATGCACCGTCTCAAAAGAGCAAACCAGGGTGGGCAAGACGAATCATCAATTGAGCCACTTGATGCCAAGCCTGCTGGCCTGACTTCAGTCCCTGGGACCCATGTGGCAGTAGGAGAGAATGCACAACTCCAACATTGTCTTCTGACGTCCACATCTGCTGGGTGTGCATGCACACACACATACTCGCACACAAACACAACACATACATATATACATACATGTAAAAAAAAGTTTTTAAGTAAAATAGGCTGAGAGAGAGGATTCAATAGTTAAGAACACTGTCGGGTCTTCCAGAGGATCTGAGTTTAATTCTCAGTACCCATTTGGTGGCCAAGAACCATCTGTAACTGCAGTTTCAAGGGATCAGATGCTCTCTTCTGACCCTCTTTGCCCCAGGCACACACATGGTGTACATACATACACGCAGTCAAAATACTCATACACATAAAATAAATGAATCTATTTTTAAAGTAAAACAGCAAAAGGTTGCAGCGTCTTCTCCCAGGAATAAGAGTGCTCTGTGATAACCATAATACCTCTATCACATTAGAGGCCAGAGCTGAAGTTCATCCTGAAAACCGTTTGCCTAGCATGCTCCTCGATTCAGTCCCCAGCAGTGCATAAACCAGACATGGTGATGCATGCCTGCCATCCAAGCACTTGGGAGGCTGAAGCAGGGGGATCAAAGCTCAACTCTTTGACCACATATGTTTGATGACATATGAACTTATGGGTCAATCTGGTAGATAGGAGATCCTGCTCTTAAAAAAGTAATAATTCCCACTGTATCAAAAGCCCAATGCCCATTTTTTATTTTGACATCTACCTCTCAAAACTCTTGCGTACCTTTTATATGTCCTCCAAACAGGAAACTTTCTAGTGAAAGGGTTTAGATGTCTCCATTTGGAGGCGCGTCCCCACACTCACACCTCTCTGCCTCGATATGTTGATTTCTCTGGTTTTTCTTGGTACCATATGGCTTGTTCAGCTCAATCTTTCAGTGCTTCAATTTGGATGAGGTAGTGGGAGGCAGAATAATGTGAAGCTTCCAATTATACATCCTGGTGCAGACACGCCTCTAGGAGAGATGCTTGAATTTGTAGAGACAATTTTTGTTATATATGTACTGTGTAGAAAAGCTGGTAGAAATACTACAATATTATCATTGATGGCCTTCCCATGTGATGATTATTTGTCTTTTTTCCCCTAACATTTATTTATTGCTATATGTAAGTACACTGTAGCTGTCTTCAGACACACCAGAGGAGTGTCAGATCTCATTACAGATGGTTGTAAGCCACCATGTGGGTGCTGGGATTTGAACTCAGGACTTTCAGAAGAGCAGTCGGTGCTTTTAACTGCTGAGCCATCTCTCCAGCCCCTATTTGTCTTTTTTTATTCTTCTGTGCGTTTCTAATGTTGCCAGAATTAAGCATGTTTCCACTTCATCTCTGGAACGAGAGAGATTAAAATGCAAAACGTAATAGTTATGTTACGGAAGGTTTGCAAAGTAATGAAAATAAAGTAAGATGCAACCCATGTCTTCAGTAAGAGTTTAAATCCCTGACACCCTGTGCCAGATTTTCCAGGAATTCTTTTACATAATTCCATGTTATTTTTTTCTCTTGTTGTTTCATGTCATCTAAGCATATTTTCCATGCTGTGGTCATTTTCTAGGTGTTAGGGACCAAGCTGGGTGCCTCACACATGCCGGGCAAGCGTTTTTTTCACTGAGTTAAACCCCTTCCCTGAGTCTTTATCTCTTCACTGATAATTGTGGCCTTGTGGAAGAGGACGTCTCTGGGGTGGTAGGTAGTGTTGTTTGTGCACTGTGAAAGACATTCATCTCAGGAGCAGAACAGGGCTGTCTTCTCTGAGTCCTGTGCCTACCTGCTCTCCTTGGAGACCCCTTTGTTCACAAACCCTTGACCAGCTCAGTAGGCCTGGCACCAGTACAGAGGCTCAGGGTGGCTACCATTTGCTGCTGGAGTCCTGCAGTGGGGATATGTCCTGGGGTGGAGTCTGGAGTAAGCATTTGCCACTGGGTGGTGGGAAGCCCCACTTGGTGTCTGAGCAGAGGCTAGAGCTGCTGTTAAATGCCCTCTCTCCTAGAATGGGAGAAGCCAGCAGAGGTTTGAGGTTCAGCCTTACAAACCTGCTTATCTGTTTCCCAGGATGCCTTCCGTGCCTTCCACCTGGACCTGGACTTCGTGGGCAAGTTCTTGAAGCCCCTGCTGATTGGTGAGCTGGCCCCAGAGGAGCCCAGCCTGGACCGTGGCAAAAGCGTGAGTGGGATTTGTAATGTTGATGGGGTGGGATGAGGCTGGATGGTAGGGGTGAGAATACCCCCACTGTCAGGGCTGTGGCAGGAGAGTCCTTGAGCCAGTCCAGGAGGAAGCCCTGAGGAACTAGGTCAGGGAGGACCTCAGAGCATCCCCCTGAGAGCCACCAGCTGGGTGACAGTAGCATCCCCTCTCTCCCAACTGGTCCTTTTGCTCCTCTCCTTTTCACAAAGTTGCCAAATGTTAGTGTGCTACCATCTAAGAAAGGGCAAAAACAGCAAGGCAGTATCAACTGTTGATAAGTGTGGCTGCTTTGGAACGAATCGCTTTGAGAAAGAGTGGCCGTTTGTCACTGAGTCAGACAGCCCACTAAGTGGTGCGCTTCAAAGGTCTGCAAAAAGGACTTCCAGGCTGAGTGGGGAAGCAGCTTCTGTACCAGACCTGGCTCGCATGGTGGACTTGTGTAGAACAGCAAGCATGCTTTAGAGTTTCTCTAACCTTGGAGAGCCCCTCCCCTCCCCTTCATTCAATGCTTACCTTTCCCTACCAGAGTCACCCTTCTTAGTGGAGCCTAGGCATCTCCTGGCCCTAAGCAGGTCTGAGAGTACCCATCCTGGTGTCCTGAGCCCGTTGGCAGAGTGGAGTGGTTAAGTCCTAGGAGGCACTCTATGGTATCAGAGCTGAGGTATTTTCCCCTTTAGCAGGCATACTATGTGTGCCAGCAAGAGACGGTGGGGCTGCCATCACCCTTGCCTGTCCTAGAGAGATGGCACTTCTGACTGCCATCCAGGGCAGAGAAGCTTCCTGGGGGAAACCAGACCAGGCCAGCCCCTCTTGCTCCCTGTCTGAGCTGGAGTAATTCTTTATTAGCTTCTACCTCAGGACCTCAGCAGAGCTAGGCAGGGCAGAGGCGTTTTCCTGGCCTGGATTCTTGGTTGGTCCTCCATGGAGGACTGTCTGCCTCCCGGTTGCTGTGCTCAGCACTCAGAGGCCTCTCTGGCATCATGAGTGGGAGGGACCCTCTCTGCGCCTGCACAGTCAGGTGGTAAAGGACGAAAGGGCTCTCTCCTGAGGTGTGGTGTTCAGTGGAACGCACAGCACTCGCACTGCTGCCAAACCATCCCTACCACCCAGTTCTAGAACGTTGACATCATCTCCAACTGACATTCTGTGCCCTTCCCACCATCTTCTCACTCCCTTCGGCCCTTGCCAACTACCGTTCTATTGTCTCTAAGCAATTTACTCCGCCAGGCACCTCATAAGGAATCGTACTGTATTTATTATCCTTTACAAAATTTTATTAGAGAATATTTTCATCGTTTTGGTTTTCTTTGTTGTTTTGATATAGGGTCTCATGTAGCCTAGGCTAGCCTTGAACTCCCAATCCTGCTTTCCCTCTCTCAAGTGTGAGACTGCAGGTGTGTGCTGCCTCATCTGGCAGCTTGTATATACTGATTATACAGAATAATGGGTTTCATTCCAACAGCTTCATGCAAGCTTTTGTCCTTTTATAACTGGCCTATTTAATTTAGCATAAACCTTACCCACTTAAAAACACACAGTGTACCAACATGCCAAATTTTCCTTTGTTTTTAAGGCTGAACAGTCTGTCATATATGTAGACCACAATCAGACATAGTCAACCTGCAGCCTAACACAAAATTGTAAACTTACTAAAACATTTGTGTGTGTGTGTGTGAGAGAGAGAGAGAGAGAGAGAGAGAGAGAGAGAGAGAGAGAGAGGAAAGAGAGAGCACGCATGTACATGTGGGTGTCCATGGAGACCCAAAGAGGGCATCAGGACCCCCGGAGCTGGAATTACAGGCAGCTGTGAGTGGCCCTACATGGGTGCTGGGAACAGAACCAGCCCCCTGTAAGAGCTGCACTCACTCTTAACCACTGAGCCATTTCTCTGGTTCTGAGTCCTATTCTTTTTCTCTTCTCTTCTCTTCTCTTCTCTTCTCTTCTCTTCTCTTCTCTTCTCTTCTCTTCTCTTCTCTTCTCTTCTTTCTTCCTCTTTCTTTCTTCCTCTTTCTTTCTTTCTTTCTTTCTTTCTTTCTTTCTTTCTTTCTTTCTTTCTTTCTTTCTTTCTTTCTTTCTTTCTTTCTTTCTGCCTGTTGTAAATAATGCTCCTGAGAACATTGATGTAGACAGTTCATGCTACTTATTATTAATTATTGTTATTATTACTACAGTTATAGGAGGCACATACATACTTGTGTATACACAGTGTACTTAGGACATGTTGTCCCATATTCCTCCACTCTCTTTCTAAGCCCTCCTTTAGTCCCTTACATTTTTTAACCTTTATTTTTATTTTATGTCTTTGAATGTTCTGCCTGCATGTATGTCTTTGCATCACATGCATTCAGTACCCTTGGAGGGTCAGAAAAGGGTGTTGTATGCCCCTGTGACTAGAGTTATAGACAGTTGAGAGCCGCCATCTGGATGCTGGGATCCCTGGTCCTACGGAAGAGGAGCCAGTGCTCTTAACTGCGGAGTCCTCTCTCCAGCCCTGTTAGTTCTGTTTGTCCCCATACAGCTTCACTTCTACTTTAGTGTCACCTGTACATAAAAGATGTCATATGTGTATGAAGTCTAGAATCTACGAGGGAACTGAGAAAAAAACACAAGCTAGTTGCCTTTCTGAGACTGACTTAATTCACTCAGTGTGATTCTTCTTCTGCCACTTACCGTGATGCATTATGTCTGTGGTGGTAATGGTGACCACTGCAGGGCCTAGTAGCTGGGCTCACACAGAGTTCAAGGTGCTTGCCACAGCTGTAGTGTGTACTGGCTCGATCACATGTCCCCTTGGAAGGTCTAGTGGGTCATTCTCTTCTGTGTCCTTGTTCAACAGTCCCAGATCACTGAGGACTTCAGGGCCCTGAAGAAGACTGCTGAGGACATGAACCTCTTCAAAACCAACCACCTGTTCTTCTTTCTCCTCCTGTCCCACATCATCGTCATGGAAAGCATTGCCTGGTTCATCCTCTCGTACTTCGGCAATGGCTGGATTCCTACACTCATCACGGCCTTTGTCCTTGCTACCTCTCAGGTGAGGCCTGACATCCCTGAGTATCATTTGAACGTCCCCCCCTCTCAGATCCCTCCTGGCTGTTTGCTGATGCTGCAGTGACATTCACAGCCCTCTTTCCTCAGGCCCAAGCTGGATGGCTGCAACATGACTATGGCCACCTTTCTGTCTATAAGAAATCCATATGGAACCACGTTGTCCACAAGTTTGTCATTGGCCACTTAAAGGTAGGTGTTGGGGCTAAGGGTGATGGCTAGGGCAGTAAATCTCTTGGGAGAACCCAAGTTTGATACCCACAGCATGTGTATGAATGCTGGACATACTCGGAATCTCAACACTGGGGAGGCACTCACAGGGGAGCCTTGGGGTTCGATGGCCAGGCAGTTTGGACTACTTGCTGAGCTCCAAGCCAGTGAGACTCTGTCTCAAAGTAGGTGGATAGTGTCCCTGAGGATGCCACCTAAGATTGTCCAGTCTCCGTGTGTGCATATGCATACACACAAGCCTCCCCTCAAACATGTAGCCACATGTGCACACACATTGAAAACTGGGGGCAAGGGAGAGGACTTGGGGCTGGAGAGATAGCTCAGTGGTCATGAACAGTAAAAGAAAGAAAGAGAGAAAGAAATAAAGAGAGAAAGAAAGAAAGAGAAGAAAGGAAGAAAAGAAGAAAGGAAGAAAGAAAGAAGAAGGAAGGGGAGGGGAAGGGAAAGGAAAGAAAGAGTCTGAGGGATGGTGTGTATGTGTGTGTGTGTGTGTGTGTGTGTGTGTGTGTGTGTGTGTGTGTATCAGCAGCAGCCTGAGTGACGGACCATTCCATTAGATTATCACTCTGTAAATAGAAAATATCCCATGTTAAAAATGTATGTAACTTCATCCACCAAACCTCACGGCTTAGCAACAGAAGACAGTATAGGGTGCTAGTTGGTTAATGGCTGTGGCTTGCTGCTTCAGAATCCAAGGCCATTATAAATCTGGAATGGCAAATCACCTCTACTGTCATTTTAGTGAGTGACATCAAATTAGATAATACTTAAATAAACCAAAGGGCAAGTTGTTTAAAATGCTCACGAGGCCGTGACCCACGGAGAGAAGTGTTAAAGTCAGGCGAGTCCATAAAGCCAACCTTGCCGGTGACCTTGAGCTGATCTGACTGGCGTCCCCTCTACTTGGAAAAGCAACATAGGAGAAGGAAGACTTCTTTCAGTAGCTTGTGGTTTCAAAAGTGTCACTCCACAGTCCCCTGGCTCTGTTAATTCTGGGCCCATGGTGAACCTGCTGGTAGAAGCATGTGGCAGAAGCCACTTAGCTCAAGGCAAGCAGGAAGGAGCCAGGGAAGAAGAAAGGGTCCAGGGAGCAGACAGAACTTTCCAAGGTATCCCTCCTTTCACTGAATACTTCTACCATCTGCTGAGACAGTGCCATCGGTGTGGGACTGCAGGTTCAACTCGCAAGTTCGTGGTGATGTGCCATATTCAAACCATAACATACTCTGTCAAACAAACCCTGGTGCCTTCCACAGTCAGTACTGTTGCTTCCTCAGAAACCCTGAGTCCCTAATATTACCCTCCTGTCCTCAGCTGGGGAAGGGTCCTGTTTCCAGGTCAAAAATCTCCATGCTGTGCGCCCCCACTGCACCCTTGGCTGGCCAGCTGTGGATCGGATTATGGGTGAGCTAGCAATGAGCCACCCTGCAGTTCACAGCTAACAGTTTACCTGGACCTGAGCCGCAGAGGCTGGGAACCTGGACTCTTCCCAGAACCTCAAGAGGGGATACACACAAGTGCATTGTTTCATTCTGCACTGCCTTCTGTGACTTAAAATCCTCCTCTCCATAGGAAAGAAACATTTTACTCACAACCCCTGTGCTCCCCATGCCATAGACAAAGATAGACTGTGTTCTGTTTCCAGGTTCTGGCACGGTCCTGAGGGCCTTTTCTGCTCAAGGTCTTGTGTCCTTGATGGACAGCTTGAAACACGGCTCTTACATCAGACAAACAAGGGCAGGACAGAGGGCTGGCTTCCTTATAGAAGTCTTTGCTGGTGAAATTGGAACTCTGGGAACTGGGGATGTAGCTCAGTTGGTAGAATGCTTGTTGAGTATCTTGAAGCCCTGGGTTCATCCCCAGCACCATATAAACTGGGTGTGGTACACACAGATGATCCCAGCACTCAGGATCTGGTGGAGGAAGGTCAGAAGCTGGAAGCCATACTATCCTACATAACAAGTTTAGGGCCAGCCTGGGCTAAATGGGACCCTCTCTCAAAAAACAAACATGCACTCCTATATCTATAAATGTGGCAATGTTCTCTCTCTCTCTCTCTCTCTCTCTCTCTCTCTCTCCATCACCATTCACAGAGGCCCACCTGCCTGCCTCTGTTTCCTGAGTTCTGGGATTAACTGCACACATTGCCATGCCCAGCCTTGACATATCATTTCTTTTTTTTTTTTTTTGGTTTTTCGAGACAGGGTTTCTCTGTATAGCCCTGGCTGTCCTGGGGCTCACTTTGTAGACCAGGCTGGCCTCGAACTCAGAAATCCGCCTGCCTCTGCCTCCCGAGTGCTGGGATTAAAGGCGTGCGCCACCACGCCCGGCTGACATATCATTTCTTTTCTTTTTTTTTTTTTTTTTAAATTTTTTTTATTATATGTAAGTACACTGTAGCTGTCTTCAGACACCCCAGAAGAGGGCGCCAGATCTCGTTACGGATGGTTGTGAGCCACCATGTGGATGCTGGGATTTGAACTTATCACCTTCGGAAGAGCAGTCGGGTGCTCTTACCCGCTGAGCCATCTCACCAGCCCCGACATATCATTTCTTAAATGAGCAATCCTTTTAACTCCAGGACGCCAAAATATAAAATGTTTAAAAATCGAAAAGTCTGTTAAAAAGTATTTTATTTATATCAAAACAAAAAATAAAAAAAATATACCTTTCTTTTATTAAAAAAACTTTATGGTGCTGAGGATTGAAGCCAGGGTCTTGCTCATGCTGGGTAAGTGCTCTACCACCAAGCTACGACTCCAGCCCTTTGGTTATAACCTCCATTTATATGTACGATAAAGTAAGTAAAAATATCTAAGTGCGTCCGAAAGTGTCTCACTTGAAAACAAGATGAACCCCAGCGTAGATTTTGGAAGGGTTATAGATAGGTACATTTGCATGCTGTTTCTCATGCCCCAGGCCATGCTATGACTGCCCAGCTCTGCTGGCTGCACCTCTGCTAAGGCGTCTTCTTGCCACGTGTGCACCCTGTGATCCAGTCCTAGGATATGAGCGGCCAAGGCAGCCTGGCCCAGATAATCACGTCGTCTCTTGGCTCACCACTCTCTCCCCTGGGCCCAGCCCAGCAGGTTTGGAGCAGGTACCATTCAGTCCTCATTCTGAGAACATGGAAGGCTGATCCTTGCTCCTCCGGTAGATGAGGCACCATTGTGCCGTGGAGGAGGAATTGCTGATAGGTAGGGCTTTGCCTAGTGACGAAGACAGCATAAACCACCAAAATATCCTGGTGCCTAGTCCAAAGTTTAAAGTTTGTGTCCCATCTCCATGACTCTCACTCCTCATCTCACAAATATCTCTAGGTTGGTGGGCTGTCCACTGGCTTGTTAACATCCTTGTTCCTCAGTGTTGCTGTCAGGGACTTTTCCATCTGATGCTTTTCTTGGCAATTGTGTTCCTTTTGGCTTTCGGATGTAAACACACCATTTGACTCCTTAAGCCTGGGACCTTTCCCACACTCTGACATGCTACTTTTTGCTGTGATGGATTTTGAAGCCTGCTGCACACAGGGGCCAGAGGTCGTTGCAGAGACCACAGCTGTTTCTAACTATCTCCATCCATGCTCTCAGTGTCCAGACACTGTTTGTGTCCAAAACACTTCACAAGTGAGAAGCTTGTTTTGAGCAAATAGACCTGCTCACAGATGGTCAGAGCCGGCCATGGGCTACTATTTCACCTGCTGAAGGGACAGGAAAGACCTGAGTCTTGCTTGGACCACTTGGCAACTTTGTTGAGTGACACACCTCTGGGGAAGGCTTTGAGAACTAGTGACGGAGTAGGAGCCTGTGGCATTCAAATAAATACAAAGATCCCCCTTTTCCTGTATTGTGGGACCACAGTGTCATCTAAATGTTGGTTTTTCTGTGGCTGTCAGCCCGCATTTATTGGAAGGGGCTCAGGACAGGCAAGAACTATATCAACTGAGATACACTCCCCCCCCACCCCCCCGCACTCCCCCCAACCCCCTGGAACACTTGGGATTCCCCCCCACACACACACACACTCAACTATTCTCAATCTCTCTCTCTCTCTCTCTCTCTCTCTCTCTCTCTCTCTCTCTCCTTCCCTCCTTTGTAGGCTTATGTTAGCTTTTCAGCATTGTGACTTGTAGGAAATACTAGATTTTATCGGGCATTTTCTCCCATGTGTAGGACTCGCCTTTCATAGTCACCCTCTACCACCTCCTAGTGTTGGCTTCTCTTTTCCTTCCGGTCTCACTCCTTCCCAGATGGTCTCTCACTTTACCTTAATATCTTTATTTTAAAATCTGGAGTCCATGTCTGAGAGAAAATGTGTGGCTTGTTTCACTTACATGATCTTTATTTTTTTGTTCCTTTTCCTGAAAATGACATAATTTCATACTTCATGACTGAATCATACTCTGTTGAGTATATATCATAGTTTTTCTTTATCCATTCACTCACTGAAAGGTGCCCGGGAAGACTCCATAACTCATATTTATTTATTTATTTATTTATTTATTTATTTATTTATTTGAACTCCTGATCCTCCTGCCTCTACCTTTCAAGTGCTGGGTTTAACAGCTGTTCTTGGCTGTTCCTAGTAGCGCTTCAGTGAACATGAGTATCATGTGCTGACTTAGAGTCTGTCTGATATTTATCTCAGGAATGGTAGAGTTGGATCATGTAGTACTTTTTATTTTAGTGGTTTTTTTTTTTTTTTTTTTTTTTTTTTTTTTTTTTTTTTTTTTTTTTTTTTTTTTTTTTTTTTTTTTTTTTTTTTTTTTTTTTTGGAATCTTTATGCTCTTTTCTCTACTGGCTGGACTAATCTACATTTCCACCCCAACACACACCTTCAAAAGCATTTGTTGTTTGTTTTCTTTTTCTCATTAGTTTATTTATTCACTTTACATCCAAATATGCATCCCTTCTCCACCCAGTCCCTCCTCCCGCTGCTCCTTCCCCATTCCCTCCTCCCCTTTTCCTATGAGAAGCCGGAGGCTCCCCTGGTATCACTCCACCCTGGCACATCAAGTCACTGCAGGGCTAGGCCCATCCTCTCCCACCGAAGCCAGACAAGGTGGCCTGGTTAGGGGAAGGGAATTCACAGACATGCAACAGATTCAGGGACAGCCCATACTCCAGTTGTTGGGGACCCACATGAAGGCCAGGTGGCACATCTGCCACATCTGTGCAGGAGGCTGTTGTTTGTCTTCTTGATGGTGACTATTTCGGCAGGGATGAGATGGAGTCTTGGTATCGTGGTGACTTGCATTTCCTCCGTTGCTGAGGATGGTGAGTGTTTTTTCATAGGCGGGCCGTTTGTACTTGCTTCTCTGACAACAAACTCATAAATTCATCTGTCTACTTATTGAATGGATTATTCTCTTGATGTATCATATTGTAGCCTTTTTATGCATTCTGGCTGTAACTCTTCTGTCTGATGAGTAGCCAACAAAGCTTGTCTCCCATTCTGTCTCATTCTTGCCAAGCCCCTTCAGAAAATGGCTGCCTGTGTCTAGACTTTGAAGTGTTTCCCTGTATTTTCCTCTGGTGCTTTTCAGGTGATACACAAAGGCCTTTGATCCATGGGAAATGTTTGGATAAAATAGTGGTGTTGATGTATATAAGATACACAGAGGGCCGTTTGCCCATTTCAAGTGAAGGCATGGAGCAGCTTGCAGAATATTCCATTGACACCTCTGGCATACAATTGT
Source organism: Mus minutoides (assembly GCA_902729485.2). Lineage (NCBI taxonomy): Eukaryota > Metazoa > Chordata > Mammalia > Rodentia > Muridae > Mus > Mus minutoides. The sequence continues at coordinate 3,243,316 of LR749531.1, read as the reverse complement.
AGAGCATCATTATCACCCACGGCTTAAAACCCCCACAAGTCACAGCCCCTTAGCCACGGTAGCCCAGCCCTGCCTCCTCTTCACTGCTCACTGCCCAGGGATCCCTGGGCAGCCACCATTGTCTTCCACTAGGCTTCACATCACGGAATCACGGACATCATGAGCAGTGGAGTTTTGTTTCTTGTTTTTTTTTTTTTTTTTTTTTTTTCCTTTTCCCGGCTTCTTTTGCTTTGTGTGGTGTTTCCAGGTTCATCTGTGCTTATATCGTGTGTTAGGGGCCCATTGTTTTCTAACAAAAAAAAAAAACCTTTTTTTACATTTATTTATGTATTTATTCTTTAGGGGAAGGGGCACCACAGCATATATGTAGAGATCCAAGGACAACTTTCGGGAGTCAGTTCTCTCCTTTTACCATGAGTCAATCACAGGGATTGAACCCAGGGGGTCAGGCTTGGTGGCAGGCCCCTTTACTCACTGAGCCCTCTTACTGACCCAGTCCATTCCTTTTTATAGCTTACCTAAACCATTCTGTTGTAAGGATATCACATTGTATTTTTGGTTCGTGGACATTTGAGTTGTTTCTATTTTGATTATTTTTGAGAATTCTTTTTTGAGTGTGTGTGTGTGTGTGTGTGTGTGTGTGTGTGTGTGTGTGTAAATACCCTAGTTTCCTTGGCCCACAAGTCAGGAAAGAAACTGCTGGACCCTGGTAGAGATTACTTCACTGTTTCTGAAGTGCTTTCTCCTTGGTCAGTCCTGGGGAAACTGAGGCTGGAGAAGTCACCTGACTTCTTTTAGAGCTGAGCAGTACTTTGGGCTCAGAAGTGGCAGAGTTATAGTCTGAGTTCCAGGGACTCCAGGCACAAACCCCACGTGTGATGGGGAAGCTGGCTATTGGTGTTGTGGGTACCAGGACCTGGTTCCCATCAGGGCCCATCACTGGCAAGTTCACTGGTCTTTGTGGCTCACCTAGCTCCTCTCCCCTTACAGGGTGCCTCAGCCAACTGGTGGAACCATCGACATTTCCAGCACCATGCCAAGCCCAACATCTTCCACAAGGACCCTGACATAAAGAGCCTGCACGTGTTTGTCCTTGGCGAGTGGCAGCCCCTTGAGGTATGACTCGTGTTGATTAGGAGGTATCATGGGAGGAGGGAAGGAGTCCTGTAGGCTCAGCATTCCACTGGGATGTCAGCACCTTCTGCCACCCAGAACTCTTTCCTAGTCATCTCAAGTTATCCCAGCTGCAATCTACAGAGTGCCTTTCCTCCAGAGTACTGGACACAGCCTCTGGGCCTCTCAGCACATCCCCCCCAGCCCACAGGAAAGTGGGTCAAATGTTTCAGGAAGGCAAAATTTTAGGCCTTCAGGATAGGTCTAGTGGGCCAGCTCATGTGCAGGAAGCATTATCTGGAGAGCAGCAGCCTGTTTAAGCAGATGAGAAAGCAAGGCTCGAACAGACAGGAAGTGATAGTAGGAAGGTCTGGTCATTTACCAGTTAGGCCAGGACAAGCCTTAAGATCTTTGGGTGCTAGGACACGTCCTTCTATTTACCCACACTTACTTTAGTATCATTTTATTTTTTTATTATAAGTATAGGACCTACTTGGTACAAACATTGAAGCAGTATAGAAATAATATATTTAGTGTCTTAACTCCATCACCTCTCAGCATCAGGTTTTATGGACCCAAGAGTAACCACTGTTAATGAGACGCCAGATAGCTTTGTAAGTGCCTGCCGCTAAGCCCTGACTCCAGCCCTCAATATCTTCTGTTTGCAAATGAACATGCATATATCATGTTTTTAAAACAACAAAAAACAACAACAACAAAAACCTAGAAATGAAGCATGCCTTCTATTCTGCTGCTCTCTGCTTCTCTTTATGCAGACCTTGTTCCACAAGACCAGGGAGATTGTGTCATCTTCTTAGGGACTGTGTAGTATTCTACCTGTTTGTATCTTACAGCATGACATTATTTCATTGGACAGTGCTACTGATTTTAATTTTTCTCTTTGGGGGAAGTGTTGGATTTAGACTCAGTACCTGTCACATGGTAAGCACATGTCCTACCACTGAGCCTGTCACTCTTCCCCTGGGATTCTCCACACCATCATTTAGTAAAAGTACATGGTAATAGGACATAGAGGCAGGAGGATTTCAAATTCTAGCTTAACTTGGGTCTAGATAATGAGAATTTTTTCAAAGTCAAATGTCAAAAACAAAATAAAGGACCAAGCAGGGTGGCTGCCAGGGCTGATAATCTGAGTTTCATCCCTAGGACCGACATGATGTTGGAAGGAAAGAAGCAACCCCCCTAAATTATCCTCCAACCTCTACACATGCACTATGCACTGTGACACACACACACACACACACACACACACACACACACACACACACATAAATGAGGGATTAAAGAATATTAATTTTTAAAAATACTAATTTTAAAAATTTATAGTAGGGCTGGAGAGGTGGCTCAGAATTTGAGAATACTGGCCTCTCTTTTAGAAGGCCCAGGTTTGATTCTCGGCACCTGCACATGGCAGCTCACAACCATTGGCAGCTCTAGTCCCAGAGGATCCTACACCCTTTCTGGGCTCTCCAGGCATGCAAGTAGTGCACATGCATACACACAGGCAAAATATCTAAACACATTAGATCAATCAATCAATAAATAAATAAACAAACAAACGAGTAAGTAAAATAAAGCACCCTCATTGCGTTTAAGAATGTGCTCAGTCCAGGCATGTTGTGTATGCCTCTAATCTCAGACATCAGGTCACTGAGAAGAACTACTGTGAATTTGGATACTTGTGTATCCAAACTTGGATGCTCATAGGGTTTAAAAGAGGATAGGAGGGGATCATTCTATACTTTTAAAAAATTAGGGCCTTTATATTAGAGTTTCATTATAAAAAGGAAGGAAAAGAAAAAAGCTATCTGTGTGTGTGTGTGTGTGTGTGTGTGTTTTGGATGGAGATAATATACTGAGGATGAACACAAGACAAGCTGTAGATGTAACTCAGTGGCAAAGTCTTTGTGCAGCATGCTCAAGGCCTTGGGTTCAATGCCAGTATCGTGAAGGAAAATTACAGCACTGGGCAGAGCAGAGCCCTCAACAAGCAGTTATGAGAGAATACAAACTTACTCTCAGTAAACAGGGTCATAGAAAGAGTACCCTAGCTGTGTTGGCATCCAAGACTTATGACATAGACAAAAGAGAGTCTGTCCCCCTCAATTCTGGTTTGCAGCCCTGTCTGATCCAAGGTGCACAGGACCTCAGCCACAGCTCTGAACTTTGGCTAGGCAGGGATTTTATTTTCTGCCCAACACCTGTCTCTGTTTCTCTTCTGGGAAATGGCTTGTTAGCTTTGGTTAGAAGTGTTTGGATAGTAGAGTTGATTACTTAGAAGTCTTTAGATAGCGAGGACAAAGACTTCCTTAATGCCTGTAGTAAAGCTGTTGGTTCTCACCACACAGCCCTGGGTTCCCAACAAGTAAAGGAAAGCCGGGCTTCCCAGCTCTGCAGACCAGCTGCACAGTAGCTGGTGAATTCTCTCCCATCCCAATTCTCCAATGCTGGGATGCTGGCTTTTGTGATTGTGGGAGATTGCTGGTCCTATTGGCAGTGGCATTTGAAGATGGCAGCTAGCATCACCATGGAAAGTCTCTCTCGGGCATTCAGGTGTACACAAGAGAAACCCCATGTTTCCTGGGTTTCTGGTTTAACTTTGTGCAAGTGCCCAAGAGACCATGCTGGCTGAAAGGAGCCCTGGTCTCTACTTGAATTGACAGCTAGTCCAGCCCATCTCAACAGAGCCCCAATCATCCCAACAGCTATGACTCAAGGGCTTGAGCCTCCTCCATTCCAGGCTCCAGAACTGATACCTGACAGAGCAGACCAGCCACAAGGGCATTCGACTCACGGAAATGTTAAGAGCAGACTTCCACCATCTGGTCATATTTATGATTCCTGGGAGGAATGATTCCTGAGTTTGTTTTATGTGGCAGTATGCATTCAGTTTCTTTTCGGTTTAGCAAAGTTCTCCACACAGAGTATTTTCAGTGTTTTATGGCTTCACACCTCAGCTTTTCGCCTGGGGTGGGGGTGGGGCAGTTTTTATACGAATGCATTTAATTGGCATGTGGTCCATGTGTTTGGGTACCAGCCCCAGCATGAGGTCAGAGGACTACTTATAGGAGTCAGTTCTGTTCTCCTACCGTGTGGGTTCTGGGGATATAACTGAAGTTATCAGTCTTGGCAGCAACTTCCTTTAGCCTCTGAGCCATCCCAGTGGCCCTCAGTTTGTAAGGATTTGGGTGTGAAACCGTCTGCTTTTACATTCTCTGGAGTTGGTCAGTGCCCTCAGCCACCAAGGGGCTTCATTGCTCTTCCCAAACAATAGCTTGAGCTCTCTTGCACCCCAGTGTGTGCTCTAGGCTGTTGGTCCTCTCTCAGGCTGTGCGCCCGGACAGGGCTTTCTGCTGCGCCTAGCACTTCATGCACGCTCCCCTGTCAGATGTGCGTGTTGCCTTTCGATATCCAAGCTTCTCCAGTATTCAGGATGCAGTTGATGGCTGGCTCATTGTGCCTATGTAGAAGGCAATCAATCAACCACACTCTTACAAATAAGGAAGCCAATGTCTCTCTACTGGCACCACTGCGTTGTTTCTGCTTGGGGGGGTCTCAGCACTGGGTGGGAACTCTCAGCCTAATTAAACTGTGGTGTGTGCAACAGTCTTGTTTGCTCCCCCAGCCCTTTGCTGCGTCATCATCCTCAGAGTCTAGCCAGTTTGCTCCTAGAAGTGCAAGCAGCTTACCTGCCTGAGGGCTTCTTCCTCAACTCACCTAGGAAACACGTTGCTTTCTCCTTATCTCCCTGTGTCTAGCAGACCTCCAGTCCCTACCGCAGTTCCTAGGACATACGTGACTCTCTTCGTGGAGACTTGGATGAGCACCTAGCATCCTGCCAGTGCCTGCTGGGGCCATGTGGCTCACTGCTCTGTATATGCCTTTGTGAGTTCCCAGTGGCAGCAACCAACCTTGTGGCAACTCCTGCCAAACCGCCCCTCGGCCCTAGACAGACAAAGGAGGCCCTTGTCATTCCTCAGACACTTCGTTTCAGACCTGAAACACGACCTTGCCTGGGTCTGATGTATCATTTATTTTTCTTCTCGCTGCCACAAAATGCCTGACAAGCGATTTAAAGAAGGAAGGGTTTATTAGGACTTAGAGATAAAAGCGATACCCTCCATGGCGGTAGGGGAGGCGTGGCGATAGGGGAGGCATGGCGGTAGGGAGCTGGCCCGTCACTGCATCTGCAGTCACACAGAGGTGGATGCTCAGCTCAGCTTTGCTCTGCTTGCTTTCTTCATTTTATCCAGCCTAGGACCCCAGCATGAGGAATAATACTGCCTACAGTTAGTGTAGGTCAGTCCACCTCAGTCAACCTTATCTAGATAATCCCTCACCATGGAAACCAGAGGCTTGTTTCTTGGTGAGTCTAGGGAGCCTGTCAAGTTAACAATCAGTAATAACTGCTGCAGTGCTGTCTGTTAGTGCCGAAAAACATCCCTTTTCATGCTGTAACCTTTCCCCGCTCGTTCTTGTAGTTTCACGGCATCTTACAGGGCAAAGTGTGTTCAGTCCAACTTCAACAGTTTCCATTGCCTTAACAGTTTCAATACTGTTCATAAGTATAAACCCAGGAGCTGGTTAAAATTGATTGTTGCTCTTCCAGAAGACCTAGTTCCTAGCAGAGTTCAGGTCCTAGCCAACCATGTTGGGCAGCTCACAGCAGTTTGTAACTCCAGCTCCAGGGATCTGACATCCTCTTCTGGCCTCCATGGGTATCTTCACTCACACATGTGCATATATACACATAAATAAATATGAAAATGCATCCTTTCTAAAGTGTAAGTGCACTCGTCTCATCTGAGACTCGGGCCGCCTCTTCACTGTGAACACCTGTAACATCGAAGCCCAAGTTCCATACTCCCAACATAGACCGGCACAGAGCAGATATCCACATCCCCACAGGATGGGCACAGCAACAGGGCAGAACTGATACCCAGCATGGCAAACACCAAAATCTAAAGCTCAATTGGTAGCATCCGGGGATTGTGACAGAATCGTCTGGGCTTGGAGGACTGAGGTAGCCTTGCCCCGCAGCAATGCTGCTGCCTGGAAAGCCCCAGCCTCTCTCTTGAGCTGGCTCACCTTGTACATTCAGTTTCCCTCTGAGGGTATCACAGCCACAGTCTCAGCCCCTGTCACTATAACAACCCCGGTCACAGTCACAGCCCCTGTCATGGTCACAGTCACAGCCCCTGTGAACAGTCACAGCCCCTGTCACAGTCACAGCCCGTGTCACAGTCACAGTCAGTCACAGCCCCTGTCACAGTCATAGTCAGAAACAATCACAGCCCCTGTCACAGCCAAAGCCTCTGGTTACAGTCTCAGCCTCTGTATTAGGTTGAGAGTCAGCTACAACCTTTTCTTGGTTTGAGCTGCACATTTCTAATATCCCCCTCCCCATCACTCTTTTTGCTCTAGATCTGGATAAGAACAGTAAGAACTGTGCCACAGACGGTCACTGCTCTGCTGGAGACTTCCTCCACCAAACACATTCATTAATCCATTGTGCTTTTTTTTTTTTAATTCAGCCTCAACAAGTTCTCAGAACACGGGCAGAATGTGTTCAGATTCTTTGCCAGAAGATCACACAGGCAGCCTATAACCCAGTTACTTTAGGAGTCCTTGCTTGTTCTGAAACCTTGTGAGCCACCCCTCCCACTCCTCACTCCTCTCCGCCTCCTGATCTTCCCAGAAGAATAGCCTAGTAAGCCCAGCTTACAGCAGTTCAGGACTTCTTAAGCTTACAGATCCAAACTCCACATTCCTCCCAAAAGCCAGTCCCAAGCATCACCAACGAGGTGGTCAGGATTATGACACAACAGCTATACTTCTTGGTACTAATTTTATATATTAAGAACTTTTCTCAGTGCTACAAAAGCAAAAACCTAACAAGAAGCCATTTAAGGAAGAAAGGATTTCTTCTGGCTTAGAGTTCCAGGGGAGTCGTTTCACTATGGTAGAGAAGGCATGGCAGAGGAAACGGAGACTGGCGGCCCTCATTGCTTCCATAGTCATGAAGTGGAAATGAATGCTATGCTCAGCTTGCTTTCTGTTTTATATTCAGCCTAAGGGATGGTACCACCCACATGTGAGTGGGGTCTTCCACTTCAATTAACCTAAGCTAAATAATCTCTCACAGGCATACAGAGAAAGCTTATCTCCTAAGTGGTTCTAGATCTTGTCAAGTTAACAATCATTATTAACTATCACATATGGCCTGTGGCTGGTGAAGAAGCTGGTCACACTGGCTACCAGGGCTGGTAACACTTCCTGCCCACTGCTTTTGCCTGCTCCCCAGCCGTGGGCTTCAGCTGTCCCCATTCAACAACAATTCTGTGTGTGCCACCATCTCCTTCTTGGGCTCTGGCCACAAGCCACACTTGCCTAGTTGGTGAAAGTACCATTTGTCTTTCTGGCCCCCTCCCCTCTAATTGTGCTGTCTCCCAAACTTACTTCCTGTGTTAGACAGGAAAAGGGATGAGCAGCGCTCTCTGTTCCCCACACTTTGACCTGGCAACCCCTAGCTAGAAGGAAGAGTAACTTGCTGAGTTAGTCTGTGGACCTGCACCCCAAGGAGTACCAGACATTCATCCCACTTACCCCTTATTTAACCTGTGAGGCAGAAGCTGTCATCAACATTTTGTAACTAGAACCACTAGGGCAGAAAGGAAATGACATGCTCAAAGTCATGGTAGAACTACCATCCAGGCCACCAGCTTGCCAGCCTTTGGAAATGTCTCTGTTGGTTAAGTCCAGCTTTCTGAAAAGAAGCCAAGTGTGCACCCTCCTAGCTCTGCATTCTAAAACACTTCTCTCTATCCTTTCTTCAATCTCATGGCTTAACAAGCTATTGGCCAAGTAAAAAAAGCTGTAGAGTCATCAGAGGGCAGGGCCTAGCGTCCCCAAGACCAAGCTGTGCTCTGTGGGTGTACCTGTTTCTTTTCTCATTGCTTTGACTGAAAAGAAGCAACTTGGGGGAGGAAGAGTCTCTTTGGTTTACAGATCAAGGAGAACCAGTCAGGAATCAGAGGGAGGGATAAAAGTTGGTGTTCAAATGTTCAAATTGCTTTCTTCTTCTTCTTCTTCTTCTTCTTCTTCTTCTTCTTCTTCTTCTTCTTCTTCTTCTTCTTCTTCTTCTTCTTCTTCTTCTTCTCCTCCTCCTCCTCCTCCTCCTCCTCTTCCTCCTCCTCCCCCTCCTCTTCCTCCTTCTCCTTTTTCTTCTTCTTTTTCATTTTAAGACCATAAGCCATGTCATGGTACCACCTGCATTTGGATCTTCCAACCTCAATGACCTCAATCCAGGAAGCTGACAATCAGTATTAACCATGCAAATGAGTTTTAGATAGGAGAGTTGGTTCAGCCATACCCTAACATACCTCTCTGTAGCTGTCCTTCAGAGGACACTGAGTGGACATACATGCAGTGCTATGTCAGTGCATCATTTTGTGCACGGAAGATGTTACTGGAACTGACATTCTGCTCACCACCCATCCACTGGGCTCTTGGAATCCCTATGAAGTACACGTCATACCTCCACTTTGCAGCAAGGAACTCAAAGGTCAGGGAGGTTAACAGTTTGGTTTAATGGAGAATTGTTTCCAGTGCTGAGTCCCTGTAACCCTAAGGTTGAGCATCCATAGGGGCTGGCCCGGAGACCTGCCACTGTCTGGGGTGCTTTGGCCATGTAGGTGGGTCAGTCTGGGATGCTGAAAAGCACGTGTGGGAACCAACAGTGCTTGCCAACTGGAGGCAGCCCTACCGTCTCAGCCATCCTCCACAGTTATCATCAACCAGTGGAAACAATACTTGCTACAAAAATACAGGCTTCAAATGGTCTCCCCTGACAACTGCCTCCACTGGTCCTTTAAGGAGGCCTTCTGACCTCTGCTGATCTGAAGATTCTTTTTGATGCTCGGACTCTGTCTTAGTTAGGGTTACTATTGTTACGATGAAGCACCATGGCCAAAAGCAAGTTGGGGAGGGACGGGTTTATTTGACTTAACTTCCACATGATAGTTCATCACCGAAAGCAGTCAGGACAGGAATTCGAGCAGCACAAGAACCTGGGGCAGGAGCTGAGGCGCAGAGGCCCTGAAGCAGTGCTGCTTACCGGCTTGCCCTTCGTGGCTTGCTCAGTCTGATTTCTTACAGAACCCAGGACCACCAGCCCAGGCATGGCACCACCCACAACAGGCTGGGCCCTCCCACATCAATCACTAATTAAGAAAATACCCTGCTGGCCTGTTTGTAGGCCAATATTACTGAGGCATCTTCTCCTTTGCAGCGATTCTGGCTTGTGTCAAGTTGACATAAAACTAGCTAGCACAGTCTGAAGTAGGAACAGATAAAGTGTGGGCTTGGATTTGATGGGGAAGGGAGGCTACTGGGACTAAGAATCCTGTATTCCAAGGCTAGGCCTGCATGCCAGTTCCTTGGCTTCTGGGAGGTGGTCAAAGCAGGACCCAGGGCCTGTCCACACATTTGCCTAGGCTGCTGCTTTCCCCATTCATTGGGCACTTTAGGGGTGTGTGTGTGTCTCTCTTTCCTCTGTGCCAGCATTTCACATCTCCTCCCTTTACTGTGAAACCATCAAAGGCCCCTCTGAGGCTTCCCTGGCTCTGACCTCTCCAAGGCCAACCTCAGGTCTGACCCTAATGACAGACTTAGTGTACGTGACATACTTTCTGGGAATGCATGAGATCCTTGCCAAGGCACAGGAGGCCTCGAAGGACAAAGGAATCATTTCTGGTTGTTCTTCAGCAGGCGTGTGAGCATAGCCACTGGCACCAAGACGCACATTCTGGGGACAGGCTGGACTTTGTTCCTGCCCACACCCCTTGCTTTGTGGGAACCCATGGACCTCTGTGATTCTGACGTACACGTCCCGCTCCATGTTCTCACTTGGAGGTCAGAAGTGTCGGCCTAGGAGACATCCAAGTTTTCTTCCTTCTGTAACTAATTTTGCTCTGCTGACCCTAGAGAGTACAAAGGAACAGCGTTCAAGGAGGGTGACATAAATCTTTGGGTCTGGAGAGGGAAGGGTGGCATTGTCCCGGAGTCAGCTTGTCATTATGTCCAAGTTCCCATTGGCAGCACTTAACTACTAATGACTTGGAAGCCGAGCGTGCTCAGAGAGGCCTGGGAACCTGCATGGGCTCCATGTTGGCAAGAAGCAGCGTCTAAGAAGTTTGGATCTGTTGATTCCAAACATGGGCTTATTGTAGCTGTGCTGTGTTTGTGCTGCTTTGTGGGTTCCTCTTTCTCCCACTCTTTTTCTTCAACCCCCTAAACCTAGATAGGAGAATTAGAAAGGATAGAGAGAAAAGGAAAGAGCTCTCTGACTAAAGTCAGGGATGGGAAAGCAGGTGATGGTATTGCTCGGCTACTTTCTGCTGGGTGAGTGCATTGAGTTCCTTGGGGCAAGTCTGATCTTTGCCATCAGAATATCTAACTTGTTTCTTCTTTGTATACGATTACTTAACGAACGGTGGCCACCAATGACCACCACTAACCAACCAACAATCTACCCCACCTCTCAGGGCCCTAGCATTTATATACTCTCTGAAAAGTCTCCAGAATTCCAAATGTCCCATAATCACAGAAACTATCTGCAGCTGGCAAAAAAATCACGCCCCTGCTAGAGCATGAGGTAAACCCTAGTCAGCTGCTGTGCACAGTCCGAAGCGGGCCCATATCTCACACCTAGAATTAAAATGAAAACTTATTCTTATAATATTTCTGGGGGGGGGTGTTTTTGTTTTGGATTTATTTTATTTTTATTTTGTGTATATGAATACACCATAGGTGTCTCCAGACACACCAGAAGAGGGCATCGGATCTTATGACAGATAGTTGTGAGCCACCATGTGATTGCTGGGAATTGATTTCAGGATGTCTGGAAGAGCAATTAGTGCTCTCAACTGCTGAGCCATCTCTCCAGCCCTATTGTTGTGTTGCTGTTGCTGTTGTTGTTGGTTTTTGTTTTGTTTTGTTTTGTTTTGTCTTGTTTTTTCCGAGACAGGGTTTCTCTGTATAGCCCTGGCTGTCCTTGAACTCACTTTGTAGACCAGGCTGGCCTCGAACTCAGAAATCCGCCTGCCTCTGCCTCCCGAGTGCTGGGATTAAAGGCGTGCGCCACCACGCCCGGCACTGTTGTTGTTTTAAACAAAACAAAATTCCAAAATTGTCACTACAGCTTACCCACCCCACCCCCACCCGGCACTGCAAGAAGGGCAGGTGCTTCCTGAGCCATAGCGGCTGTTGGCTGGGCTGCTTGCTCCATAGGGATCCGGCCCTGGGATGAAAAGGTGTCTGCTGCTGCTGCTTTTATTCATTTCATGCAAATTATCTATATAACTGTTTTGCCTGCTCGTGTGACTGTGCACTGGATGAGTGCAGAGTGCCCATAGAGGTCCGAAGAGGTCATTGGATCCGCTGGAACTGGAGTTATAGTTGCTTATGAGTCACCATGTTGGTGCTGGAAACCAAGCCTGGATCCTCTGGAAGAAGTGCTCTTAACAGATGATCTGTCTTTCCAGCCCTGTATGGCCTCTTCTGTCCACTTGGCTTCCTCTTGTGTCAAGAACCACTGGGGAAAAGTGATTAGCCTATAGAAATGACACAAGAGCCCACAGACTAGATGTTCCCAGGACGGTGACTCTTAAGGATTCCTGGTCCTTGTTTGGGTTCTCTTAACTGTTACCAGTCTCCAGGGACCACCTCCATGGAGACCCGGGAGCCTCTGTTATTCCCAAAGGGATAGAGACAGCCCCAGAAGCTCCCTGTGGGGTACCGAGGCTTGTGTAAGCATTTTTATTGTTCATGCCCCAAGGGCTAGGTCTAGTGTGGCTCAGTGGTAGAGGACTTGCTTACCATGGGTTAGGCCCTGGAGTCCATCCGCAGTACTCCCAGTAAAACTACAGCAGAAGAAAACAACCCGAAGCAGGCATACTTCTCACGGCCTTGGGTAGTGATTAACTGTGAACCTGAACTTCAGCCGCCAGCCTGAAGGCCGGCCAAGGTTTTGGCCTCACAGAGCTGGCAGGAACAAACTTATTTTGAATAGAAGCTTCTGCCTGATCCCTTTGGCTTGTGGACTATTGAACAATAGTCCCCCAAGAAGTTGGAAATTCCCCAGGAATTGCATGCTGGGAGAAGGAAAAGCTGATGCCTCGTGCCAGCCAGGGGCACAGCTTGTCTCCCAGAAAGAGATCTCACACAATTCTGAGAACTTGTCAGAATACCTTACACGAAAGACTGGAACAGAGACAGAGATGGATCAGTGGTGAGCAGAGCCACACATGACCAGGCCTGCTTAGTTCTATATACCTCTTGCTTTTGATTTAAACCAAAACCCCATTTTAGGATCAAAAAAATGGGTGAGGGTGTGGTGATGACAGGGTTTACTTAACCTCTTATTTTTTCTTCACAATGTGACTACATTAACTAAAGATCTCTTCTCTGTTTTTTTGGTTTTTTTGTTTTTTCTGTTAACATATTTATTTCATTGGTCCTCTGAGGACAGGTGGCTGAGCATAAGTCACTGAGCTGCCAAGGCCAGGGGTCTGATCCAAACTCCCGTAAAAACACTGGCATGAGCAGCCAAGCCCAAGGAAATTGGCAGTTGGACCCAGATACAGATAGATGGGAAAGAGACAAGGTCTCTGCTGAGGACAGTGATGCATAAAGTAGGCTGGAGGTGGGGACCAAATTCTGATGTTCACTGTCTCTCTTCTTCCTCAGTATGGCAAGAAGAAGCTGAAATACCTGCCCTACAACCACCAGCATGAATACTTCTTCCTGAGTGAGTATGGTTGCCTGAGGGCCCCAACCCTGCTCTCACCCCAGCATGCCCATCTGGCTCACTTCCTCTCAGACCCTTTTCAAACTGAGAAAATGGTTGCAAACCTATTCAAAAGAGTCAGCTTGTAGAAACACCTCTGGGCCCGGTTAAGCATCGTCTAAGGCTCCCAGTCTCTCCTCTGACAGGCACATGTTCTCTCTACAGTTGGACCTCCGCTGCTCATCCCTATGTACTTCCAGTACCAGATCATCATGACAATGATCAGCCGCAGGGACTGGGTGGTAAGTCAGGAAGTGATGGCTGGTGATGGGGTAGCGTGACCAGGGCACTTTGTCCCTGGTTCCTCTGTGTGCCTGTGGGTCCCCAGACAGCTCCCCTAAAGTGTAGCTGTTTTGTCACTCTTGGGACAAAACTGTCTCTGAGGCCACCAGAGCCAAGAAGGCCATAGCATGTCAGGTCTAAAGACACCTGGCAGCCATTGCCCTTGCAGAGTCCCTTAGAAAGTTCCTGAAGGCAGTGTGACAAGAGGCTAACCTAGCCCACTAGTAGTGGATAACCTTAGCAATAGAAACATATTCTTTCTCACTCTCACAAAGTCTAAAATCAGTTGCCATCGGGCTGGGGGTTAAGGTGGAGGGGTCGAGGGGTCGAGGTCTCTGTCCTTGACTGGTAGGTGACCAGGTTCTCTTGGTCTCTCTTTACATCATCTTCCCTCTGGGCCTGTCCACATCTGTGTTCAGGTGTTCCCGTTTTCCTAATGTGTATGTGTGTGTGTGTGTGTGTGTGTGTGTGTGTGGTTGCATGTAAATTTGTAGGTGTGCTTGCATGTGTGTGCATGTGGAGGCCAGATGATAACTGTCTTGGTTATTCTTCTATTGCTGTGATAAGACACCATGACCAAGGTGACTTGTAAAAGAAGGAGTTTATTGGGGGATTAGTTTCAGAGGGTGACAGTCCACGACCAACATGGTGGGGAAGATGGCAGCAGGAAGGCAAGCTGGAACTGCAGCTCAGAGCTCACATCTTGAGACACAACTGTGAAGCAGGGTGCTAATTGGGAGCAATGTGAACCTTTGAAAGCTCAAAGCCCACCCTCAGTGACACAGCGCCTCCAAAAACACCGCATCTCCTAATCCTTCCCAAACAGTTACACCAGCTAGGGACCAAGTATTCCAATAGATGGGCCTACGTGGGAGCATCCTCATTCAAACCACAAGAACCTCAGGTGTTACCTCTTTTGAGATAGGGTCTCTCACTGGCCTGGAGTTTAGAGATTAGGTTAGACTATCCAGCAAGGTCCAGGAATCTACCTGACTGTACCTCCTAGCACCAGGATCACAAGTGTGTGCCACTGCACCCAGCTTTTGTATGTAGGTTTGGGGTATTAGAGTTGCAAGCACTTTGTCAATTGAGCCGAACCCCTAGTTTGTTCCTTTCTTATAGGATGACACTAGTCCTGCTGCATTAGGGACCTATTATAGGAATGAGCTGTCTTAATGAGCTCTATTAGCAAGAACTGTGCTTCCAAAGACATTGTCATTTGAGGTGCTGGAGGTTAGATGTCACTGTGAGTTGGGAAGGTATGTCAGAGTTTTAAAAGAGCAAAAATGATAAAAATGAACACCCACAGGATGACTAGAGTAGCTTACAGGCAGTGGTCAGAGTAGCACAGTAGCTGTCTCTGACAGAAAAGCCAGGGATCTGCATGTCTCAGAAGTCCCAATTTGGTGCTGGAGTCCCAGAGGATTCCTAGAGAGTAGGCTCTAACAGGAATGAAGGAATGGCGCAGCAACAAGGTAGATGAACTTGCCAGCAAGAACGAGGGCACGCATTGAAAAGCAAAAGCCTCATTCTTCTGTGATTCTTTTAGTTGATTCCAGATGTAGTCAAGTTGACAACCAAGATTAGCCATCACAGAGGGCATGTTTCTACCTAAAACAACAGGCTTAAAGGTACCTCCATGGAGGGAGGCAGGGTGTGTTTAGGTTTGAGAAGGTAAACTTGGGTTTACATAGAAGTACAGTTGTGATTTTTGTACATCTCATGGTAGAGTAAGCTCTAAGGAATACTCACCACAAGCAAAGAGTTGTCTCTGATGAAAACATGGTCCCTGCCCTCAGGAGAGAATAGACAAGTGCATTGGCCTTTAGTGGATGTTCTTAGCCTTTTATGATCCCATCAAAGACTGGGTGTGATAGTATACGCCTTTAATCCTTCACCTCTTGGGCTCTCCATACATTCATTTACTTAATTTTGAGGTAGGCTCTCATTATGTTGCCCAGGATACCCTTGAACTCAATCTTTCTGCCACTACTTCCCAAGTCGTGTGTGTGTGTGTGTGTGTGTGTGTGTGTGTGTGTGTGTGTGTGTGTACCACATCCTATGCATATGCACACAATATACACACATACATACTTATGCAATAGATTAAAGTGGGACTGGGCATGTGGCTCACTGGCAGAGTGCTTGCCAGCATGCATGAGACCTTGAGTTCAAACTTGGCACCAAAATAAAAAATAAAAAAGAAGAAAGAAGAAGGAAAGAAAGTAAGGATGATCAAAGGACAACTAGAACTGCGGTGCCTGCCTCACTTGTCCCAGACAGCCACCTAAATCTGAGTATGTCGTATTCAGCCACTCCTGGCTGTGGTAACTGCTCCTACACTGGCCCTCCTGAGGTGTCCATCCCCTTTCCTACTTAGCTGGCAGCACTCTGACAATCTGGAATGACTCCAAGAACCTGCTTCAATTTCTTGCATCCAAGCAAGCACTGAACAAGGGCCACCCTTGTCCCCTAAATCGCTCTGGAATTTGCCATGTCTTCACTAATGTGGTCTTGGTTTTGTTCTTCATTTCGTATCTGAACTAAGACACCAGTGTGCCCGATTCTGTTGTCATTTTAAGATCTTTTGTTTTGTTTTGTTTTTAATTTCATGTGTATGTGTTTTGTTTACATGTGCACTGTCTGGTTCCCACAGAGGCCAGCATATAGCACCAGGTCACCTGGAAGTAGAATTACAGATGGCCATGAGCCTCCATGTGGGTTCTGGGAATCGAACCTGTGTCCTCTGGAAGAGTAACCAATGTTCTTAACCATTGAACCATCTCACCAGCTCCTCTTTGTGGCGTCTCCCATTGCCTCAAAGAGGTGTGTCCTTGATGAAATCAGCTTCTGCATAAGCATGGCTGCTTATGAGCACTCCTGACTGCAAAAGGTTTGTGTAAAGGTCTAGAGAGAGAGGATCAGGGTGCTTAGGCAAAAGGACCTGTGGGTCCTGTAGCCTGTGGCCTTTGGCCACTTGGCTTACAGGGGACGGTGTTGTAGCAAAGAGTTGGGACCTGCTATAGGTCATTAGTTGCCCTGGATGCATGAGGACCATCAGCTGGAGAGCAAAGGGAGGTTCTTGCTGTGGTCCAGCCAAGACACACAGCTTGAGTAGCAGAGGAAATGGAGGGATGTGGATTTCTCAGCAGAATGACTGCTTGTGAGACTGTGACAGAGGGCAGAGGCTTCCCAGGGGTCATTCAAGCTTAGGACCTTGCTACCAAAGAGAAGCAGACAAAGTGAGGAGAGGAGAGGGGCCAAGGAGAGAATCTAACCTGAGAAGAGACCTAGTCTGGGTCGCTGACAGGGATGGTGTGTGTCCTTTGGCCTTTCTCCTTCCCAGAAAGGAAGGAAATCCAGGGTCAAGGCCGAGGATGACCAGTGACCTGGTCATATGTTACAGGCTCACATCAGAATCCTCTGGACCTACTGGGTACCTGCTAGCCAATATCCCATTTCCTTCCTGAAACTCACATGCAAACTCCATGCAAAGAGGTGGTTGAGGCAAGTGTATGACTGGGCACAGTGTCCACCTTCCTAGCAGCCTGCTGTGGTTTCTTATGAATACCTGTGACAAGCAGTGTCAGCTGTGTATATACATGCCCCTGTGGTCAGCTACACCATGCCAAGGAAGGCAGGGCAGGTTAAGTCTAATCTTATTTACCCTACAGGACTTGGCTTGGGCCATCAGCTACTATATGCGTTTCTTCTACACCTACATCCCTTTCTACGGCATCTTGGGAGCCCTGGTTTTCCTCAACTTTATCAGGTACCCCAACTTTGCTGGTTCACCCTGTGCCTTTGAGAGCTCTGGCTTTGCCAGGGCTATAATGTGAATCCTGTACCAGCCATGGGGGTAGGGTACCTATCTCCCACCCCGAGGCTTAGGCACTGAGCTCTGCTGTCTTCTAGGTTCCTGGAGAGCCACTGGTTTGTGTGGGTCACACAGATGAACCACATCGTCATGGAAATTGATCTTGATCACTACCGGGACTGGTTCAGCAGCCAGGTGAGGGGAGGCAAAGGTAGTTATGGGGGCCCTGGAAAGCTGTCCCTCGCCCATGCCTGCACCCTGCCTCTGTGGATCCAGGGCTATACAAACCTTCCCTAGGGCTACTTGTTGCCTATTGGCAGCCTCAGAGCAAGAAAGGATGGTAGGAAGATTGGGGACGCAGCTCAGTTGGTGTTGCAGCCACAGTTAAGCAAGAAAGGAGGGTAGAAAGTTGGGGACGTAGCTCAGTTGGTGTTTGCCTAGCATGCATAAAATCCTGGGTCTTATCTCTGGCACCCAATATACTCAATGTGGCGACCCATAATATAATCTTAGTACTTGGGAGGTGGAGACAGGAAGATCAGGAGTCCAAGGCCTGGATAAGTTAAAAACAACACAGAAGGAAATATGGAAGGAGTGATAAGAATCTACCGGAGGAAACTCGGGGAGTCTGGGAGGGTGAGGCTAGAATGGTATGACCTAGAGAGAGGCCCTAAGACCCTGGTTAAGGTGACCTTTATGGGGTAAGTCCAGGTCCTTTGGTTTTGTTCTTACACCCCAGCCACTGATCCCCTGTCCCCTTGCAGCTGGCAGCCACCTGCAATGTGGAGCAGTCCTTCTTCAATGACTGGTTCAGCGGGCACCTCAACTTCCAGATTGAGCACCAGTGAGTGCAGCCCAGCAATGCTGGGGGGGGTGGGGGGGAGGGGAGACAAGGAGTGGGAGGACAGTGGCCACTAACCCACAGGCAAAGGGTGCCATGAGGGTTATCTTCTCTTGTTGGCAAAACCACCATCCCACCCTAGAGCACAGCTGGGCAGGAGAGGGGCTCTGGGATCAACGTGCCCAGGAGGCATTGCTGTCCAGGCTCTGTGCCACATGGGGACATCCTGGGGACCGCACTCCTTCACTTGTGGCCTCTTTGCAGATACAGAAAGCTTACAAGACTATCCTGCAGACCTATAATGGGCCTGGTTATTGGCTGGGAAACTGAGGAACAGCTAGAGAGTATATCTGGTCCCCGGGCGGGGGGGGGGGGTGCAAAGGACTGTCCCTGCTGCCCCTTCCTGTACCTCTCATCTTTTATTATTATTCTCATCTTCCATCTGTTTCTTTCATTTCCTTTTTTTTTTTTTTTTTTGGCTTAGTGTTGAACTTACGTGGGTCTTCTGCCTTGGCCTCCCACATGATGAGACCAGGGGCATGAACCCTGATACCCTTTTTCTTTTTGTTTTGTTTTGTTTTTTAATACGAGACCCTTGTGTTTGGCCGTTCAATACGGCTTTCTGCCGTGCCCCTGTTCATAAATTGCCCCTCTACGCACCACTAGTCACATCTTCAGGCAGTAGTCTGGTTTCAGATAGGACCTCAGCCCTGCCTGCCTGCCTGCCTCCCTGGGTCTTGGGTTGCACTCACTCTGCCCACCTGCTCCCCCCAGCCTCTTCCCCACTATGCCACGGCACAACCTGCACAAGATTGCCCCACTGGTGAAGTCTCTCTGCGCCAAACATGGCATTGAATACCAGGAGAAGCCGCTGCTGAGGGCCCTGATGGACATTGTGAGGTGAGGGGTGAGCTCGACAAGGGCTGGAGCTCTGGAAGGGGCTAGAGATGAGGTGGGGCTGAGGAGGTGAGAGGCACATGGCTGGCCTTACTCACAGTAGGGTCTCTAGCTCACAGTGGGGACTCTAGTCTACCCAGGGCTAGAAGAGGACCTCCCCTCTCCTTTCCCAGGGGTTTCTCTGGGGTGCATTAGTCAGTAACCCACAGCTCCTGTGGTAAGTGGCGAGCTCTAGTCAGTAGCTGAGAGGAAGCACCTGCCGCCCCAACATGACTGATCACAAGTCTCACCGCCTGGAGGCCGAGGTTCCTTTCCATCTGGTTCCTGAGCCCTGCCCCCCTCTCTCTATTTGCAGTTCACTGAAGAAGTCTGGGGAGCTGTGGCTGGATGCCTACCTCCATAAATGAAGCTGCTGTCCTCGGGGAACCATCCAGGAAGGGGCACTGTTGGGTGACAGCCAGAGGGAGGGGAGGGCTTCTGTTCTGAAGGGTTCTCATGAGACTGAAATGTCTGCTGGCTCACATTCCCCGTGCTTCGTCTTGCATCCTTTCTTGTTCTCCTCTTCCCTCACCCCTACCTACTCCATCCTCATGGAGTTCCCCCTTTGTCAGCCCTGACCCTGTCCCCTCTGCCTCCCAGTCCCTTCACCCAAAAGAGCCGGAGAGGTGGCTGTCCCAGGTGGTTACATGTCTGCCTTTAACTTCTGCACCTAAAGATTACTGGTATAAGATTCTGCTCCTGGCAGCCTAGTCCCTACCTCTTCCTGTCCCACAGACACTCTGGGGGCCTGTGGAACAGGGGTCCAGGACTTGGCTCTACACTCCCTGCCAGCATTATGGTGTAGTCATTTGGGTGAAGACATGCTTCGTTCTGAGTGTCTTTCCCATGGCTGGGATTGGTACTTGAGGCTTCCTTCCAGCTGCCAAGGGCCAGCTTAGACTTTGAGGCCCAAGGAAAAGTTCTCTCATGCCCACCATCACAACTCCAGACTCTAGGGTTTGAACAGGTTCTATTTCATCATCTACCGGACTCCAGAAACCAAAGGGAGTGTTCCTTGTGTGGGTTCAGGAGAGGCAGTAGCCAGGTTGAGGAGGGACTGACCAGCCTGAAACCTTAACCTCTCCCACTACAGTCAGGTGCTTCTTAGTTAAAAGGTCCAAGATTCTAGAAGGATCAGATCTTTTTCCAGATCCTCTGGCCAGTTCCAGATGCTTGGTCTAGAGATTGTGGACCTTGCAGGAGAGCCCCTGAGTAGCTCTTCCCAGAATAGAGCTGCCAATCGGGCCAGCACTTGGCTTCTTATTGGCTCATCCCTGTCTTTACAGATGTTTGTTTGTTTTAGCTGTTGTGTTAACATTTCCTACAGAATTCTTCTTAATAGGAGAGTAGCGGAGGGCTGGCTGGGTCTTAGGACAATCCATCTTTACCGGATGCCCCTTGCCCTTCAGGTAGAGCTAGGCTTCACCATCAAGGCCACAGTATAAGCTGTGGCTTGAGGTTGCTGCTATCAGGAAGGCAGGAGAAACAGGGTAGGGTGGGATGTCTCAGCAGGGCTGTTGGGGGTACCCAGTGAAGCTCAGGCAGGAGTGTAGAGGGAAGAGGGTGTGAGGGAAATGTCAGGGCAGGTGGGAGGGGGGATGTCGGCTATAGCAGCAGGGGACCCACGCTGTGTCATTCTGAGGTCTAACTGGACTAACCAACCAAATATGTAAACTGGAGGAAAAGGCTGGGCCTGCACGGGGCAAGCCCTCTAGGACTCCATGAGCCAAAAGAGACCAGTTGGTATTGCTCCACAGAGGCAGAGAACCCGTAAGAAGATGGCAGTCATTTGTATCATCTTGTTCCCCGCCTCTACTTTTTTGGGAAATAAAAAAAAAAAAAAGTAATTTTATTCTCACTTGCCTGTAGTTCAGCAAGATCAATGGGTGGCTAGTGTTCCTGTATGCTAATGTCGCAGGTATGGTAACACAGGGTCTGGGAGGAAGGGCGGTGCTGCCCCACAGGAGAAGGGCCTGACTGTTAAGGCAAATGGTGCACAGAGCCCTGGTCCTCTTTCTAAGAGGACAGTGAAGGTTCTGGAGACTGAGGCTTTTATTTTGTGTTGCTGTGCCCATGTGGCATCTCTTCAGCCTAGGGAAGGTCTATATTGTTCCAGTCACTGGTTACAGTTCCTACGAAGAGGGCCCTGGTCTGACCTCCAGCCTGGGAAGCCAGAATATTCTGCACCTGAGGTATCTGCCCAGTTCACCTTGCAATTGGACCCATGCTGCATCCATCTCAGAACAGGCTCAGAGGACCATGTCACTCCAGAGGTGTCAGAGAAGAGCCATCAGGCATGGGGTGGCCAATACTCCTGAGGTTTTTGTTGGCCTCGTAGCTGTTCCTAGCAAGGTTGGGGAGAGCTCCAGCAGAGATCTCATCTCCATGGGTGACCAGAACCTATTCATATAAGTATGGAGGGATAGTAGGAAGTCTATGGGGATGGTCCCCAGTGACTACACTGTAATTAGTACAGGGCTTGGAATGGCAGACATTGTCACTGATCCTCTGAGTGGCCCTGCGTGAGTCCTCCTCCACCTCATGTCCAGGGTACTCACTGCCACAGTTCCCTCCTTGAGGAAAAGAAGTCATGGGATAGAATGCCTCCAAGGCGGATTTCTGTCAGTCTCCACAAGCCTTGGCCTCACCTGACTGATAAGCCCACTGGAGACTTTGGTAATCACAGACTTGGTTGAACACATCTTCAGAACTTACCTGTGTTTGTCTTTCACTTGCTGCTTGGGCAGGACCTGGCCCCCCAATACCCAGAATGCCTCAGGCCAAACCACACCAACTGTGAATGTGGAGTCTGGCAGCTGGCACCCAGAGATCTGAGGATTAGGGGGGTGACTGAAGGGAACCCAGCAGGGATAGGTGTCTCAGCTATGAAGGTAAATCTAGGCTCACATCCGTAAGCTTGTGTTTTCTCATTTACACCCCTAGCTTCTGCCTTGAGCACTACCTAAGGTCCAGAGCCGAAGACATCCATTCCTGCTCTCTACATGAATAGCTCCTCTCTTGTTACAGTGCTCAACTGAGGCTCTTGGCCAATATCCCCAAAGTTGTGGGGTGGGTTCTGTCCCCTAACAAAGTCATGGACTTCTCTAATGTTTCACAGCCCAGCCTAATGAAACCCTAACATCTCACAGGCCAAGAAGCTGACACCAGAGAGGGGAAGATACTCACCCTGAGGCAACACAGTGCCCGCAGATGAATCAGAGCATGCATGGGGAACACCCACTTCTAACCCACTTGGCTGGGTCATCTCTTCCCCTTTACCCCATCATACCAAATGTCATACTGTACAGGAGGCCGGCCACGTGGGTAGAGGCAGGCAGTGGGGCAGTTAGTTCAGGTGGAGGAGGTAGTATGAGCTTACGCCAGACACCAGACTCAGAGGTGTCTCTGGGACTGTTGGAGCAGCCTGGACATCTGTGTGTGTCTATCTGTGTGTATAACTGGAATCCCAGAGGTTTCTGTGCGTGTCTGTCTGTGTGTATAGCTGGAAGCCCAGAGGTTATCAGCAGCTTCATTAGTTCCTCGTATGTCCAGCTGAACCCATGGAAGCCCTCGGGGCCACTGGAAGGGAGGGGGAGGCCTCAGGCAAGAAGGTCATGGAACAGGGAGATTACAGCCACTTGGGAAACCATGCCTTGGGCCTATTGCGGCTCAGCTGACTTGGCTATGCTGAACTGGAAAGGACTGTACAGAGGACAGCTTCTGCTGTGAGATAGATCACACAGCAGTGGGTCCCAGCAGGTCATCTGGTGACCTGCGAATGGGCTAGAGGAAAAGACTTGCTGTAGGATCTGGACACTGGTGTTCTTTTGACAGGACTGCGCATTTCTAGTCAGACTGGGTTCAAGATAAATGAAACATAAAATTGCCCAGTGTCTTAGGACTTCACAGTGGCCCCACTGCCTCCTGCCAGAATCGTGCCTTTTTTTGAAGGGGGGGGGTGGGGACTTGGAAGGCACTTACTTTTTGCTTCAAACCATTTGGTTCAAGAGCTAATGCCTAAGAGAGCTAGTAACAGGAAACAGTGCTTGGAAAATATTGATGTCTTTAAGAACACAGTATGTTTTAAGGACACAGTATGTTTACACATGGTTCTTTCGCAAGGCCTTTATCTCCCTACTGCCAGCCGCACCCACAAAGGCAGAGGCAGGTTTCTGGGAGCTGGCCACTGGAGTCTCTTAGCTATTGGTTGACTGAAAGGACAAACAAGCCGTGACTTCCCTCTGGAACCTTTCTTTCTGGACTCAGGACTGTTGTATAGAAAATAGAAAGGGAGACAGTAGGGTCTTTCAAAGGTACTACCACGGCCTTTTCCCGTCCTCTTCATAAGTGTGGTCTGTGATCTCTACAGGAAGACGGACTCAGGTGAGTGGAGGTGACCCATTGCCAGGAGCTATAGCATAGATGAAAGAGGGGAAGATGGGACACAGATGACCTATCAGTAATGGGCTCTGGGTAGAAGGAAGAGACCTAAAGGCAGGGGTCTCTGCAGGGTATTTTATTGGATAACTCTGGATTTGGAGGGAGAGAGCACATTTCCATGGCTACCACTAGGGGCAGCATGAAACACAGTCCACGCTGCAGTCGTGTGGATACCTGTGGATGGTGCTGCAGGCTGGGTGATTCCTCTGAGCAAGACACCTCCCTAAGCATGTCAGAGACACCGACAGAAATCTGACTTTGCCAGAGTGGAGACCAAGTGCTTCCAGACAGTATGCTGAGGGAATGCCACCCCCCCCCCATTGGCCATACCTATGTGGTACAAGGATCATCAAAGTTTGGATGGGAAAGGGGACTTCCTGCAGGGAACAGAAGTACAGAAAGACGGTATGATACACTCTGGGTATAAGAAATTTAAATTTGCTTTTGAGGCAAGAAGTAGTGGTGTGTGTGTGTGTGTGTGTGTGTGTGTGTGTGTGTGTGTGTGTTAGAGCTTGACTCGGCGTACACATGCTAGAAGACTTCTTACTGAGTTATATCCCCAGACCCTTAAAATATTTATTATCATCTCAAACAGGATTTTAATAAGTCGCCTTGGCTGCCTTTGAACTTGTGATCCTCCTGTTAAGTACCTTGGATTACGAGTATATGTACAGGGCTTACAAGTGCCTTTCAAGGGATCTTCAGTCCTTACCTGAGGAAGAAAAAGTCCAGAGAAAGCAAAGGGCTTGTCTCAGAGAACAAAACAGTTTAGCCCAAAGGCATGGGGTCATATGCATAAAGCTTTTAAATACACTTCTGCCTTTTGGCAAGAGCCTTCCTAGGGCATCCTTTTCATTTCTCATCACATTGGAAGTGATACTTTGGCTTTTAGAGCTTCAATTCCTTCCTTGAGGTCAAGCAGCCTTAAGTCCTAGCAGATACGTGACTTATCCCCATCCACCTAATCCCAGGGAAAGGGAGGCGGAAGCTGAATGGAGCAGAGCAAGGTAGGTACCCAGCAGCTGACTGGACCTCTGTTTCCCTCACTTTATCCAGGAGGCGTCTACTGGTACTTCCCTAGGCAAGGAGGTCACAGGGAGTGGAGAGAGGGTGGGGTAGTCCCCACAGCTGGTGATGAGGCCTCAACTCCTACAGGAGACCCCAGTTTAGCATTTCTGCTGGGATTGCTACAGCCTAAAGTTTATGAGATCTCTTTAAAGATCTGTAGCCCAGCTTGGAGCCATGGGGTGTCGGGGCTGGGGCTGCAAGAGTCCACTGTCCCCTCTCCTCTCTCACCAAACTTGGGTTTAGGTCAGTAGTGGAGTACTTGCCTAGTATGCCTACAGCACTGAGTTGGATGTTTTTAATCCAGAGGCTCCTGCAGGTGTGATCCTTAACCATAGGCTCTTGAGTACATAACTTCCCCCCACCCCCCACCCCGGGGTGCTGCTCAGTGTAGGAACAAACCATGGGGTAGAGCTAAGATAGAGGAGCTGTTGCCTCCATGACCCAGAGCGCCCAGGGTGGAGAGGAACTCCTTACATTCCATCCCAGCTCCACACTGATGCCCCCTCCACCAAGTCTGAAGCAGATTTGGCTCCAAAATTCATGAAAGTCCAACACTTGGCTCCATGTGTCTGGGTTGCTTTTTATATAAAAATAACAAGTTTTCCTTCCAGTTCTTGCTCTAGGAAAACATGCTATGCTCACCATGTCATTTTAAGTATGTTCCCTCCACCCCTGGTCCTGTTGGACATGTGCCATGGCCATAGGGTTCCTGAACAGAAAATGCTGAGGACTGAGGAAAGCCAGCAGGACCAGGCAGGCAGACAGGCTGCCCCAGCAGTGGGTGAGGAGAGCTGTCAATCTTGCCCAGTGACTCGGTGACTGCTGGAGTCTGGACCCTTACCCCCTTCACCACTCACGAGGGTGCTGCCTTCATTGATGGAGGTATGCATCCAGCCAGATGTCGCCAGACTTCTTCAGGGACCTGAGAGGTGGGGATGGGGATCAGGGACTCAACTGGAAGGTATTAGTATCCCCCTGTGTCCCATAAGGAGTGTTGAGTGAAGACATTCCTGTGATTCCCCCCCCCCAGGCAGCTGTGTGGGGCCAGGTACTCATTAACCAGAGTGGAATCTGGACTGCAGCAAGGAGGTACTGAGTGGCAGGTGGCCAAGTCCAGTTGTGAGCCTCAGGGGGCCTGGCCATCGTTCACCCTGTTGGACTCTGCAACCCAAAAACGTGGGACACAGAAGCTTTTCCATCAGGATGCCAAAGACAAGTACAGGAGCCAGGAAAAGAACAATATATAGATGTCTGCAGGTTGGATACTCAACCTCTGTTCCCACTTCCAAGGCTGCTCCTGGGGCTGAGCCTGGACAAGGACTCTAGCTTGTTCTGCTTTCGCCCTTGCTCACAGTGCATGTCCATTTAGGGCATCTTTGCCACATTTGAAAGCCAGGTGATCTCTCCTCCACTTAGTGGCCCTCCAAAAAAAAAAAAATCAGCACACTCTTGCCCCAGGGCCTCTATCTGGAATACTCTTCAGCCAGGTCCCCTCTACCCAGTGGCCAGTTGTCCCCCTGCTTCTCACCTCTGCTCACACATCAGCTTCGCCATACTTTACACCTGCTATGTCATAAATAGAACCACACTCTACCTGCCCTCTGCATCCCCTCTCCTGCCTCCGCACTAGGTTTTCATTCTCATGTTATTAAAATGGTTCTCATGTTCTGTCATGTACTCCCTGTTTGTCTAACCACTAACACTCCCTCTCGTCCCACTCAGTGTGTGTGTATGTGTGTTTGTCTCTCACCTAAAGCTCACTGGCCAGTAAGTCTCAGGGATACCTGTTTCTGCCTCCCAGTACTGGGATGATGACAGTACTGGCACATGCCACCATTCTTGGATTTTTTACATGGGTGCTGGGGATTCGAACTCAGGTCCTCATCACTTACAAGGAAAGCACTTTACCCAGTGATCCCTCTCCCCAGCCCTACAGCTGCTTGCTTTCTGTCTCCTCAACTAGAACATAGGCTCCAGCTCCCAGGACACAGGAACATCTCAGACTGTCTGACTCACTGCCATATTTGTAGAATGCCATTAGTCATTCCTCCAGGCTGGGGAGAAAGGAGAACACTGGCTAATCAGGAAAGCTCTAGGAAGTCAGTTCTTAGGAAGGGCCCCCTCTGAGGGCAGGCGTACAGAAGATCAGTACAGGAGTGAGCATGGAGCCTTCAAAGAGAGACTAACACATACAACCTAAGGGGCCCAGATGCAGCCTTACCCGATGATATCCACCAGGGCGGTGAGGAAAGGCTTCACCTCATAGTGTAGGCCATGCTTGGCGCACAATGCCTTGACCAGGGGCGCCACCCTCCGGTAGTTGTGCCTTGGCATCGTGGGGAAGAGGCTGGAAGGGCAGGCCAGATCTGAGTAGGGAGTCCACCCATGCCTCACCTCATCTTCCAGGGACCCCCTACAGAGGGGAGTCTTGGGCCCTGGCTTTGGCCTCACCCCGTACTCGGCAAGCCCCCCCCAGGCCATACTCACTGGTGCTCAATCTGGAAGTTGAGGTGCCCACTGAACCAGTCAATGAAGAGCGAAGGTTCCACATTGCAGGTGGCTGCCAGCTGCCAGGGTCAGGAGAGGTGCAAGTGAGAGAGAGAGGCTGGCTTAGAACCTTGACCCTACCACCTGGCAGCCTCAGCAGGGCCTGGTCCCTACCAGTCCGACTCCCTAGCTGGCATATCCTCCCACCAGGCTCTCCAGTTCCTACCTGAGAGCTCGCCCAGTCCCGATGCTTTTCGTGGCCAATCTCCTTGGGGATGTGGTTCATCTGCGTGATCCACACGAACCAGTGGCTCTCCAGCACCCTGCGAGGAAGGCTTCAGTACTGCAGTGTCTTTAGTGAGGCTAAGCCCATGCCAACCTTTCTCAAGAGGGTCACCCACAGAGCAGCGGCCAAGCCAAGCTTGTTTCCTCAGACCTGCCAGCCCCAGGGTCTGGCCATTCTGCTAGTGTGTGATTATGTACAGCAGCCACCTGAAGAGGTGGTACTGCCACCCATCCTGCAGAGGGACAATAGGCTGAACAAGGAGGGCTGTGGTCAAGGTCCCCTGCCACATGTGTGAGACCTCCCCACTCCCCGTCACTCTGAGTCTGGCCATACCTGACAGCAACAAAGAGGAGCAGTGTCCCAGTGGCACCATAGAAGGGTGAGTAGGACAAGAAGAAGCGGGAGTAGAAACTGGCAGCCCACAGCAAGTCCTGCGAGGAGGACAAAGGCAATGTTGAGTAGCCTCCATGGGTTGGGGACCTGGGAGTCAGGAGGAAGGGCTGGACTCATTCAACTCTCATTTGCTTCAGGGTTCTGCCCCTCAATGGGCTTCTGCTACTATGGCTGAGTAGCTGAGTAAAAGAACAGGGGTCCACACCTTATCACCAGGTAGGACTGACCATGGCAGTGACCTTGAAGGGTACATTAGGGCGGCCTGTGCCTGGGACACAGATGCATGGCAGTCAATCCAGTAATTCTATCCAGGAAAGGGGGGGGGGGCTCTTCCACAGCACATACAAATCACATCAATGCACACACATAGACTCATTCACCGTCAGGGATGGAGAGTGCTCTCCCCTGAAGCAATCTCCCAGAAAGCTACATGCTTGGAGTCCTGAGCAGTACCCACTCACCGTCCACTGCATGCACACCAGCATGTACGCCAGATTTTCAACTTCAAAGTTCACCAAGGTGAGCAGCGGTGGGCCAACTGCAGGAAGGGAACACAAGGGCACGCGGGAACAGGGATGGGTTACCCAAGTGGTGTGGGTGGAGAAGAGGGGGAACACCCATAGGATATAAGTGCTCACTTCACTCTGAGATGAGCTCACAGCTCCCACAAGGCCCTATTCATAATCAGTCCCTTGCTGGCTGGCTCTTGGCCATCTCCCACCTCCCTTGTCCCTTGTGTAGGTAAGGAACCCAGCCTTACACATTCCTGCCCTTGAGCCTACCCTGTCCGGGTTTGCAGAAGCAATTACAAAATACTCTAGGACTCCGGACAACCCTGACTTGTGGGCAGAGGGACTCTAGGGAGGGTGGGAAAGAGGACAGCCAGAGCAGAAGGTGGCTGGGAGCCTTCAGGTAGGCAGCATAGGCTGAGGCATAAGCCCTGCCACATTCCCACCCCAAAGAGCCAATAGGTACTCACTCAGGAAGAAGTATAGATGCTGGTGGTTGTAGGGCAGGTATCTGCGTTTCTTCTTGCCATACTGTGGAGACAGGCGTCGGCTGGGGAGAACAGCTCACCAGGCCAAGATCAGGGGGCTGGCTGAGGCCAAGGTCAAACGCAACTCTAGATTCTAGCCCCTGAGCCACTCATCCCCAGGTGGCTAGGAGGTGGAGGAAGGACTGGAACTAGAGCTAGAAGGTAGTGTAAGCTGGGGGAGGGGGGGCAAGCATGAGGTCTCAGTCCCTGCCAAGGCCCCTTAGCTGCAGGCCTCTCTTGAGAGAACTCATATCCAATCCCACCTACCTCCACAGATGACTCCCCCAGGAGGAAAACAGGTGCAACAGTCACATCTGGGTCCTTGTGGAAGATGTTGGGTTTGGCATGGTGCTGGAAGTGGCGGAAATTCCACCAGTGGGCAGAAAAGCCCTGTGGGGAGAAGGGATCTCAGGGGCAGAGTTAGGCTGGGCTCCGACTTGGTACCCGCACATTTGAACAGACTCAGCACAGATGCCTGCCCCGCTCCACACTCACTTTCAACTGCCCCATCACGAACTGCTGGGCCACGTGGTTCCACCTGGACTTAGCGAAGATGGAAGCATGACCTAGATCATGTTGCAGACACCAGCACTGGGCCTAGGGAGAGGGGTAGGTCAAGAGTGGAGGCAGAAGCCAGTCACTTCTGGCACCAGAGGTCAACCCACTACTACTGCTGCTTTACTGAAACCAGCTGCCTCTTTAACTGGACCAACGCAATTGAGTTTGGCGGTGTGCCTGCATACAAATGTCAGGGCTCAGAAACATCATACCTCTGAATAATGGCTTCAGAAGCAAACTTTCTGTGTTTCCCATAGTGTCCTGTCTCCTGCTCCCCTGTATTCCCCAAGGCAAACGACAGAACCTAGAATTCTCTACCCTACCTGAAGCAGGTCATAGACACAAGAGCTCTTCTTCCTCAAGGCCTAAAATCACTGCTCTAATTTTCCCTTTTACCTAGGCACTGACCGAGAAGAAGGGCTATCTCATCTGATGAGAGCTTATCAGACCCATTTCAAAAAGTGTTCCATCCCATACCTGGGAAGGAAGAAGGCCTCAGAAAGAGGTCAAGAAGACTCTGAGCAGACAGGCCTTGCCAGGATTCTGAGCCAGTCTGTTTCCACTGGCTCAGACCCTTTCATTCTGTTTCCATCTCACAGACCTTCTGTGTCTGCTCCCATTCTTACAGAT
Source organism: Mus minutoides (assembly GCA_902729485.2). NCBI lineage: Eukaryota > Metazoa > Chordata > Mammalia > Rodentia > Muridae > Mus > Mus minutoides. The sequence goes on along the minus strand of LR749531.1, from coordinate 3,213,560 downwards.
TGTTCCTGCTTTATAGAGCATACATGCTAAAGAAATAATAATAGATGACTCACTCTGACCTTTTGTTCTTTAGTCTGAAGGCTTCTGTTTCACACAAGACTATGATCAGATAAATTTTGTAAGTTTTTCTCTTGCTAATCTGTCTTTTGTCACAGGAGTGTTAACCATGACCTTCGTGATAGGCAGGATCATCCTTTTCTTCACCTACACAAGTCATGTCACACAGAGGGCTGGGCTGTGGCGTTCTGGATCTGGTGTATCTTAAGGGCCTCTGGCATTTCATTTTCTCATTCATCCATTTACTAATCCATTCTTTCATTCTTAAGAAAACTGTTCTGAGTTTCCACATGTTCTGGACCCCGAATCTGCTGCGTAGTTACCTGAGAGATGGCTAGGATGAGGGCAGCAAGGATACTGGTCACCCAGCCAGGGCCCAAGAGGTAGATGATAAGCCAAGCCAACAACTCCATAGCCAGGATGTGGCCCAGGAGGAGTGCAAAGAAAGTGGTATCAGCTTCAAACAGCTTCATGTCTTCAGCTGCCTGGCGCAAGGCTCGGAAGTCCTCGATCAGCTGGGCCTGTGGCAGGGAAGCAGTCCAGCAGATGAGGAAGTAGGGACTGCTGTAGTCCCCAGAGGTTTACCATTTCATCCTTAAGCCATCCCACTTCCCATTGCTGGGTGACAGATGGAAGAACATCAGACAGGGTATGCTATGTATGGCCCCGGGGAACTAGCTTGTAGCTAAGTCTCTCCCTGGCCCCAAAGATGTGGGGTGGGTAATAAGCAGAGAAAATCAAGAGCCAATAGAGGAAATTTTTAAGACTCAAAAATATCCTCATTGTAGAACTAACTGGAGGCAGGAGGAAGTCTCCACTGCGTCTGGAGCAGAAAGAGACCTCGCTGCTGGAGACCCACAGCAAGTTCTCCTAGCTAAGTCAGATTTAGAATCCTTACTTCTACAGAATATTGCTATGAATTCACTTTTGACCGTGGCCCCAAAGGGGGATACAGACCCAGCCCCACCCTGCATCCCCCAAAAGTAATACAGAACAAGCTGCTACTGTCAACAGGCAATGTCCCCAAGCCCTCCAGCTGTCCCCTCACATTCTGAGCTCCATCCTGGCTGGGTTCCTCTGGGGATAGCTCTCCAATCAACAGGGGTTTCAGGAACTTGCGCACAAAATGGAGATCTTGGTGGAAGGCGTGGAAGGCATCCTGAAGGGGAACAGATAGTCAGTGGACAGCTTATGTAGCACCCAGGAAGCACCAATAGGAACAGAGTGAAGAAGCCACTGAGGGGCTGGAGAGACGGCACAGTGGATCAGAGAGCATCTGTTACTCTTGCAGAAGACCTAGGTTGGATTCCCAGCATCCATATGCTGGTTCCTAACCACTAGTACCTCCTGTTTCAGGGGATCCAACACCCTCTTCTCACCTCTGTGGGCACTAAGCATGCATGTGTTACATGCAGGCAAAGCACTCACACACAAACACGTTGGATAAATCTAAATTTTAAAACTAAAAAAAAAAAAAGAGAAAAAATGGGGGTGGGTGGGAAGGGACTGTCAATAGACAGAACAGACAGAAACTCAACGAGATGTTGGGCAGTCATAGATACAATACCAGGAGAGTGAGCCTTACCTACAAGCCCTCTCTAGTCCTCCCAGGCCCAAGGACCCCGTTTAACACCACTCATTTGCCATGCCCCGTCTGCTTCATCAAGTACTGGTTTCTCCTCTCAATATGCCTGAAAGAACTCCAGAAATACTGAGTCCATCCATGAACAGGTTTAGCCCTTCTGAAAAGCTTTCTGTGTGCCATAGCCTTTTCTACAGCATATAAAACAATATTTGGCTCACAGATGTTAACTTTATTCAATTCTCATCATCATAACAGTGGGTAAAGTGTGTGTGTGTGTGTGTGTGTGTGTGTGTGTGTGTGTGTGTGTGCAGACTTGCCATTGGAAACCTCAGAGCCACTTGGGGTGGGTCAGTGGTGGGCCGTACACATTGAGGTCTTGGGTTTAAGCAAGGAAGGTATTTAAGCAGTCACACTTGATTTGTCATTTATCTTTGGAAACAGGGTCTCCTATTGCCCCCTGTATGGCCTCTAAGTCACTAAATAGCTCAAGAGAGAAATAGCTTTGAACTGATCCTTCTGTCTCCATCTCCCCAGTGCTGGAACTACAAGCATGCACCACCACGCCCACCCAGTTCACATGAGTACTCAACAGAACACAGGACCTCCATGAGTGATAGCTAAGCACTCTACCAGCTGAGGTACATTCCCAGCAGATAGCATGATTTCCTCTAAATACAGAGAAGCCTGACACTTTCTATAATAACTGGTCAGGGGTGAGGAGAAATACAGGAAACAGGCAAAAGAGAGAGAGAAGACGGCTGATAAGGAGAAGGTGGCCAGACTCCCTGTCCTTCCTGTTTCAGGCTTATTCTTGCACCTTACTTACACCATTTATTGTTTGCATATGATATCACACCTTGCCCATTTATTGGTCACAGCTGCTTTTCTGACTTTTACTGTTGCGATTTCAAAAGCTGAGCGGGTGACTGGATGGCATTGTCCCCCATGGCCCTGGGAAAGGAGATTAAGGGCCCTTAAGGCCAAGACGCTAAAAGGAAATACCTTTGCAGAAGTCTGACGAAGAACAGCAGCCTCCTATTGTTGCATACCAGCTTGTGTAGGTTGAAACAGAAATGACCTTGCTAACTACAGTCACCCCACTGTAGTCCCCAAGCTGATCACCCTGACCATTGTACACTGGAGACGGGTGCTGAAATACCCCACCGGCCCCAGGAACAGAGCTCTTATTAAGTGCCTATTAAAAATAAAAGGCTGAAAGGATGGCTCAATGGGAAGAGCACTTGCTGGAAAAGCATGTCCCCTGAGTTCAAATCCTTATCACCCAGATAGAAATCTGAGCATAAGTGTGTAAGTGTGTAACTCAGCCCTGGAGCAGAAGTGGGGGGAGGGGGGACAGAAACAGGAGGATAGAGACAGATGAAAGAACAGGATGTTCAATGTCCTCCTCTGGCCTCTACACATGTGGGTGCTCATATACCCACATACATACAACACACACACACACACACACACACACACACACACGGGGAAGGGGGGAGAAAGTAATAAAAATAATTTTAAAATAACACGAAGCTGAAAATCATTGTAACCCCACAGTTACTGCCAGGACATTTCTGAGGAGTCCTTGGAGGAAGGCTACTATTTAGAGGCTATATCTAGTCTACTCTAAGGTCACTGTCCCAAGGCAGGGGCTGGGGTTCTAGAAGGGTGTGGCCTCCAAAATAACTCAGGCTGCCTGGTTCCCTGGGGCTCACCAAGCAATGAGAGTTATAAAAGCATAGCCCTCGTTTCCTCTGGAGATGAGGGAGGGGCAGGGACACAGGAAGAGGGCAGAGAGATGGGAAAATGGGGTTTCACAGGAAGCTGCCTGGGCCCAGGCTCACTGGGGATTGGTCTTGGGGTTCTGCTGACCCCATTTCCATGTGACTTTGAGCCATTTCATCCTCCTGCAGTGGCCTCTACTTCCTGACTTCAGGACCCTTCTGAAACTGGACTGCTCAGCACAAACTTTACTGCTATCTTTGTTTCTAAGACAGGGTGACACATAGCCAGGGTGGCCTTGAAATAAATAAGGTAGCAAGGGATGAATCTGAGCTTCTGATTCATCTGTCTCTGAGTGCTGGGATTACAGGTGTACAGCACCACTATTGGTTTGAACCCAAGGAATCTGTGGGTGCTAGGCAGTATCCTCAGCCTTTATTATTGTTGTTGTCGTCGGCATCACCATCATCATCATCATCATCATCATCATCATTATCATCTGTAAAGCACACCTCAGTTTACCACTCCTAGGTGTAAGGTCCTGGACATTACAAGACCTTCCTGCTGATGTGTGGCCATCTATCTTCAGAATTGCCTCCTCTTCCCCAGATGAAATGCTATACCCATTAAACTCCTTCTTCCACATGGCTCTAGCCATATTCTAGGAACCTTACTTAAATGGAGTCAGACAGCATCAGTCCCTTAGTGATTAGCCTATTTCACATAGCATAATACTCTCAAGGTTCTTCTTTGCTATATCAAGTGCCAGAATTCCCTAAAGCTGGTGGTGATTTGAAACTTCCCTATCTGGTCACAGAGCCTGGGGCATGGAAAGACAGACAGACAGATAGACAGACAGACAGACAGACAGACAGACAGATTGATTCTCTCTCTCCCTCCCTCCCTCTTCTTTCTCACTCCTCTCCCCAACCTCTCACACACACAGAACCACCCACTACATAAACAAGAAAGATTCAGACTCTTAGAAATGTGCCTAGGGTCATAGCCCATATGAACACCATATGAAAGATACAGCCTCCTGTACAGGTGCGCACAGGTGTGCACAGTAGGGAGGTAAGCAGAACCAGGCTCTCCCAAGGGTGTTCCAGTCAGCTCAACCCATTAAAATGATAGGGCAGGTATGAGTCCCTTGGGACCAGGTCTGAAATTTCCACAGTGGGTAGATCAGGGGACAAGAAGGTGGCCCTAGGCCCTTGGACAGAAGGCTAGGGCCTTGGGACTGGGTGGGCACAGAGACTATGTTATCAGGAAGCACCCACAAGGTAGTCCCTGGACTCAGAGTACCAGCAAGGGTTATATGGATTAGCCCAGAGGTTCTCAACCGTCCTAATGCTGCGACCCCTTCATACAGTTTTTTATGTTGTGCTGAGCCCCAACCATAAAATTATTTTCACTGCTACTTCATAACTGTAATTTTGCTGCTGTTATGAGTCATAATGTAAATATCTGTGTTTTCCTGGTGGTTTTTATGTGACCCCTGTGAAAGGGTCATTTTTCTCCCCCAAAGGTGTCACGACCCACAAGCTGAGAACCTCTGGGCTAGTCCTTTCTAAGATCAAGGACTAAGGGCGAGGGAGACGGGAGGACTCAGAAAGGTTAAGGGGTATGTGTGTCAAACTTTGGGATCTCACCCAACACACACATTTTAGAAGAGTCAAAATGAATTAAATTGAAAATATTTCACTAACTCTCAGATAAAAGTGGGTAGAAAGTGCTGGAGTCAAAAGGCATGCCACACGGGCTAGAGAGATGGCTCAGTGGCTAAGAACAATGGCTCGTTTTGCAGGGGATACAGGTTGAGTTTCCAGTATCTACATGTGGTGGCTCACAAGTATCAGTAACTACAGTTCCAAAGAATTCAACACCTCTTCTGACCCCTTTACACATGTGCACATGTAAGTACCAGACATACATGTGATGTACATATATATATATACACATGTAAGTACCAGACATACATGTGATGTACAGGCAAAACAGCTGTACACATAATTTTTAATCTAAGAAAAAAATAAAACAAACCAAAAAGGCATAGCAACCCCAAGTCTCCAGTGACCCCTGCAGGCTCTGTTTCCACATATACCTGGCTTGGAGCAAGTTTTCAGGTGCAGATGATAGTAAGTAAACAAGAGCCAGCCCTCCCCACCTCCTAGGGCAGGGCTGTGAACTATTTTTTAGGTAAGCATTGGTGAGCCTGCTTGAGACATCTGTCCCCGGTGGAAGAGTTTGCAGTGACAGAGCTGGGGTTTGAACTTGAATCTGCTCTCCATGGTGCCCACATACCCTCAGAATATGGAAACCTCAAAAGTCCAGACCACTGGCGCCTGTGGCCTGACCCCAGCCTTACTATGAGCTCCATGTAGCAGCTGACTGGGGTCTGGGGAGGTGGGGTACAGTCTGGAGCCAGTCCTCCTGCAGAGATGGAACTGTGATTTCATTTAGGAGCCCCAGACAGGCTTGCTCCCCTCCTCCCTCCACTGTCTTCTTAATAAGATGGAAACCATTAACCTACGTTTCACAGGAGAGCTGCTGGGAGAACTGAATTGGCCGGTAAAGCACTTGGAAGGGGCCCAAAGGCTAACACGAGCCCCACTGACCAGCTCTCCCGTGTGCCCCAGGGCCCTGCTATGCACCTGCTGCTGCTGCTGCTGGCAGCCATGGGCTGCAGGTATGAGTGGAGAAGTGAAACTGCAGTGTGTCTGGTCAAGACCTAGCCGAATCTCAGGCTAAGGAACAGGAAGGGTGGAGGTTGGGGGAGTCAGCCTCCTTCTACCCCAGGCACGAGAGGGGAGGAAGTAAGTTCTGGTTTCTGTCCAAAGAATGGAGACTATTCCAGATCAGCCAGGAAGGTGGGGAAGCAGGGAGGGTGTTGGAGCTCTGATGATCTAGGCCTACACTTGCTGCCCATGTACACCTTTAATAGAGGTGGGCATAGGGTCTCCAAGGACTCCTCTAAGATATCTCTGCCTCTGTTGCTCTCCAGATCGAGGACAGACAGGAAGAGCCAAGGCTCTGCCCTTAATTGTTCCTTGCCACCCTCTCCCCAGTACTGCCTTCAAGAGGCCCAAACATTATCTGTAACCCTCCTTACAGATGGAAAAACTGAGGCAAAGACAAGGAAGCAGGGACACAGCTCTGTAACCAGGATCCATGGCTCTAGTCCGTGTAGCAAAACCTAGCCCAAGGGAAGCTGTCTGTCCCAGACCCCTTGGCATCCCTGCTGTCCTGGTGAAGGGTAGGAATGTTTGATCTGCCAGCCAGAACCAGTGGCCTCAGAGATTTTGCTGGCTCAGCAAAGACCTGAAAATGACCCGGCCTTCTGGCACATGGTCCTCTCTTTACCACTGAACTCTGGCTTTACCACTGGCTCTTTTATAAGAAACCCAAAAGCAGCCAGGGGAAGCCTTCCCTCTCAGGAAAGGAGCGGGGAGGCTGCCTGATACTCTGAGGTCACCCTCATTCCCACCTCCGCACACTACATTCCTGCCAGTCACAGTCCTGACTCCTACCCACAGGGAGAGAGTGGCCACTTTGTCCTGCAGAAGACACCTGTAAAACAATGTGACCCGAGTCAGGTGTGGTGGCTTGCACCTGTCATCTCAGTACTCAGGAGGGAGACAGCAATTCAACTCTGTGAGTTTGAGGACCAGCTTGGTGTATATAATGACTTCAAAGCCAGAGCAGTGTATATACTGAGTTCTAGGCCAGCCAGAGACACATAATGAGATTCTGTCTCAGAAGAAAACAAAACAAAACAAAACAAAAAACCAAAACAAAACAAATGCCCACTCAAGACTCCAGAAAATGACTACTCGCTGAAGTCGGACTTTCAAAGCAGCCAGTGTGGTTGGTAGGGCAGGGTGTGGGCATTGGTTCTGGGTGGTTGAGGCCATCCTGCCTCCCAAGTCTCAGAGCTTGGTCCATAATTCTGATCCCTCTCAGTTCCCATCCGGACACACACCCTCCCTCCTAAGCCTGGAGCTGAAGTCCTTGTTTTAGGGTGCTGTGTTTAGCAGTGTTTAGACACTGCTTATCTCCTGCACCAAACTCTTCATCTACACGACAGGACTCAACCTCACAAGGTTGTTAGAAGAATTAAGTAAATTAGTATATCAAAAATTCTCAGAACACAGCCTAATCAAAAACTGTTGGCTGAAATTACTATGGCATAGCCTCTGATGGTGGTGCTAGCCGCCCCTACTTCTAGCTCAGGTCATTTCCAAGGGGCCACAGAAGGTGGATGCCAGGAGGCTCAAATCTGCTGGGTTTTGGATTCTTTTAGGGCTGACAGTGCTTCAACCTAATGGGCACCATGGACTGCTGGGAAATTTCTCACTTTCTCCATAACCACACCAGTTGAGAACAGGGTTTCATTACTCAGGGTAACCAGTCACCGAGGTGCCCATCACCATTCCCCACAGTGAACCCAAAATGAAAGTATTCTTATCCCTGTCACACGGCAGGGAGGGGGTGTTTACAGTGTAAAGACAAGTCAGCTCCTTCTCTAAAGGTAACACAGAAATAACCTGAGCATTTTGAGGTTTTGATAGATGATCTCCCATAGCCCAGGATGGCTTCAAATCCATGTGGAACTGAGGATGGTATGCAACTCGGCATGCTCCTGCTTCCGTCTCCCGGGTACTGGGCCATAATGCTGGGCTCAATGGGTTGTTTTGCTCCGGCATGCTCCTGCCTCCGTCTCCCGGGTACTGGGCCATAATGCTGGGCTCAATGGGTTGTTTTGCTCCGGCATGATCCTGCTTCCGTCTCCCAGGTACTGGGCCATAATGCTGGGCTCAATGGGTTGTTTTGCTCCGGCATGCTCCTGCTTCCGTCTCCCGGGTACTGGGCCCTAATGCTGGGCTCAATGGGTTGTTTTGCTCCGGCATGCTCCTGCTTCCGTCTCCCGGGTACTGGGCCCTAATGCTGGGCTCAATGGGTTGTTTTGCTCCTTTGTTAAAAATTTCACTCCTGGGGATTGAACCCAGGGCCTTGAGCATACTTAGCCAGCACTCTACTACTTAGCCATATCCTCAGCTTACAGAGCTAATTCTAATGTCCCCTACTAGTGTCCCTGTTAGTATTCACATATCTCAAACCTTCCACCCTGGCTACATTCAAGTGTAACTAGAGCCAAGTTACACTATTACTTGTTCTGAACTTTCTCCCCAAGGAGAGGGCAGGCTTACCTTAACTTGCTTACCTTAACTTGTTTACCTTACCTTAAAGCCTTTGCTCTTCTAAAAGGTGATTTTATTTGTATGTGAATATGTGTGTGTTGGGGGGAATATATCTGCATAAATGACAGTGCACACAGAGGCCAGAGTTGGTGGCTTTCCTGAAGCCTGAGTTACAAAGGGGTTGTGACCCACCCAATATAGGTGCTGGGAACGGAACTTAGATACTCTGTAAGAGCAGCATGAATTCAACCTCTGAGCCATCTCTCTAGCCCCAATGATCCTTTTATTTGAAGACAAAGTCCTATGTGTCCCAGGCTGGGCTCAAACTTGCCTTATACTTAAGGTGACCTTGAGCTCCACATCCTCTGTGTCTACCTCATAATTGCAGGGATTACAAGTGGATGCCACCACAACCACGTTTAAGCAGCATTAGGGATGGAACCTAGGGCATCAAGAACACTAAGGCAGTCTACCAATTAAGTTCTATCCCGCCCTTTTGAGATCCTTTTAAACATACATCAGACCCCTTTGGTTTCCCTGCTCTGCCCTCCTGGGATCTCCTCCTTCTTTAGAATAAACCAAAGTCCTTCTAAGAACAAAAATACCTGGTGAGCTTGGCTGTTTTCTGACTCCCCTCCCTGTGACTGCTCTCCAGCACAGCCATGCTCTGTTCCTTAGGTATGGGTGGTATGGTCCCACCTCTGAGCCTTGGCTTGAGCTGATGCATCTGTCGGACACTCCTGCCCTGAAAACGTTTTGTTCACAGCTGCATCTGCAGAGGCAGGGGGTGAGGAGCCTACAGGAGATATTCATGGATGGGTTCAGGGAATCCCATTACTGAGGAACCAACATGGGGCAGAGTGTGGCTGTGCCTTCAAATCCCACACCTGCCACTGTTTCAAGTTACGCTGTTTCTTTGAATTTCTTTTCTCATCTGTAAAGTGGGATAACAGTAGTAAACTGCCTCACTGGTAGATATCCTGAGGATTAAGAAACAGTATCAGTAGCAAGCAGTGATTTAGAATCTAGCACATAGTATGTGGCTGGTATATGGCTCTCACATATTTATGACCAGCAGGGGCTGGACCTCTCTGGCTGCCTCTTCTCATCTCAGGGTTGCCTATGACTCTTAGACAAACCTGGCCCAGGGCCCAGAGTACTCTCCCTAGGGCACAGGCTCTGTATCCCAGGATGGCCACAAGCTGACTTCACGGCACAAGAACTCTGGGAATTTCCTGGCAGGAAAGCTTCTGTTGCCTGGACATGAAAACAGCTGATGGGTGGCTGGGCTGATGCAAGTGGGCAGCCACATCCCACCCCTAACGGAGCTTCAGGATCTGGGATGGGATACCTGGCATCTAGACTTGACCACATGGGGCACTGGACTGGTTCAACTCCTAGTAATCCGTGTGGGTCCATCACAGACAAAGGCTAGGGTCTTCTGAACCTAGACCCCTCCCAGCCCTTGGACTTGAGTATACCAGGTATTTTTAGCAACTCTACCCCAACGTCTGGGGCCTATAGCAATCTTTTCCTATTACAGGCAGAGTCAGAGATAGACAAGCTCGCCCAGAAAAGGCTTGGGAGTGCTATGACTGTCCCACTACACTCTCCAGTCTGCATACATATACTCTAAAGAGCAGTTACTGAACAAATAACTACGACACAGCAGCATGGTTGAGAAGGTGTGGTCCTGCCCTTGGCTGGCTTGCTATGTAGCCTAGCTCTTCCCACCTGACTGGAGAGGAAGCTAAGGTTCAGAGGAATTACCTCTGAGTGCCTTCAATGGCAGAGCTAGAACCCTGCTACAAGATGCAGAGTGCTGTTTTCCTAATAGACCTTACTGGCTGTGAATCAAAATGGTGGCTTGGAGCAAAAGCATTAGATGGAGGTCTTAGGGCACTGAGCTAAATATAAAGTTAGGAATCCCATGTAGGAGGGGCCCCCTGGCTGGCCCTGAGCAAGAAAAAGCAGTCAGTGCTCTCTCTTGTCCTCTTCTCCTGCCCAGCATCCTGTCCTACGCTACAACACGATCCTCACAGGGCTGCCAGGGCTCAGTGGGAGGGGCTGTGGCACCTCATGCCCATCATGCTCTGGTAAAAAGAAGGAAGGCACATGCATACACACACACACACACACACACACATACTGGCCCACAGGTTGATGATTTTTCAGGAACTGTCTCATTCTTATCCCTCTCAGTTGCCTGGAGTGAATCCAGGAGGAGAGGGACAGTGACAGTCCTGGGACACAGAGAATCACCTCTGCTACCACCAAGTTCTTCCACTAGAGAATCATTCCCTCCAGTCTTAAAAGACCTTCCGGGTACCCAATGTGACTAACCTACTATTTTGGATAGTCGAGGGCAGAGCACCATGGCCTAGACCTTTGTCCATGGAGTGGGACTGAAGGAGGAAGGGTCTGGGAAATTGCTTCACCACTGGGCTCTAGCCAGATAGTCCTTCAGGCCAGTTGCATCCCTTCTCGTCTAGACACGGACTGAGAATGGGAAGCCAGAGTCCCCAGGGGCTAGTCAATGACTGCGGTGACTGTGCTTCCCTTGGAGGCCCACCCAGCCTGGCAAAGTCTTCCCACGTGTAGCTGCCAGCCCAGCAGAGGTGAGTCACTGGCCCTCAGAACAGTCCACACAAGTGCTGGATAAGCCACAGACCTCCAGGCCCTGCCCAAGCTCTGCTGCCCAGCCCCCAGTCTCTGATGGCACATTGCTATCGCTTAGGGACCCAGCCCTGCCCCTGGCTCTTGGAAACACCAGATAAAATAGTCTGTAAGACTCAGAGCAGAAATGAAACCCTCAGTACAACAGTGAGGGTACTTACCTGGGGCAGAATCTGCCCCGCATGGCACACCCACCTCTGTGGGCCCATCCTTTCCTGAGACCTATTTATTGCACAGACTGACCCAAACAGCCCATCCTCCGTGCAAGAGGAGGCTCCATCTCAACTCTGGAGCCAGGGAGTAGGGGTCAAAGGTCAGAAAGAACAAAAAGGATGCTAAGGTCCGCAGGTGGAATGATACTCCAAGCCTATGAGCCACATCTCTCTCCCCACCGCTAGTGCCAGGCTCCACCCCGCCGGCTGTGGGTTAGCTTACCGTGGCGTCCTCCGCACCGTGGTGGCCGATGAGGCGGCTACCCCCTGGGTGCCGCTGTGCCCAACGACTGATGTCGTAGACACGGCGCTCGATGACCAGCCACTTGTCGCCTGGTAGGTCATGCTGGCGGATCTGCTCCCAGCGGAAGATGGGCAGGGGCGCCCCCAGCGGTGCAGGCCCCTCCCGCGGCCCGGGTCCCCCGCCGGGCTCCCCGACGCCACCCATTGCTGCTGTACACAAGTCCTCCGGACCCCGGTACGTGACCGAGGTCTAAGAGAAACACCGAGGGAGATGAGGTCGAAATCAGGGGTCTTCCTCCTCCACCGCCCGCCCCACCGGCCCCGCCCTACCGCTGCGGCCGCCGTACGAGCGTGCGCCTGCCCGGCTCTCCGCGCAGGGAACTTTTCCCTCCCTTATAACCGCGCTGACAGCGCTCGCCTCGCCCGCCCCTCGTCCCGGCCCCCGCGCTGGCCAGTCCCGCTCTCGCTCCAATCCAGGCGCGGCGCCTCCACATCTATTGGCTGCCTGGGGAGGGCGGTGTCGAGAAGGGGTTCGCCCCACCCTCGAGGGCCTGGGGCCACCACGCCCGGCCCTGCCCCCGGGGCACTGTCCCGCCCCCCCAGTTTCTCGGACTCTCGGCTCAACCGAGAAGGCGGGGGATGGGGACCCAGCGCGCACGGGAGTCCTGCAGGACGCAGGACTGTGCCCAGGCACACCCGCAGGGGCCCGAAATGAGCCCAAGTCTGAGCCCTGAAAAGCTGAGAAATGTAGTTAAGGACGTCACCGGTCTTTAACCATGCATCCCAGGTGGCTAGAAATGAGGACACTACCTTGGGGTGACTGTCAACAGCCTCCAAACAATGGACCTTATCCCCCAGTAAACCCTCAACATCCACACAAGGAAGCCATCTAAAGCAATCTGCTGGAGCAGATGGCCTCTTCTCCTGGCTGCACGCAGGATTGGGGATGCCCAGGTTGGCCACTGGAGGAGGAGCAGACGACACTGCTGCGTGGAGGTCTGCCGTTCAGGAGATGAAAGAATGATCCAGTCTGCAATGGGTGGCTTGATTGTTACCACCTCCCAGTTCTCCCCCTTCATGGTATCACATTTTTGACTTACTAAATTCAAATCCTCTTGAGAGTGTAAATAAGTTTCCCAATTGTACGATGTTACTTTGAGACAGACATCAGTTCCTTCAAAGTTAAAAGCTTTCACAACTGGCAAACTTGAAGGTCCATCAAAACTTCCTTGCGGGCTAGTTAAAACAGACTCCCGCATACCACCCTACTGTGACTCAGGGCAGAAAGGTGAGATAGACCTACCTGTTGATGGGAGCAAATCTTTTCAGAACCTTAAAGTGTATTTTTTCCAATATGCAAACATTTCCTCTTGGTCTACCTAAGGATTTGTGGGTGACCTGACCTCTAAGGCACCCCTGTGGATACCAAAATCTTGCCTACATAAAACAGTATATGCATGTAACCTTCACACATCCCCTCGTACACTTTAAGCCATCTCTGAATTCCTCATAATGTCTAATGTGATGTAAATGCTCTATAAATAATTGTTCACTGCATTGTTTAGGGAACAATAAGACTAAAAAAAAAGGCTGAAAGCATTCACTCCAGATGCAACTATTACAGGCCTAAATACACAGGACAAGGAGGAAAACAGAGGCGAGCAACACTCTAAAGAATGTGGGCAAGATACCTGGGACCTGTGAGATGAGGAGAGGTGACATCAGGGACAGCCTACCTACACACTGCCTCCTTCACATGGAGAGTGAGGAGGGTGTCACAGTCCAGTCTTACATTTTGGAAACTTCCAGAATTATTTTCACGAACATGTCTAATCTACTGCTGTTGCGTCTTAGGCTGCAGAACTCAGAGAGAAGGAAAATCCATAACATGTGTATCACAGGCAGACCAGAGCTTGAAGAAAGGAGCCTCTTGGTTCTCTCTAGTTTGAGGAACTCTTGCTTTGCTTAGCCAGGACTAACAAGCCCAAGATGTTGCCACAAACAGGAGCTGTTCAATCCCTTTCTATGAAGGCTCTTCAAAATCCTGGATCATGTTTTCTTCTGCACACCTGAGGATACAGGAGCCTTGGCCAAAGAGGATGGCAGGTACTGCTGCCCCCACATGGTCACAGTGAGGACTAGGATAGAGAAAGCCTACTCTTCCCAGGGAATACACCTCTTGTATCCACACTTGGAAGCCAATAGGGTGTGGTCCTTGATTCATTCTCACACCTCTCAGTAAGATGTGGCTGGCTCAAGGGCCATTCAAGGGTTCCTTCCCTGGGATCTTGGCCTCAGGTATGGGAGGCAGTTAGGGGTGGACACCAAAGTGGAGGCTGGGCAGACTGGGGAGATAAACCAAGGATAAGGCCCTAACCATGCTGCCCTCTCTGACCCATTTCAGTCCAGCATGGAGTCTACAGGTGGTATGAGACTCTTTCCACCTGTATCTAGCTGTTGTGTTCCCATAAAGCCTAAACTATGAGTAACCTCTCTCCACCTCCCATTTTAGTTCTCTGTAGGTCTAAGAGAGAGCTTCCCACTTTAGTTCTCTGTAGGTCTAAGGGTCATCCTTAGCTCTCTCTCTCTCTCTCTCTCTCTCTCTCTCTCTCATCTCTGACCCCAGAGAACTTGCAACTTGTAGGGAGGGAGTCAGGGGTTAGGGGAACTTGAGTCTCCATTGTCCGTCCCCAAATCCCCAAATCCAGGCAGCTGAGGCCTCTCAGACCACTTGGAAAGGGAGAGGCATCACTCGACATTCCTGAGCTGCCTGCCATTGGATCGCTGCCAGGGTGTGCGAGTGTAAGAGGGAGAGGGAAGCCAGCCACATGAAGTCCTTTGGGGCAGGGGGCAAGCTTGAGGTTTGAGAGTCCCCTGGAATGCTTTGAATACAGCTCCTTACCTGTCCCAGCTGGATTCTTTACTGTTGTAAGCTTCCACCCAAGCCTCTGGTTGGAAGCCTTGAAATCACCACCCCCTACAGAGCCACCAGCTACTGTCCTGGAGCCAAGAGATGTTTGTACAGTGCCAGGGAGGCTCAACAAGCTGGATAAGCAAGCATTGGCTTTAGGAAAAAGCTCCGAAGCCACCAAGAAAGAGCAGTCCTGGAGCTCAGGCAGCAGAAGCACAAAAAAGGGGCACAAGTCAGAGCTCTAGGGTTTGGCTTGAGTCACAGACCTCATCATGAGTTTGGTTGTTAGTTATCAACTCTTCTGAGAAAGGAGGGGCAGAGGCCACGGGCACCACAGGATTATGTAAAGGTTGTTTGAAACTACTTAGGCCAGCAACGACAAGCCTATCGGCAACTTCAGTGGAACGCAGCTTCTTAGAGCACCCTTGGTAAGAGCAGGACACACAGAAATGTACAGTGAAGGTGAGAAATCACTACTCAGGACACAGATCAAAGTCCAGGGAGCAAATACCTCATGTCTCTTAGAATAAAGTTACTACCAAAACCAGTAAAACAATTTTGGCCAGGAGGCAGAAAAGTTGGAACCCTGGGGTATTGTTGGTAGAACTATGAAATGGTACAGCCACCATGAAAAAAGTATGGAGGGTCCTCTAAAAAAACAACAACAACAACAACAACAACAACAACAAAACCCTACCATATGAGCAAATTTACTAATGGTCATTTATTCAAAGGACTCTATGCAGGGTCTCCAAGAGAGATTTGCATACACATTAACAGGTACCAATAACTCGTGTCTGTCTCCAATTAATGGATAGACACAGTGAGGTGTTACACACAAATCAGAATATTACTAAGGCTTAAAAGGAAATCCTGTCATCTTACAACATGGATGGATATTGACATTGCATTCAGTGAAAGAAGCCAGTCACTAGAAGATGAGTATGCTGATTCCATTTACAGCAAATCTCCAGAGGAGTCAGATTCACAGAGGAAGCAAAGGGTGGAATGCTGATGTCCACGGTCTAGGGGCAGGAGAAATAGGGAATTGTTCAATGGGCATAGCATTTGTTTTGCAAGATGCAAAATGTTTGTAGCTTGGTTTCATGGCAGTGTGAGTGTGCCTAGCTAGCACAAGTATAATTCTACACTTTAAAATGGATAAGATTACTTTTTTTAATAAGTATGGCAGAGATTGCTTCGTGGGTAAAGCACCTCCTGTGAAAGTCTGATGACCTGAGACCAGAACCACAGAAATCTTATAAAGCTTGATCCAGTAGTCCATGCCTGTAATCCCTATGCTCCTAGTGGGAAGGTGGGAAGCAGAGACGGCAGAATTCCCAGAAGCTAGCCTGACCTATGCATCAAGGGACAATGAGAGAGACTTCCTCAAACAAGGGGGAAGATGAGGACCGAGACAATATAAGAGTTGTCTTCTGGCTTGTGAACCATGGCACATATGCATTCACACGTGCACAGCTCACAAACACCAAATGCATGCATTGTATGAATGAGTGAATGAGGGAAGATTGTGTGTGTCTGTGTGGGAAGAATAATAATCCCAATTCATAACTGAGAAAAGCAACTTGCTCCAGGGTCACAGCCCTGGCAGGATTCAAATCAGGGCAGGTTTGGCAGAGGGTGAAGTGAGATACCTCAGGTGTTGCACCAAGATGGTAAAGTGAGATATCTCAGGGTCCTGCACCAGGTAAATGTGCTTACTTATGTTTGATACCTCCATGCCTAGAAGCCAGACTCATATGTGCCAAGACTTCATAGAAACCCAAATAGATTATCTAGAAAATTTAAGAACATCTGGTGTGGCAGTTAACCTCCCAAGTCAGCCCCCAGAGTTAAAGCCCTGAGCTACTTCCAGGGTAGGGCAGAGGAAACCTAGGCTACAATTCCATCCTTGTCTCAGTTGCTTTAGTTTTGTGTGTTTGGTTCTGGGGACCAAACCTCAGGCCTTGAATTAAGCACTCTAGCACTGATCTACACACACCCCCTTCTGCATCAATTAAAGAGGGAAAAAACCTACACTCACTGAAAGTGTTCAGTATAAAAACACAAAAACAAACAAACAAACAAAAAACCACCAAGAGGTGGGTTAATACTACAGGTTCCAGACACTTAGGACCCCTTTGTGACTTTTTTTTTTTTTTTATGGAGCAGGAGAATGAACCTAGCCAGGGCCTTGTGCTTGCTCTAGGCAAGCCTCTATCACTGAGGTAAATAAACCCAACCTCAGGACCTCTTTGTGTTCTCCAGTGCCTCTATCCATTTACATGAGGGATAATAGCATGTTTTAACATTGCTAAGAGACTGGAATAATGGGTTCACAGAGAGGCCTGTGAGCTATGACTAGTGCTTAGATATTAATTGCTACTAGCAGGGTGTGGCTGTGTTGATGGCCTCACCTGGGATCTGATCATGGCCAACGCTCTGGCTCTGTACAATCAGGACAAGTCAGTCAGGGGAGTAAGGTCCTCTGTGGGCCTCTGGGTGTTTCCTGGTAGCTTTGTGGTCCTGCATATGGCTGGGCCCAGAACCCAGAAGTTAAGACTGATTAAAGTGCTCAGGCTTTCATCCACTCTTGTTTCCAGGTGAACAAGGGTTGACATAGCAGGGGATGCCATGGGGATCCCACACAGCACACCAAGTCCTTCCCTGACATCCTTTGCTTTTTACTTCCCTCCATCCAGTAACCTGGATGTAGATGTATTACTGGTATGCATATTATGGCCAATGTCCAGCAGAGATAGAGGAAAGCCCAGTATTAGTTAGTGAATGAGTGGATACGACAGGGTCTGATCAGTGACCAGGTGTCTATGGGGGCTGGGGACACAGCAAAGGATTCCAGTCATAGTGGAGCAGGAAGGAGATGTAAGAACACAGAGGGGGAGTGGAGGCAGCCAAGTACTGGGAACAAGTTACTGTCCAGAGAACATGTGAAGGCAGAGGACCTTGGCAGAGCTTGGGCCAGCCCCCAGCTGATCTACCATCTGAGTACACCTGGGCCTCAGACCAATAGAGAAGTTTACGTGGGCTACTGACAACCTCTGCCCCAACGAGAATCTGCTGCACCTTCCTTTCAAGAAGGCACAAAGCCCTACTGGCTGGGCAGAGGCAGGAACCACAAGACATCTCTCTCCTCATTCCTACTCTGAGGTCTCTCAGGATCCCGGTTACCCCCATCTCCACTTGTGCCTGCCATGCCTGGCACTTCTGTCGTTCCCATCTGTCCTGTGACAGGTGGTATCCATCAGCCCCAGGAAGCCTGGGTGTTTTGACTCCAGGCTTCTAGTAGACTTAGGGTCATCTTTAAGGGCTTTGTGGGGGGGGGGGATTCACAGATCAGAGATAAACTCTCAAGAGAGTGGTCAACTCATTCCAATCCCGCATAGCCTCGTGAAAAGCTAAGGACAACTTCAACAGTCTTCCCTACAGCAAGAAAGTGGTGGTAGCCATGGGGGTAGCTTCAGGATTTGGGTTTAATCCCAAGCACGAGGCCAGTTAGAAAAGGATTTGATTTCATTCCGTCAGATGCCCAAGCCCTGGCCAGAGCCCCAGGGCACAGGAGTGAAGGCCACTGCCACCCAGCCCCTACCAACAAAGCCTCCCTTTATTAAATAGAGATCGTGTTACATTCCATTTGAAGGAAATAGGGGCGTGGTGAGGGATATGTCCAGGTTGGATCCCCCCGCCCCCACAACTCCAGTCCAGTTCCCAGTGGGCTATGATGGATAAGGCAGAGTCCATGTCCTGCTTGGCCCAGCCTCTCCATCCTGTCCCACATACAAGGCCCCTGAAGTCTGAATGGCTGCCCAGGGTTACGTCCTGAGGCTCCCCTGGTGGCATACTTTGGGAAGAAAGGGTCCAGACTTCCTGGCAACTTTAGGAACAGGACCTCCTGGAAATGGTGTTGAAGTGGAGAGGAAGGGGAGAGGGAGGCCTCTATGAAGAAGAATGAAGGAAGGATCTTGGACTCACCTTCAGAGCACTTTGGGGCAGTTATCCCCTCCACCTTGTTCAGATTGGAGACATTTGCCCTACCACTGGGGCAGTCTAATGAGGCCACTTGGAAACAGGGTGAGAAATGGCCACAAGGGGGTGCTGGTGTCCCAGGGCTTAGAGGCTGGGGTAGAGCATACCCTGGAAATCCAGCCACCCTAGAACAGTCCCTTTCTGAAGACGTGGCAGCAAGAGAGCATTGGTAAGCAGCAGGGGATTGTAGTGGGGGTACTGGCTACTCAAGGGTCCTCTCCCCAGGGCCGAGCTCCTTGCTCCAAGCACCTTGGTCTTTGGTGCTTTCTTGAGATTCTCTTGTTGGCTACAGAGCTCAGTGGGCAAGAGGGTCATCTCATGAAGTCCAGGCCAGGCTGTCCTTTTGTCTGTCTCAGGATGGATGGGTGGTACTGGCTCAGAACTGTCTCTACAGCCTGGTTGTTTATCTGTCCTTTCAGCTTCTGGCTCAGAGCTGGCTCCAGGATTTCTTGTCTGTCTGTCCCAAAGCAGCTGTTTGCTCTAGCTCAGAGCTTACTTCAGGCCTGGGGCCATGCCCTAGGCCTCCTGGGGGAAGAAGCCAAGCTTGGCTAGTGACATGCCCTTCCGCAGCCTCATGATCTCCCAGAACATCGGCTCAGCTGCAGACAGAGAAGACAGTTCATGGTTACTTCACACAACTGCCCTGGTCTTCTCTCCGGTTTGGGGCAGTAATGTGAGAGACCCCTCAGCCTGGTCAGACATTCATGCACTGCACACAATTGTTTTAATGGGCTTAACTACACTTCTTCAGTTGCAAATGTTTTCCCACCCTGACCCCAGAGCAGTGAGCAGGGCCCAGGGTCCCAGTCCCTGGGTCTGGAGACGGGCCCTTTAAGCAAGGACTCAGGAGGTAGGAGAGCCATTTCTGGAGGGCATGAAGAAGTAGGCAAGAGTCACAGCAGAGACCCATCATAAAGAACTGTGAATGTCAAAGCGAGTAACAGGAATGCTGTCTTTGCTGCCATAGAGAGATTTCTATGCAGAAGAAAAAGCAGCGTGACCAGTGATGTGGAAGGTTCACTGCTCCAGTGAGGCAGAACCCAGCACCAAGGAGGATCAGGTTAACTTTGTTAACCTACAATGTTCCCTTTTTCTGGTCTTCTACTGGAGGAACCAACCCTAGATTCCTCCTGCCTCTGCTGCTGCTGACAAGTAGACTGGGAAGGCCAGTTCTGCCCTCTCTCCCTCCCTTGGGCACTATTCCTTGAAAAGACCATTAGGGGGCACTCACCATCCTGCCGAACCAGACCTTGCTGGATGTAGCGAATGTAGGTGAAGAAGTTGCATACTGCAGTGATCTGTGGGCAGAATGGAGAGGGTGTGACCCACCAGGATTCCGCATACTCTAGGGGCCCCTCTGAAAGCCACTGTAGACCCTATTCCATAACAATAAGTCCCAGGTACCTGGCAGAGCCAGGGGATGCTCTCTGACTCTACCAGAGTTCTGCTTCCCAGGTTTAATTAGCAACAGCAAGACTCCCACTGTTCCTAAGAATTCCTGCCACAGCTGCCTGTTGGCAGGGCAGTCAGTGAGACACAGACACTCACCGTGCCCATTTTACCTGTGAGCATGGAGTGAGAAAGTGGCCAAGCTGGCAGATGGAATCAGGCACCCTGCACTAACAGCCAAGCTCAGTCCTCTGTGGACCTGCTCCTTTGGAGCAAGGAGGTCTGGGCTCGCCAGACATAAACTAGGTGCCATGTGTAATTCCAGGAAAAGCAATTAGAGTCACTTCCCTGAACTGCCTTGGTCCAGACTTGAGGACCAAGAATGGCTAGAGAGGCCTGTTGCCAAGCTCTAGTGACCCTTCACTGGCATAGCCGCAAAAACTCTTAGACAAGAGGGGGTCTGTTGCTATCCTGCCCAGCGGCCATCCCCAGGCCTGACCCCTTCTCCCAGCTTCTGAGGATTTAGGCTACATTGAGCCCATGGTGCCCATTTTGTGTAGGGAACGCAGGCCAGCTCTTTGGCTAGGATGGAGGCAGCTCTGTGCTTGGGACTCTCTCTGGATCTAGCTGAAGCTAAGGCCAGTCTTGGCTTGCCCCCAACCCCACTTTCCCTGCCCTCATCCTGCTTCCCTCCCTCCACTGGGAAGTTTCAGAAATGTCCATGCAGGCTCTACATCTAAAGAACTAGTGAGGATGGTAGGTAGCAGGCAGAAGACCCACAGGAGCCCCTACCCAGGATTCTGGGGTAGGAAAGCCCTACATGTGAGGTACCCAGAGACTGGTGAGTGAAAGAAGAGGGGTGGTGCTCTTGCCAGTCCCCCAAACTCGGAACTTGCCAGGAAGCCAGAGAGGGTGCAGAGAGCTGGAACTGGGGGAAGGCTACCCAAGCAGGGTAGTGTGAGAAAGGAGAGGAGCACCAGCCAGGTGTGGCTGAGCCTGGTGCTGGGAAGGGGAAGCAAGGCTGGGGTGTAGGGAGGAGGGATGGGAGGACAGCTGGCACAACGCAGTTGCCTGGTCAGTAGCTGGCAGCAGACAGAGTGGTAGAGTTTCTCCCCGGGGCTGTGTTCTCTGCCAACACCTCGGTGTCTCTAAGCAAGGATTATATACCAAACCATTAGACCCTCCTCAGCTCGGTCTCTTCCACTACACAGCTTTGCCCAGCACAAAGGTGATGGATGGCTGACTCACCCTGGCCCGGGAGGACGGTGAGATGTAATAGTGGCTGTCAGAGTCCCCCAGGCGGATTCGATGGTGGCAGGTACGTGCCAGGCCACTCAGGGCACATGTGCTGCGGAGAACAGAGGAAGTGTAAGGTGCTGAATGAGGGTCACAGATGCAGGGGATGTGTCCTAACTAGAGGATGTATGGAGAGCAAGCACAACACAGCACAGCACAGCACACACAGCACAGCACAGCACAGCACAGCACAGCACAGCACAGCACAGCACAGCCAGCACAGCACAGCACAGCACAGCACACACAGCACAGCACAGCCAGCACAGCACAGCACAGCACAGCACAGCACAGCACAGCACAGCACAGGACAGCACACACAGCACAGCACAGCACAGCACAGCACAGCATAGCAGGCAGGAGGGCCTGGCCTTCCCGCTCCCATCTTCCAAAGGTGCCCAGTGTCAAACAAAGAGGTAGGGGAAGGGCAAAAGTCTTCAGGATAAACCTTAAATGCAGATGGAACCATGCCCAGACCCCATTCTTTCCCCAGATAGGCAGGGAGCTTGGTCAACCTCATGCCAGGTATATGAGAGCCTCACCTCCCACAGCCTTGAAACCCCCCCCCCACCTCATTACTGGGGTCTTTATGCCCAATCACTTCTTTCTCTAACTGAATTCTTGTCTGACTGCCTCTCACATCCCCACACCAGACTTTTTCATCTAGCCATGTGTTGTCCCCTTCTCACCAAGTCTCACAAGAATCCCTTTCCCATGTCGTCATCTCTTCCCCCAATCAGGCCGAGGAAACCCGGTTAGCACCGTCAGCTACCCATATATATAGGCTTCAGTCTTCCTGAGATCCCATCTTCCAGACTCCTGTTTCCAAATCTTGCTCCTCCACAGCCCCCCCAACCCCCCGCCTCCATGATGAACTCTCCTGGCTCCCACCCCTATGCCTGTACTTGGTCACCATGTCCCCAGACTACTCGTCCCTTTAGCTTGGATTCCCTCAGCTCTTTCCAACCACTCTCTCTTTTCCCTCACTCCTTTCTTCTCTACATTATAGCCAGGCGCTTCTCCAAAGGCCACATTGAACCCCTCATTTTTCCCTGTGGCTTCCAGATCACCCTGGAAGTAGTTACAGTATCCCAGGTAAAGGACAATTAATAGTGTTTGTTGTCTCTTCCTTGACTGTGAGGCTGAATGGACCAGAGAACTCTCTTTTAAGGAAGCATCTGCTGGTAGCCCCTAATAGACCATCCCAGTAAGTTGGTGCCCTACCTTGCAGAGGCTCTGGCCTCAAGCAACCCTCTCCAGACTCGGCCCCAGATCCCTGCTCCATGGCTATGCCCTGACTCTGAAGTGTTGCAAATCCCGCTTCCCTGGTTTTCACTCATTCTTTTCCCTCTGCCTATCTATAAAGCTGGCTCAAATGTTCCCTCGGAGTGGCCAGGCTTCCTATGTGGAACCAGCCCCACTGAACAAGCTCTGGAATGCCAAAGGGGAGAACCTGCCTGGTCTTCAGTCCACCTTAACTTCTTACTTCTGCTACTACCTCTGCTCGGAGCTGGCTGTGCAACATGCAGGATAAGATGCCAGGGCTGTTATTTATTGGCAGGAGATAGAGCCAGCTACTAGCAATCACATATTTGCCAATCAGAGCCCAGTATCTCTCTGGGACAGAAGAGGAGTGAGAGGGAGCAAGGATGACTGGTTACAGCTAGAAGACACCCCAGCTGGCAGCAGGAATCTTTGTCAAAGATAATTCCTGCTCCTACATGGGGACAGTGGTGACTACTTCTCCCTTGTAGCTCAACATTTTTATTTTTTAAGCAGGGTTTTATGTAGGCCAGGCTTTTCTTGAATTTGCTATGTAACCAAGAATGACCTTCAACTTCTGATCTCCCTGCCTCTACCTCCCAAGTGCTGGGATCACAGGTGTATGTCATCATACTTGGTTTTACGTGGTGCTGGAGACAGATTCCATGGCTTTGTGCATGCTAGTCAAGGACTTTACTAAGCCATATCCCCCAGACCCAGTCCATCTCTTTGGAGTCCCTGGGTTAGGTCATGAACCCTGGGAGACAGTCACCCTGAATGTTGCAGCCCCTACCCACCCTGAGGCTCTCTATCCATCTAGGGGGCCCAAGACTCAGGCTCATATCCCAGCCCCCCCAGGGAGCTGCCCAAGGCTCCATGCTGGATTTCCCATGTGGGCAGGAAGGGACCTAGGACACTAAGCTTACTTGGTGCTGTTACACTCAACAGTGGGCAACTTCACAGCAGGCAGTGTCTGTGAAGCCACGGGCTCAATGGTGAGTGTGTTGTCCTCCACAGCAGTCCGAACCAGAGCGGAGAGCTGTGACAAATCAGGGAAGAGATGTGAGATGCTGGTTGACAGGGAACTACTGGGCTGGGTCCCCCAGCTACCACTCTCAGCCCGCCTCACCTCCTGCACTGTGAAGTCAAGGCAAGGGCCCACGTCCTCCCGGTACACCCTTTCTAGGAAGGGGCAGTTCTTATCCAGGGTAGGTGAAGCCCTCCAAGCCTGGAACTCTGCAAACAGCGTCGTATCCACCTGGAGGAGAGGGGAGCCAAGTGGGGGCAGTCAGGGAATGAGGGTGAGCACGCCAGAGAAAGCAGAGCTGATGGAGAGAAGAGCAGGGAGATGCAGGAGGGCTCAGTGGACCATCAGGTCTGTCCTCAGCAGCCATGCAGGGGAACAGAGTCCAGGCAAAGAAGAGGTCCTGTCTGCCCTTTGCACCAAAGAATTCTGAACAACACAGTTTGTGTCTGGGTGCACATTAAGTTTCTTGGCACTGCGATTTTACAGACTTGGATCCAAGGCCTTGGCCTGAATGCTGCTACTGACTCCTTTTGGAAGAAACATCAAGAGCAAGCCTGTGAGAACCTGTGGGTCCCCATAGGAACCCGCAGGTCTCCCTCTATGTCCAAGATGCATATATAGGAAACATGCACTCAGAAGAGAACATTTCACAGGTTTCCCTGCTGCCCACTGGAAGGGGCAACAATGGCCTGCCCTGGGCTGCATGCACAGTGAGTGAAGCCCAGAGGGGAGAGAGAGGGTGGCCCCCAAAGGAGCCATTACCTGTTGGGAAAAGGAGAGAGAGGTATCGGAGTTGGGGGTCGTAGGCGGCTCCCCAGATGGGAGCTGCCAGGTCGGCTCGTAGGTGAGGTGGATGGCCTTGCTGGGGATCACGCACAGGAGCAGGGAGAGTAGAGGGGGCAGCCCAGGCTGGGCCAGGGGACGGGTGGACAGATGGACAGACAGACAGACAGACAGACAGACAGACAGACAGACAGAGACAGACAGGAGGAAGGAGGAGATGTCAGTGTCCAATGGGAAGCTCGGTGCTCAGAAGGGGACTGAAAGGACTTGCTTGCTCTTCCTTCCTAGAAGCTCAGGAGACAGATGAAGAAAGTTCTGAGCTAGGATGGGCTTGAGCAAGAGTCCTGGAAGCTGAGTATCACCCCATGTCTCCCCGGTGATCCTCTGATACTAAAAAGGCTGGCTTTTTAGTGTCTATACAACTCCTCACCCTAAGGAAAGCATGGTATGTGGTGTGTGAAGTGATGGAAATTCTACCCAATGTCCTATGGTCATGTCAGTCCAGCCTGGACCAAGCCTCCCTCCCTCCATTTCCTGTTGAGGCAGGAGAGAGACATTTGTCTAAGGCCATAGCTGCTTGCATCACAGCCAAGGACCCTGGAATACACACATGTCACAGTGTGGTCTTAGACCTTAAGACTGTAGTCACGGACTAGTGAGATGGCTCAGCGGCTAAGAGCACTGACCGCTCTTCCAGAGGTCATAAGTTCAATTCCCAGCAACCACATGGTGGCTCACAACCATCTGTAACAGGATCTGATGCCCTCTTCTGGTGTGTCTGAAGTCAGCAACAGTGTATTCATACATAAGAATAAATAAATAAATCTTAAAAAAAAAAAAAAAAGAACTGTAGTCACAAAACACCAGGTAGCCCCTCTCTAGAAGTCCAATGGCACCTATCACTCAACACAGAAAGTGCACTTCTGAAGAGGTGTCCTTCGGGTTCTAACAGCCTCAAATTGAAAGATTATCACCTCCTGCTTGGTATCAGCCTGCCCAGCCTGTGTGGTTCAAGGGAATCCTGAAGCCCAGAGAGAAAAGAAAGAGGTGGTAGGTTCCACAGGAGGGGTGAGGATAGCTTTTTCAGGATGCTGACTTGGCTGGTTTAACATGACCAACCCTCCCGATTGTAAGCCCACTATTGTGGCTTGTACCTCACCTCCTTGCCTTCTTTGTCAGGGGTGGGGATATGCCCTGTAGTGGGGCACACAACAGGGCAGAGGGAACTGCTGGTGCTCTTTTGGCGTGAGTGGCCCTTTCGGGGTCCAGCTTTGGTGGGGCTCAGCAGCTGTGGGTGGAGCTCACGGTTGGGAGAGGCTGGTGTGGATGTGATGACCAATGTCTTCAAGGCTGTCACCTCTGCCTGTAGCATGTCGATCTGTCCCAGACAAGATGACCATCAACCCCAACATGGGGTTAATGTCACCATGGCTACCACAAGCTGGCAGCCAAGCATCCCCAGCAGTACCTAACCTGTCTCCTTACCCTTGGAACAACCTCTAAGACATCTATTCTAGAGATAGGGAACCCAAGGCTGACAGGAGACATGGCCTGCCTCAGATCACATTGTGAGACTCTGCTGGAAGTAGGCATCTGGGAATTTCTTAGGCCTACTAAGTATTCATGGGTCCCCAGAAGCCAAGAAAAGCAGCTCCGGCTTCACATTTACTGATTGGAAGATGCTCTAAGAGAGGAAACTCCCTGCCTGTGTTCTACTGCCACGGCCAACATTTCTGCTTTGGAGGCAGGAGGAGAAGCTTTAATAACCACTGGGTCCTCCTGGATCCAGAGGACCCTAGAAAAGTCTCCGTGGTGCAACAGGAGCACTGATGGAGTCTGGTGCATGGGCTACTTAATTTCAGGCCCACCCTACCTGTCCCAGACCTGGGTTCTCCTGTTCCTGATGTCTGGTAGGTCTGAGAGGGGCCTGTTGCATGCCCTTGCTAGCTGAGGGTAGTACCTCCTAGCACAGGCTATGACAGGAGCCATGGGCTGGCCTAGGCACACAGGGATGGGTCTCACCTTGCCCCAAGCCTCCTTCAATTGCTTTTCCGATGTCGCCTGCTTCATGTTGGCTTCCCGAACCATCTTGTGAGCTTCCTAGAAGAGCAGCACCTCTGCATGAGCGGTCACAAGACCCCCAGACACATGGGCCACCCGTTCCCAGGCTGCCCCAGTGTACCTCAAACAGGCTGGCTGTCAGCTCCTCTAGCTCCTGCTCCAGCTGTGCACGCACTTTGCAAAGCCGTTCACACTCTTCATCCTTTAGCTTCAGCTCCTGGGTGCAGGCAGGAGGCTGTTAGCCTGCCCTAGCCAGTCTCCATTTCCCCAGCCACCAGCTCTGGGTCTGTCACCAGGTATCTGACATTCAGTGGTACTTTAGCCCATGCACGAGGTTAAAAGCCTAGCCTGACAGCCCATCCCAGCCGGAAGCAGATTTCCGCTTAAGTC
Organism: Mus minutoides; assembly: GCA_902729485.2. Lineage (NCBI taxonomy): Eukaryota > Metazoa > Chordata > Mammalia > Rodentia > Muridae > Mus > Mus minutoides. Next base: position 3,186,703 of record LR749531.1, on the reverse strand, counting down.
TGGATGTGTGACAGTCATTTTAGACTTCCGAGATTTCAGTGATGGAGTGCGTGCCTAGCACGCTCGAAGCCCTGGGTCGAACCAGCCTTTTCCTTTGAGTTCCCAGGTCTCCAGCACGGGTCTGGCATGTGGCTTTGACAAGTGGTTTCTCCTCTCCCTTCCTTCCACAGCTATCTGGGCTCACTCAGTGCAGCTGCTCTTCCTCAGCCCCCAGCCCTATCCTGGAGCACCCACCTTCTGGGCTTTGTATAGCTCCTCCTTTAGGAACTCGGAGCCCTTCTCTCGGATCTCCATGGAGGAGCTGCGTAGGCGCGACACATCCAGTGGAGCAGCTGCCGGGTGTTCCTCACCCCGGGCCTCCTCCCAGGAAGTGGAGGCTTCTACCAGGCCTCCTGAGGACTCTCTGTTACCTTTGCTGGGGCCCAGGTTTTTCCAGGGGACTGGGATAGCGGAGAGGCCCACAGGGAGGCCCTCGTCTTGTTGGGGTGGGCTGTAAGGCAAGCAAAGGCATGAGCACATACAGGACGGGGACTTGGGACCTGCAGAACAGCCCAGGGACCAACCCTAGGCGACATACCTGTCACATAAGCCTCAGTCTGCCCGTCTGTAAAATAGAGCCACTACGAGCTGTAACTGGACTGTCACAAGGGCAGAATGACCAAGCGGGAACTTTGTTAGGGGACGAGGCAGGACTCATGCACCTTTGTCACCCACCATCCCCAACCTAGGGCACTGGGCAGTGCTTGGTACGTAGCAGGCGACCACCACCAGGTGCAAACTCAATTCGCATTTGTTGAGCTGACAAATGAGTATAAATGTATCAATCCTCACACCATAGATAGGATTGTCCCAGTGTTTGTCACTTCCAAGAGTTGAAAGGGATGGGCAGAAACCCTGAGCACAGCAGAGGCACTTAAATGGGTTTGGACTGACACAGTTAAAGCAGAGAGAACGTTATCAATGCCATGGTATTGTTAGTGGGAATGTCAATATGATAGAAGTCCACAAAGGCGGACCAGAGAGGAAGCACCAGCCTCAGCAGGCAGGAAGAGTCTACAAATAGTCTAGGCATAATAGACCCACTTCCTGCCACCCCTGGATTTTTTTGAGTGAGGAGCAATTCCAGCATTCCCTGGCCTTCTGAAGCCTCAGAGCCCTCCCCTTGTGGAAGCTGAAGCCCCTAGATGGACTGGGGGGGGGGGTTGTATCCTTAACCAACTCCCACCTCCGAGCTACAACACCCCCCTAGAAAGCAGACCCTGGAGGAGGAGGAGGAGAGGAAGGTCTGGCCAGTGGCCGTTTGTGCAAAGACAGCACTTCTGGCTTTGCTTGCTCAGCAAAATCTGGGGCTCCTGAGCCAGCAGCCTCGGCTGGCTGCGGTGGCTTGGCGGGTTGGGGGGAAGGGGGCCTGCACTGACTGATAACCGTCGGGAAGTGAGGAGGAGGGGCTCAGCCAAATGGCATTAGAAGAACACAAGGCCAATGAGACTGGGTCTTGGAGTAACTGAGAGGGAATGCTGGGGATTGCCCCTCTCTTTTTTTCCTCAAGCCCCTGAGAAGTTCACCAAAGAACCTCTGAGCCTCAGTCTCCCTCTGAGTAACACAAAGAATCTGAGCTCAGAAACTACAGCAGTGAGCCCGCGGCCAACTCCTTTAACACGACCCTGGCCACTACCCAACCCAGCCTTCTCTTTGCCTGGAACAAGCCCAATGTGTAGCCTTGAGGCTCCTGGAACTGGGCCCTGCTTGGCAGGGACTGGGCCTCATTGAATATAAGGTAAGGGCAGAGATTCACCATTCCACCAGTGCATGTGAGACAAACAGACTTTCCTAATACCATTGTTTTTTTGTTTTTGTTTCTGTTTTTGTTTTGGGGGGAGGGTCTTGTTGGCACAGGGTTCTTGAGGTCTGAGGCCCCTAACAGTGATGTGGCAGCGGTATGGGATGAGAACTCTGCCCAGGGACTGGGCGTTTTCTCTGTGTACCAGTGTGTGTGTGTGTGTGTGTGTGTGTGTGTGTGTGTGTGTGTGTGTGTTTTGGTACACTCATGTCTATGCACATGGATGTGGAAGTTGGAGGTCAAGCTTGGGAGGCTGCTTCTCTGGAGTTATCACAAGGTCTCTTACTGGGATCTGGGTTTGTTGATTTGCTTCGGTTAGATGAATAAGGAGCCTCAGGGATTTTCCGGCCTCTTTCCCCAGGACTTCCTGGTCTTCATGCTTCCATAGAAAACACTTTATCAAGCGAGCTTCTCAATTGGCTTACGTGTGTGTGTGTGTGTGTGTGTGTGTGTGTGTGTGTGTGTGTGTAAGTTTTATTTGCACTCATGTGCACATATCTGTGTCTGTCCACGGATGTCACATGTGTTTATACTCATAGGGACCAGAAGTAAGTATTAGATGCCCTGGAGGTAGAGCATCAAGCAATCCTGATCTTGATGTGGGTGCTGGGAACTTGGGTCCTCTAATATAGCAGCAAGTGCTCTTAATGACTGAGCTCTCTCTTCTCTTTCTCTCTCTCTCTCTCTCTCTCTCCAGCCCCACATATTGTATGTGTGTATATATATATTTTTTTCTTTACACAGTAATTGTAGTCTTTCCCCCATACCATAGGGGTACAAACTCAGAGAGAGGAGGGGACTTCCATGGAGGTCCCATAACTGGTCAGGGGTAGTGTGGAGACAGGCAGCCAAGTCTTCTCTGCCCCCCACAACCCGCACCAGCTACTGGCCAAGTGGCCTGGTATGAGGTATTGGCATAAGCACATATGCTTCCTGATCAAGGGTTTCTAGGCCCAGGGCAGCTCCATAGCTATGAGTTACAGTAGAGAAGCCTTACCCAGACCAGCTCAAATTGGACTCTTGCTAAGTTAGAGAACATCCTGCACCTAGACTGATGGCCTGGGGTTGGAGGGGAGGGCACTGTGGCCAAGATCATGGCCATGCTTTGTCTTGGGAATGCCTGAAGCTTCTGGAATCTGCTCTCCCCATAGATAGATAAAGAAACCATGAGGCAGAGGGAGGTTATCAAAATCAAATAGGAAGTCACTTGTTACAGTTTTGGGTGAATAGGGATCAACCCTGACTGGGCAGAGATGCCCAAAATGCTCACCCTGACTCTGGGTCCTGAAGTTGAACCTACAGGCACTCGTGTCCTGGCAAGGGATAGCAGAGGCAGGAGGGGAAGAAGGGTAGAACTCTGTGTGTGTGTGTGTGTGTGTGTGTGTGTGTGTGTGTGTTTAGCAACAACTCTAGTCTGCAGATCCTCTTCCCTTTGAGGACAGTTCTGGTGATTCATAAAGAATCAGAGAAAGAAGGAAAGGGTTCCATGGGTCCAACAGCGCCAGACTCTGACTGTCTACACACTTCAGCCTGAGAATTTGCACGTGAACCCTTCTTCAGGTCTCCACCAAGTAGGAACCTGAGATCCCTGCACCTCCTCAGTCCAGACACTGTGGGAATATAATCTTTTGTGAGGAGCATACTATGGGTTGGGAATCAGTCTTCTAGGAGTGAGAGATATTAAGAGTCAAGGTCAGAAGCAGATGGGGTGGCCAACATGCTCCATCCTGAAGCTGGCTTAGGAGCTGAGGGCCCCCACGTACAGGAAGCCCTCTCCTAGGCTACTTCCCCAGGAAGCACAGTGCGGTGGCTGCAATCCACAGTCCACCAGCCTGTCCTGTAGAGGCAGCAGGAATGTTTGTCTCTACCCCTCAAAGCATAACCAAAGGAAGAATCCTGAACCCTGTGGCCTGTCAGCCACTCAGATGCTTTCTACAGTTAATCCCTTTTCTCTTCCAGGCTACAATGGTTCACTAAATAAACAGCAGAGGGAGCTCTGAGCGCAGGTCTGGAGCAGGGAAAGGACTGGCTGGGAGCCTCTGGTGCCTGGGGAAGCTACAGAAATCTTGCCTGGATCTCTCTCTCTCTCTCTCTCTCTCTCTCTCTCTCTGAAGGGCAGCACTATGGTGCAGGGAATAGATTCAGACCCATTTAGGAGACTAAGTAAGAATGACAGACATATGACTCTGATTCTCAGGTGGCAATAAGGTACCAGCAAAGGTTTTGTTATGGCTCTCTATAAACAGTCCACAAGCCCAGCAAGCCAGCATGTACACAGGGGTTCAGGTTCCTGGTTCAGGTTCAGGCCAGCTCACCCACCATTTCCAGCACCATGGGTGTCATGACAGTCACACAGTGAGATGGGCATCCCAGAATGAGGCAGGGTTAGTATACAAAGCAAGGAGGTGACAGGACTGGAACTGACACTCCGCCCCCCCCCTAGACTGCAGGCACAGCACAAACAGCATGTGACTTGCCCCCCAGAAGCGGGAATGAATGGAGGTTTCAGAGAAGTGAGGCAGGATGCAGATGGGGTTTAAGGAAGTTGGAGACAGTGCCCAAGTAAGGGAGGAGTGGTGAAGGGTGATGCCCAGGGCTTCCTTGACTGCTGGGCAAGGCTGAGCTGAGAGAGGAGACACAAGCAGACAATGCACTGTAGGGGGTCCATGGGCATGGGTAGGGGTGGAGCGGGAGTTGGGTAAAAGAGAAGGTAAGGTATGCAGTACAGTAATTGATTAACTAAAGCTAATTTAAAACCAAGGGAAAGGTGAATGAGAATTGTGGGATGGAAATGAGGAAGTGGGAAGGGGTCTTCCAGGAAGCGAAAGGGGGTAGCTCAGGCTTTTGGGAAGTACAGAGTGCTGTGGGTGGTTAAAGGGAAAAGGCAGGACCGTAGCAGCTGTTGGGAGGCACCATTGGGAACAGCCAGCATTGAGCCTGGGCTTAGGGGTGGGTGGCAGAAGGGGACCCTGAGGATCAGAGACACATCTTATCTCTTTGGTAGTAGGGTCTAGAGTTGGGTCAGAACCCAATGAGTCAAGGCAAAGATATACCAAGGGCAGGAAGAAGATGGGCCTAAGCCACTGACAGAGAGGAGTGGAGGACATGAGGGTGGGGTTGCAAGAGTAGCAGCAGGGCCTAGTGGGAGGAAGAGATCAAGAGACTAAGTAGGTGGCCAGGCCAGATTCTTCCTGCCACTGCCCCCACCCCAGGCCAAACTAGCTCAGTCTAGGAGGGGACACAACCTTCTGTCTCTACTAACCAAGCCTAGATAAGAGAGAATAGTATGCTCTGATGGTACAGGCTTCTGAGGGACTCCCTATACATTTAGTCCAAGATATCAATATCATATCATATCTTTCTCTCTCTCTCTCCCTCCTCACCTCCTATTTTGCTTTGTACCCTCCCCCCACCCCTCAGTTCCCAAGGTTTACCAAGGATACATCCAGTTCCCAGGCCTGGAGAGGCAGGGCTCTACTGAGGGTCTCTGGTCTGATCCTACACACAAAAGTGCAGGGTAAGGAACAGCAGGCAAGATACTTCCATCTGCTGAAGGGCCAGGGTGAGTGGGGAGAGCATCTGCCTGATCCTGGGGCCCTCAGTCCACTGTGACTTAGGTCTCATGGCAGAAGCTCTTAGGGCAGTGAAGGCCCCGGAATAGGTAAGTGACTTGCTCAAGACTGCAGAGCCCAGACACCTGCAACTGTGGAACTCCCCAGTCGCTGGCCAGGGGTAAAGGCATGGCCTTTAACTCCTGGGAGGCGGGGTGATCTTAACTTTTTTTTCTTAGCACTCCATTAGAATTTGGATCTCCCTAGAGATAAGTCTGATTAGTCCTATCCAGGAAGTGAGAAACTGAGACCAGCTGGTCACACCAATGTTGTATGGCTGCTCAGTGGGACAGAACCAGCGCAGAACTCAGTCTCTGGACTCTGCCGACCAACCATAAAGTTCCCAGGACTGCGTTAGGTTCAAAATATCATCCTTAATATCATCTCAAAATATCATCCTCACTCCACTACCTAGAGTGGGCTTGGCCCCCAAGACCACAGGTCTATGAAACTGTAGGAAATGGAGGAGGGGAAGCCCAGTCTGTGTGTCTGTTTGGGGCAGTAGAGCCCCTGAAAGTAAGGTTAGATAGCTAGGCATAGCAGTGCAGCATCCAGGATGCTAAGCCAAGAGGATTAAAAAATTCTAGGTGAGGGCCATCAAGATGGCTAAGCGAGGAAAGGGGCTTGCTGTATAAGCTTGGGGGCCTCATTTTGATCCCTAAAACCCACATAAAAAGTAGTAGGTGGGTACCAACTGCACAAAATTGTCCTCTGACTTCAACATGTGTGTGGTGACACATGTGCTCTCTCCTCCCAACTTACACACACACACACACACACACACACACACACACACACACACCACACTAATAAAAATTTCTTCATAAAGAATTCCAGGTCAACCTAATCTATATGGTAAGAACCTGTGACCAAAATGAGACTAAGGCTGGATACACAGCCCAGTTGCCTGAGTCCTTTCGCAGAACACAAAGCTCTAGATTCCATTCTCAGCACTCCTAAACCAGGCATTGTGGCACATGCCTGTCATGCCAGTACTTGGGAGATGGAGAGAGAGGCTCATCCTTGGCTATATGGGGAGTCTGAGGCCAATCTAGGCTACCTGAGACCCTGTACCCACTTCCCCTACTACAAAAATCAGACTCGTGTTGCCATTTACTTCCGAGTTCAAGGTTTATCCTCAGAAGGGTCTCTACTCCTGGCTCCTACAGGGTCCAGTCACTTCTGCGTCTCTCCATTTAGGACTCTGCCATAAACAAACCACCATAGCTCAGTTCAATTTACAGCAGGAAGCCAACCTCCAGGAACCCTGGAATGGCCAGGCCCCAAGCTTTCCTGGGCTAAGATACATACCTCCTAGGATATTCCTCTTAGAGCTGACATGACCCGGGAGCATGGCCCCTCTTACCTTCTGCAGGGAGTGGAGTGCTCCAAGGCCCCTAAGTCCCCAGCACATTCTAGACACTCAGACTGGGATCCCTATGCTCAGTGGGTAAGAGTGCTTTCTGTATAAGCATGAGGACCTGAGTTCAGATCCCAGTGTGGCCATATGCACCAGCAAGCTCGGCTGTGAGGGAACACAGCACCGTGAGAATCACTGGCATAATATACTCTCCACCAACTTGGCTAAACAAGTTCCAGGTTCAGTGAGAGACCTGGGAATACAGTGGAGAGAGACAGGACACCTGACATCTCCTCTGACCCTCCCCCTCCCCCAAAGTGCTCAAGCTGGCTCCAACCCAGAGAAGGGGGAGTTGTTACCCTAAGGGTCATACAGCAATTGTCTCGGTCCACCCAGCAGAAGGGCTCACAGCTTCCTTCAGACTACGCTGCTCCTCAAACACACAGCCCCAGGGACATGCATTCCCGCAAGCACAATTGCCTCAACCAGAGGCAGGCACCAGGAACCCACCCAAAACACTTACTTCCCAAGCCTAGCTAGCCTCTTTCCCTGGTCAAATCTCCAACAAACACAGGCTGACTTCTGCTCCCTTTCAAAGATCAAACCTGCCCCCCTCTCCCAGGAACTCAGTTCTGGTGCCCTGGCGGGGTTAAAGCAGCATAGTTCCCCTAGCATTTCGGCTCCAATCAGCTGGGGTCCCTGAGAGTAAATAGATCTCACCTGTCCCCCTCCCCAGGGCTTTCCTCCTTCCGCTTATCCTGAAACCGTCCTTCGCAGGAACACCCACCCACAAGACCTAGTCTTTGCAGTCCTGGAAGGAGAAGGCGTTTGCCTAAATTCAAGAAAAAAACGTCAACCTATGTGAACACAGGGCAGGGTCTCCTCCTAGTAGACTGGCCAAGAACAAGAGTCAGCTTCAAGAACCGATGTCCCTAGCAGATGGGAGTGAGGATGAGGGCTGGGAAAGGGGTCCACTCAGGACTCAGGATCTGTGCCTATCTCCCTCCAGACTGTGGGAAGGTACCACCCCCTCACATCTTGAATCAGAAGGTTCCAGTCAACTAACCAGGGACCTTGGAGAGACACAGCTAGCTTTCTCAACTGCACAGCTTCCCCAGAGTTCATGGGTGTTCCCTCCTTTAAATACATGCCCCAGATTTACTTTTGAGGTATACATACTACTATGCACCACCCCCACTACCGCTTCTCTCATGCGCTCCACTGGAGCTAAGAGTTGGAGGGGTCACCCTTCTCACCCTGGGGCAACTCAGATCGGTCCTGCCAAGGTCCTTTCAGCTCTCGGGCTGCAGTATGTCCTCATGCTACAATGCACCTCGTTGCTGCAGGCAGGGCTGAGAGTACAGATTATCTCCCAAGTGGGGTGCAAACAACAGCAGTGAGCCCCTATTCTCCCATCCCAGGAGGCCAGAGCGGCCCAGACCGAACGAAGAGCCACTGGCGTGCAGGGACCTACCCGCTCCACATCCCGGCGTCTCCGCCGCAGCCGCGTCCACGCGCGCCGCCAACTATGCCGGGGCCCCAGAGCTGCCCTGCCGCCTGTCAATCGCTCCACCGCCAGTCTGTCCCGCTGGCCGCCTAGGGTTTGCGGCTCCGCCCCACCGGAGCCCTTCCCCTGCCCTGGGCGGGTCACGTGTCCGAGAGGCGGGCCCCAGGCCACGTGCCCGGCCCCGCCCCTCTGCCGGCCCAGCCCTGTCCCTCTAGCTGCCTGGGGACAATGACCCGCCAGAGCGAACGGGACTGGTTCCATCATCTCGCATCCAGAGCTGGCCTCCGCCTTTCCCTATCACTCTCTGCCTTGCACTTTTGGTCCACCCTTGTTTGAGAACCTACAATGGCTCTGGGGGAGGGGGGTGTTCAGCTCCGTTTCTCGCACAGATTGTCACTCAAAGTGGACTAACAGCTCCTGTACCCTCATTCAGACTTCTAGCACTGTTACTGGTCTCTGGAGCTCTTAGATGGCATCAATCCCTGATTGACACTGGGCTTCTGGGAAGGGGGCGGGGCAGACCCTGAACAAGTTATCATTCCTTTAGGGGTTTAAGCTAAGAGGCCCAATCTTACCAGCTCTACTTCCAGGTCCCTCCTCTTACTTCACTGAATACTCTGTTCATCCCAGCCTTTCGAGCCATCCTAAGCTCTGGAGACGTCTCTGCCAACTTCGCTAGCACCTGTCTGTCCCAGGTACTTAAAAAAAGATCTGTAAAAAGCTTGCATCCCTGGCCACTAGTCACCTGTCCCTCATTTCTTATGCCCTCCTTTTATCCTGGCTCTAACCACTGACCTGAATGAAGTTTAGCCTCAGGTCAGGATCCAATAAGTAGAGCCCATAGTCAACCTCTCCTTGAGTACTGCTAGGTCCAGCTCCCACAGGCAGCGTCTACAGTGCTCTCTGGGCTTTTAAGAACACATTTCACTCACCCATCCACACAACACCCGCCCCTTCTGAACTGCTAAGGACCACATGAAACGAAGAAATTCTCCAGGCTGGAACCCCAACCTCCCTCTCTCCTTTCCCTTAGCCCCCTCTTCTCTGTGGGTGTGGGTATATACCACCTAAGTTAGTCTCCAGATTCTGGGCTGAAATGATACTTCCTCCTCAACTCCCTCAGTGACTGGGACCACACGCTTGGCTTATGGAATTCCAGTATGGTAAATGGTAGGAGAATGGGAAACCTGCTTTAAAGGACCTCTACTGCCAGAGCCTTGACTTGCCTAGGACCCATCTTCACCAACTAATAGTGGCTCTTTTCAAAAACAGAAGAGAGCCAGGGTGTGGTAGCACACACCTTTAATCCCAGCACTCTGGAGGCAAAGGCAGTCAGATCTCAAGTTCAAGAGTTCAAGGTCAGCCTGCTCTACAAAGTGAGTCCCAGGACTGTTACACAGAGAAACGCTGTTTCAAAAAGCCAAAAACCAAACCAAAACAAAACCCTGCAATAACAAAAGAACCCCCCCAACAAAACAAAACAAAACAAAACAAAACAAAACAAAACAAAACAAAACAAAACAGAAGAAGTGTTAGGATGGAGATAGCTCAGCCAGAAGGGCATGCCTTACACTTGCAGAGGACCCACGTGTGGTTCCCAGCACCCTTATCAGGCAATTCAAAACTCTGACTCCAGCTACAGGGGAATCCTATGCCCTCTTCTGGCCTCTGTGGACACCTGAGTGTGTATAAATCCATAAGTGAACATACACATGTAATAAAGTATTCAAAAGAAAGAAAAGATGCTCCAGTCTCAGCTTATAAGAACAAAGACTTGAGCCGGGCAGTGGTGGCGCACGCCTTTAATCCCATCACTTGGGAGGCAGAGGCAGGCGGATTTCTGAGTCCAAGGCCAGCCTGGTCTACAGAGTGAGTTCCAGGACAGCCAGGGCTACACAGAGAAACCCTGTCTCGAAAAACAAACAAACAAAAAAAGAACAAAGACGCCGTTCATGGTGGCGCACGCCTTTAATCCCAGCACTTGGGAGGCAGAGGCAGGCGGATTTCTGAGTTCGAGGCCAGCCTGGTCTACAAAGTTAGTTCCAGGACAGCCAGGGCTATACAGAGAAACCCTGTCTCGAAAAACAAAAAAAAAAAAAAAAAAAAAAAAAAGAACAAAGACTTGGTGAGTGGAATCCATGTCTTTGCCCATGGCTGGCATCTAGACAGCTCTCCATAGCATCCTTTTCATCTGACAGAATCTCTCAGCCCAGGTCTTCTACATCCTTCCCTCACTATAGGGTGATTATTTACCAGGCTTCTCCTGAGCAAGGACCAACCCCTTCTTGGGCTATGTTCCTCCACCCAGCCCAGCCCAGCTCAGGGTCTGGCCAAAGCAGATATCAACATATTTGTGTTGATTTGAGCCCTTCACTTAAGCCTGGAGCAAATGCTCTTTTCCTGTTCCTTGCTCTGGTCACCATCTAGGGGAAGGAGGAAAAAATGACACAAAAAGAGTCCAGGACGGGGCCTTTGCCTTCTGAGTGTTTAAAAGCCAAGGCAAAGATAAATTCTGTTAAGGGAATTAGTGAGAGACAAAGAGGATATGTCAGCAAAGGGGAAGGTTCCCCGGGGAAGAGGCCTCATCCTAGGAGCCCTTGAGGGAGGCCTCCAAGGACAAGTGTGTGGTCACCACCCTAAGAGCATTGACCATCGATGTGCAATTACTAACCAAAAATATCTTGTCATTTGTACATCTAGATTCTGTGAACTTCCAAGCTCTGGGCTTCCTCAGCAGCACAGGGAGCCCTGCTGTGCCACTGGAAAGGGATGGCCTCAGAAAAGTTAAAGAAACTGCCTTATGTCACAGGAGCCAGGGGAGGGGAGGTGGAATCTCTTTACAGAGGCTTTTTCTAGGGACAACCCAGAGCCACTAGTGCTGGAGGAAGCTATGTCTGGGTACAGCCAGCCCTCAGAAGATTACTGAATACCTACCATGTGCCAGGCCCAGCCACTAGGGAGAAAAAAAGTAAGGATATGTCTATAGTCACAGATAACCAAAAGCCTTATTGTCCCTCCTCCTACACCACCACCTCGTGTCCATTCTCCCCTCCCCCAGCTCGCTACCGTTAGCCACAGACACTAGGCTGAGGCTGAAGGCATATGAGACTTAAATCTGAATCAGTCTCAGATTCTGGAGTTACATCTGTTTCTAGCTGTGAACTAGGATGAGTGGCTTGGTGTCTCTGACCTTCAGTTTCTACCTTAGTCGAGACCTCAAGTTGGACCAGACAATCAGGGTTTCTCTCTGAGTGCCCACCCTATAAGAAGCTTCCTGAATTTCTTCAAAACCACCCATTGTTCCAAGCCAGCTTCTGACCCCCCATGTCCCTGCAGAGTGTCAAGACTCATCCCCCACTTCCCCTCAGTGTCCCAAGACCTCAGCTCACCTGTTTGCATCCCAGGTCTCCTCTCTAAAGTTCCTCTCAGGTACAGGACCCACACCTGATGGAGCATAGCGGACAGTGCCTGAGCTCATGGCCAAGAACACTGGGCATGACCCGCGGGCGGGGCACTTCCTGGGCTCCTCAGAGGCGTCCATTCCTGGGGCTGGGCTGAAGTCCCTTTGGAGACCACCAGGAGGTTGATTTGTCAGAGCCTGCCTCCACACCAGGCAGAGCCTCACACACTAACCTTTGCTATCTTTCAGGAGCAGGAGCACAGCGGCCGGGCGGGCGGGGCCTCCCAGACAGGCTTCTATCTTCTTAAACCCTTAATTATTAACTCCTGAGGCTCAGCGGGCAGCGGAAGACATGGGCCTCCTTCCTGGGTTGTGGGCTATGAGCTGGACAAGATATACCTGAGAACAGGAGAGAAGCTACCCCACATGTCGATGCTCTAAGCTTCAACAAGATCCCTGAAGAGACTGCCTATCTCCTGTCGTCCTAGGCTGAAACACTGGGCAGAGCCTGTCCAGCCTGGTTCTGTTATGAGCTGGTTATTTGCTTTTGTACAGACACTCAGTAGCTAGTCCCTTAAGCCCATCAACTACTGTCACTAAAGGACAATTCAACATCATTTCAGCCATTCTGTACCTCAGTTTCCCCAACCATATAATGGATTCTTAGCCTCTGAAGCACATCCAACTAACTGTTGTTACCCAGGTACACCTCAAATTGCCCTTTCTTTCCAAACATTGTTCCCCACGTTTTCTTTTTTCCTGAGCAGGGTAGTTGTGGTGGTGGGGGATTGAAGCCAGAGCCTTATGTATGCAAGATGAATAACTACTGAGTCACCTCACACTAACTTCAACTTCCATCCCATTTTGTGCCTTCTAAAAGGAAAAGATTTCTCCCTTGGCTGTGTGACCTTGGACAAGTCACTTAACCTCTCTGGGGCCCTCATCTATAAAATAGGAACTATTCTCCCTTATGGAAGACAGCAACCTTCATGAAGGTCTGTCTGCCCTGATGTCACAAGAGCACCTCTCCTAACCTCCTTCTCTACTTTCACTCTTGTTTCTGGTCAGCCTTTGGGTCCTTCTGAGCCCCTCCCCACTAGCACCACACCCCTCCCAGCCCGCCGGCCAGGCCAGCGGATAACAGTATCTCTGCTGAGCTCCGGGCTGTGAAGCCTGCTTAGCCTAATGCAAGCCAGATGCTGTCAGAGGGTTTCCTGGCTGTGAATTTTCCATGGCCTGCTCCCACCCCCTTCCTGTTTTTGCTCCTCGATCATCCCCTACTAAATTCTCTAGTGCCCCCACCTTCCTCTGCAGGGCAACCAAGGGCTCACCTGGAAACCATTAGCAGAAAACAGGATGTGCAGAAAGGGAGTGCATCTCCTACCACCCTGACGCAACCAGACCTGGAGGGTGGTAAAAGGCATTGGGGATGCTCAGTGGGGAAACTGAGTCACAAGTGCCGAGAAACACACACACACACACACACACACACACACACACACACAATGAGCTCATGGCCAAGAACACTGGCTACTTTCTGGGTATTTGCTTAGAAGGGAAGATCCGTGAAGACCTTTGCCAGGCAATAAGGGGTCAATCCTGTCCTCTTGCAAATCAGGAAACTGAGGCTTGAAGAGTCATTCAGGGTCACTGACAAGGGCACTGGGAGACAGTTGGGAGTGAGCCAGCTGGCAACAGAGCTGTTGTCTAGTGTCTCTCTTGGGGCTTGCTATTCATACTCATCCCTGCCTGCCCTCCCCCTATTGCTTGAGGTTGAGCCTGGAGTCTGGTCACGAGGAGGAGACTCCCAAGGCGAGAGGTAGCTGCCCAGACCTGGCTGGGCAGGCTCTGAGGTAGATGATACTTTTGCTGGCTCTCCACAAGATGACCTTGGGCAAGCAGGCCCCAGACAATATGAGCAAAGAGGGCTACTTTGTCCTCCTCATCCTATGATCCTTTCCAGGCAGCCAGGGTTTAAAACCCATCTACTCCCCCAGCAAGGTCTCCCTCATTTCCAAGAAAACAACACAACCTCTGGGCTCCTGACCCGCTCCTCTGGCTGCCCCTCCCTCTGCCAGCTGTGCAGTGTTTGGACAACTGGATGGAATGTTCTGCTGCCAGAATTCTCCCTGGATCCCTGAGCTCAGATTTCACCAGGGAGGGAGGAAAGGATGCTGGCTCCAGGGAGGGAGAGGGAAGAGACTGGGACGTTCAAACATGGGCCTGGACACCCCACTCCCTGTGTCCCCCGGGCCTGACAGAGAAGATTGCCTGCAGCCCCTGTTCCACGGGGCTCTGAAGTCTGGCCAGGATTCTACAGAAAGGCTGGATGGATGGCGGGGGCAGCTGTATGGTGTCAAAGACTTGGTCAGGCCAATGATGAAGTCAGACCCTGGGGACAGTCTGGGCTCAGGCAGGGCTGGGTGAGGAACAGCTCTTGGAGAATTCTAAGAATGTGAAGATCATGCTAGCATAGATTTTTCCGTCACACAGACTCCATTTTATTGCTAGGACAGTTGGGGTGCTAGGGGCAGGTGTGTTTGTCTAAGTGGACACAGCATGCTTAGACTTAAAAATAAACCAGATCTCCAGATGCTAAACTTGCACTTCTTGCGGTCCAGGGAGTCCTTACCCTCAGCCTTGGAGTCACATGTCATCTTTGCTCTTCCTCAAAAGACTCAGTCGAGATGGCCTCTGGTATATGGTGATCTGTATATGGTCACAAAACAATAGAGTGTCAGAGTGGTCTCTGAGAATGTGCCATCAGCTGCTTTATAGACTCAGGGAGAGGCTTGGAGAGTCAGGACAACCCTTCCCATTACTAGTCTGTGGTTCCGACTGTGTCCCCTCCCTAGTACTCCCCACCCTCAGGACCTCATGACAAAATCCTTTTCTCTCTCTGGCTTTGAAAGCACATAAGCTCCAGACCCAGCTATAGCAATGGTTGTTTGAAACTCAATTTACCCATGTTAAATTGGAGTAGGTTATCTTTCATTTAAGTCAGTGGTTCTCCAAGTTCCTAATGCTATGACCCTTTAATATAGTTCCTCATGGTGTGGTGACCCCCAACCATAAAATTATTTTATTGCTACTTTATAACTATAATTTTGCTACTATAATGAGTCATAATGTAAATATCTGATATACAGGATATCTGATATTCTACCTTTGTGGGGTCTCAACCCACAGATTGAGAACTGCTTATCTAATTCTAATTCCTCATTGTATTGGGGTTGCTGATATCTGGGGGCATTGGGTGTTGGTGAACTTCTTTGGAAATTAAATTTAGAGACTGAAGAAGCCACTGTAGCCCAGGCAGAGAGAGAGAGAGAGAGAGAATGAGAGAGAGGAAGAAGGGAATTATTTTAGGCCAAATAGGTGTGTGAAAATGTATCCCGGTGCCCCTGGGGCCTGGGCTGGTTTGGAGAGAGGAAACCAGTTTGGTCACTCGAATCTGCCCAGCGGGAAAGCTCAGCCACCTGATGAGTTTGAGAGTCATTCAGACCTTCAGGGACCAACACAACTATGAGAAAATATGACTGGAGTGGAAGACTCCATATGAAGGAATGTGGGGCTCAGGTCTGACCTGCTAACATAGGATGCTATACCCATTTAATATGGTCCTTGTTGCCTTCTGTTACTGTTTATTTTAATTTTAATTTTTATTTTATTTTATTTTATTTTTTGAGACAGCGTTTCTCCGTGTAGTCTTGGCTGTCCTGGAACTCACTGTGTAGACCAGGCTGGCCTTGAACTCAGAAATCCACCTGCCTCTGCCTCCCAAGTGCTGGGATTAAAGGCATGCGCTGCCACCACCACCCGGCTTATTTTGTTTTTCAAGACAGCGTTTCTCTATGTGGCCCTAGCTATCCTAGAACTCACTCTATGGACTAAACTGGCCTCAAACTCAGAGATCCGCATGACTCTGCCTCCTGAATGCTGGGATTAAAGGCATGTACCACCCTTGCCTGAACTGGGGTCTAGGGGCATAGTTCTGTGTCATAGCACCTGCCTAGCATGAAGAAGATCCAGGATTCATCTTTTACAGGAGAAGGAGGTTGGGATGAAGACACTGGGGAGCCTAAAGGATATGGCCAATAGCAAACCAGTGGAGACACTTGGGTCTGACTTCCAATCTCACTTTCTCATCTGTCCACTGCTCACCTTTCCAGAAAGAGGGATCGGTGAGGTTTGTGTGCTTTTTAGAGAAGTCTTACGTAGCCTAGGCTAGCCTCCAACTAGCTAGGTAGCTAAGGATGACCTTGAATTCCTGCAGTGCTGGGATCGCAGCAGGCACGTGCCACCAAATCCAGTTTGTGTGTGCTGAGAATTTAATTTAAGGCTTCATGGATGTTGGGTGAGCCCTGTACCAACTGAGCTGCATGCCGAGCCCTGTCTGGTTTTGCTTGTTCTCACATTATTTCGTTTGGAAGGGACATGCATAGGCCACATGTCAGAACTACTTGCTAACGTCAGCTCTCCCCTTCCACCTGAGGGTCCCAGGGATTGAACTCAGGTTGTCAGGCTTCTCAGCAAGCTCCCTTGACCCACGAAGCCATCTCATCCACCCAAATTTCTTGTTTTTCTGGAACAGGGTCTCACTATGAAACCTGGCTGGCCTGGACCTCAGGGCAACACTCCTTCCTGTCTCCAGCTCCTGAGCACTGAAAACGAGGGCTTTTGGAATCAGTGGAGCTTGAGGAACTTGCAATAGTTAAAGTAGAAGTGGGGCATTTTAGGGAGCGGGAGCAACAGGCTTGGGAGTGGCTAAAGCAGACATATCCAGAGAGAGGCAGATCCTTCAACCTGCTGGGAGCTTGGGGATGAATAGGGCATCATCCAGAAAAGGCAGAAAAGGCTGGGAAGAGCACGCAAGGCTTGGAGTTTCAGAGGCCAAGCTAAAGGACGTACGTGGAGTTCATTCTAAATGCTCTAGGAGCACTGTTAACATTTGTTTCATCCATCCATTTATCCATTCATTCATTCTATTAGCAAGATGAGTGGAGTGGGGCTGGCCGCAGAAAATACTCATCAAATCTCCAGGGAGGGTGACTTGGCCAGTCTTGAAGCACTGGCCAGGATGGAAACGGAAGATAATCAACCAATCTGTTTATGTTAACACTGAAAACTTTTCCAAGCCCTCTCCCTTACCCTCATCACCCATGGCAAAAATTATAAGGCAAATAAGCTAGAAGAGCATGCTCAGCCAATGGCAAAGGGGCCACATCTTTAACATATCAAGAATTCACAAGAATTAATAAGAGAACACTGGGAGCCCAGCAGATACCCATTTGGTCATTTAATTCCATTTGATGTGGGGGGGGGGTGGAATGTCAGTGATCAAAGGCATTATTTCTCCATTCATGGAGTTCGGATGAGATTCAGACAGCTGAATCTGGCCAGGTGGTGATGGCGCATGCTTTTTAATCCCAACACTTGGGAGGCAGAGGCAGGCAGATTTTTGAGTTCAAGGCCAGCCTGGTCTACAGAGTGAGTTCCAGGACAGCCAGGGATACACAGAGAAACCCTGTCTCGAAAAACCAAAACCAAACAAACAAACAACAAACAAACAAACAAACAAAACCAGACAGCTGAATCTGGCACTGAGTGGAAGGCACCCAAATAAGGGAAGTATGGGATACTCTAGAAACTTACCCAGCAATTCGTAGCCTGGACCTATGATCCTAGGTGAGGGAGTGGGAGAGGGAAGGGAATCATTGGAAGATATGGGCTAATGCAAGAATTAGGGACTAGATAATGGGGGTGGCAGGAAGCTTTGAATCCTGAGTCTAGAGTTTGTACATAAGGACAACGAAATCATCAGCAGATGGGTGATGTGACTGGATTTCCATATCATAAGGGTGGCTCTAAGGGCCAAGCATGGTGATGTAGTCCTGTAATCCCAGCACTTGGGAGGTAGCAGCAGGAAGATCAGGAGTTCTTCAAGATCAGCTTTGGCTTATAGTGAGCCTAAGGTCAGCCTGGGCTTCATGAAATACTGTCTCAAAACCCAGGAAGACTCCTAGGTGCATTTAGACACTGGGGCATTTCTGCTCCTCAAGATGTGCTGGACTTGAAGCAATGAGGACCCTTCTGTTACTGAAAATGAATACCCTAAGCCAGGCATGGGAGGGCTCATCTGCGATTCCAACTACTTGAGACAGGAGGATGACTTAAGTCCAGCATTGAAGAGCAGCTTGGGCAACATAATGTGACTCTGTACAAACAAATCCTAGGGAGACGATATGATTCTTTGAGACCTCATTGGCTGCCAAGATCTCTTTCTTTACAAAGGAGATTAAGGTCAAAGCAGGAGGATGACCAGCAGAGAGGGTGGAGCAACTACATGAACCTAGGAGAGCCAAAATATTCCATGTTGGTGACATCCTTTGACAGAACTGTGTGAGTCTATGGAGGAAAGTATCTGACTCTATTCCTGCAGGACTCCCATTAGTCAGTATTGACCAAGGAGTTGTCAATCAGAGATCACCAGCACACACACACACAAAAAATGCTAGTTACAATGAGTGAGATTCCGCAGAAGTAACCTACAAACCTACAAATAGATTTGACTGTCCTAGGGCTCCAGATGGTAGACTCCTTTATGCAAAGCAGGAAGTTTAGGGTTAATAAACAGCACGAGATTAAGGAGTACAGAAAAAAAATTCAATGGCCAAATGAATATGTTTTCAAAATAAGGGGTTACATAACAAATTAGACCCAGCAAGAGAGAGAACTGAATCTCTGGAGGATACATACAAATGTAAAGGCCAGGGGGAGTGAGGGAGGAGTGCTGTGAACCTTTGCCTTCCGGACATGACACAGGTGTTGTACCCATCAACTACCCAAGAGCAGGCCCTTCAACACTTCATCTTGGATGATGGAAGTACTTATGAGGTCCCACCTGTCCTTGCTGGGCTACTGGCAGCTGAGACTTGCTGGGGGAGAAGGGAATGATTTTCTTCAGTAGTGTAGCCACTGATAAGTAGCTCTTACTCCAGTAAATAACCTCCCACCAGTGCTCATGGATCAAGCAACCCAAACTATATACAAAGTGGGTCACACATAAAAAAGAAGACATGGAAGTTGCATAGCAACTTGCTGAAAAGAAGAAAGGAGGGGCATGAAAGGGGTGGATGATGTGAAACTGACTGAAATTCGTTATATACATGATATATATTATATATCATATACATGTAAGAATTTAAAAAATAGAAGTTAAATTCATTGGATAAATAATATAGTTCTGCCGGGTGGTGGTGGTGCACGCCTTTAATCCCAGCACTTGGGAGGCAAAGGCAGGCAGATTTCCGAGTTCGAGGCCAGCCTGGTCTACAAAGTGAGTTCCAGGACAGCCAGAGCTATACAGAGAAACCCTGTCTCGAAAAACAAAAACAAAAACAAAAAAGCAAAAAAAATAATATAGTTCTAAATTAATAGATACCTAATAAAATATTTAAAGCAAGAACTGTAAGAGCTACAAGGAGCAGCTAGATAAAATCTGCCATTGGGGGATGAGACTAATAGATAGATCTGGGAAGCAGGACATTGGACTTGGCAGCAGCAGACCTCTGCTTTGGCAGTAAAGTGTAGAGCACTGGTTCCAAGCAAACTGGGAAGCAATTGCATCCCTGGGTCTGTTCCCATCATACCACCAGGCAGTTCACCTTTCTGAATCCTCCCTAAAACTGGAAATTACTCTCTGGAGATGTTAAATTGAAGGTTCTTTGGATCAGTAGCAGCTGCCTGAGAGAGATTAGAAACTGCAAATGCTGAACACTGAGATCCAACCCCCCAACACACACACACACACACACACACACACACACACACACTCTTGACTGTCAGACCTTTACTCTCCACACATCTGGCTTTGGGATTCTGGCCAACCTGAGAAATAGGTCTAAGACTGCTGTAACTGTCCAGCTAAGAAAAGTGCATCGAAAGTTTGATCATCACACTTAGCAGCATCCCATCCATGTTTTCTTTTGTATTGAGATGAGATCTCGTGTAGCCCATGCTGACCTCAAATTCACTATGGAGCCAAACACAGGTAACTTTGGGTTCCTAAGCTTCCTGCTTTTACTTCCCAAGTGCATCATCATGCCCAGTTTCCATCTTGTTTTATTTCTGAGACATGAGACAGGGTCTTGGGTTTTGCTAAGTAGACCAATCCAGACCTGGAGTTTCCGTTCTACTCTTTCTGCTCATTGAAAGTCCTTCCTTTTCTTTAACTTTAAACTTATTCTTATACCTGGGAGTGGTGGCACAGATCTTTAATCCCAGCACTCTGGAGGCAGAGGCAGGTGGATCTTTAATTTTGAGGCTAGCCTGATCTACAGAGGGAGTTCCAGGAAGCTAGGGTTACATAGAGAAACTCTGTCCTGAAAACAAAACAAAACAAAACAAAACAAATTCGAATTACATTTATTTATTTGGGCGGATTAATGTGTGCCAATGGTGCACATGTGTCAGTCAGAGGACAATGTATGGGAGTTGATTCTTTCCTTTCCATGTGGGTCCCAGGAATTTAGTTCAGGTCATCAGGCTTGGCAGAAAGTGCCTTTACCCACTGAGCCAGCTTGCCAGGCCTGCTTCTAGAGTTCTTGGCTATAAACAAGGAAACTGAAGATTATCAACTAACTGAGCAAAGCCTCCTAATATGAAGGAAACCAAATCCAGTAAGTAAAACCAAACCAAGACAAGACAAAAACATAGCAGAAGACCCTGGGCTACATAGGATTGTCTCAAAGCACACAAAACAGGTACAGAAGACCTGGTTCTGCACCAACCAGTGGGAAGACAAGTGCTCGCCACTGCTGGCACCCTAACGTGTGTTCTAGGATTGCTTCTGGGGATCCAGCTCAAGTTCTTCCACTCTCAAGACAAGCGCTTTACTGACTGAGCCATCTTCCCAACCAGTCTCCTGTTTTAACCCTAACTTAGTGTCATAAACTTTTTCATATTTTATTTATTCATTTACTTATTTTTTTTTGAGGCAGGTTCTCATGGAACCCAAAGTAGCTTTGAACTCCAAACTAGCTAAAGATGAACTTAAGCCAAGTGTGGTGGCACATGCCTTTGATCTCAGCACTCAGGAGTCCAAGGCAGGTGGATCTATGAGCTCCAGGCCAGGTCTACGTAGTCAGAAATAAGCAAAGCACGATAAAGATAGTAAAGATGATCCCCAGGATTCAGGGATCAAAATGAAAACAAAAACAATAACAAGAACAAATATGGTAGACTGGGTATATCAGAGAGGGGCATAGGCATGGTGTTGCATGCCTAGACTCCTAGCATTTGGAATGCAGGTGAGAGAAGATTGCAAGTTCAAGACCTGGGCTATACAGCAAGTCCCAGGCCATCCCATAGACATACAGAGGCTCTATTTCAAAATACCAAGCCCCACTCCCAACAAGAGCCGGAGATGCAGCCTTGTGATGGAACGTCTGCTTGGCACTTGGAAGATCTTAGGGGAGCAACACGCGCACATGCTCATGTACACAAAATAAAACAGCACCCAAAGCTGGGCAGTGGTGGCACACACCTTTAATCCCAGCACTTGGGAGGCAGAGGCAGGCAGATTTCTGAGTTCAAGGCCAGCCTGGTCTACAGAGTGAGTTCCAGGACAGCTGGAGATATACAGAGAAACCCTGTCTTGAAAACAAAACAAAACAAAACAAAACAAAACAAAACAAAAAACCCAAAAAAGTTATAGCTAATAGATACATTCAGTGAAGTTACCAGATATAAAAGCAAGCAAACAAAACAAAAGTCAGTCCTCCGCATACCTTTAATCCCAGCACTTGGGAGGCAGAGACAGGTGGATCTCTGAGTTTAAGGACAGCCTGGTCTACACAAAGAAACCCTGTTTCAATGAGGGGGGTGAGGAAAGCAAAAGAATCAGTTGTTTTGAGTTTTGGCACAAGGGAAGAGGATCACAAGTTCAAGGCCAGCCTGGCCTACATACCTTGTCCTATGACACCAAGGGTTTGAGATACAGCACAGGGGTACATAGTTTGGCTTAGTGTACGCAAGGCCTAGGACACCAAAACCATGACACCAACAGACAAGGATGGCTACATAGCACTTACATTTCTATCTTCTAGCAAGACTCCAAAAGTGAAGTCAATGAAAACAGTTCTAGTTGCAGCACAAGAGAGAGAGAGAGAGAGAGAGAGAGAGAGAGAGAGAGAGAGAGAGAATATTTTTAACCAAAGATGGTATATAAGACTTGCATACACTGTATTGGTCATGGAGCTTCAGGCCTTTAATAACCAGCACTTGGGAGGCAAAGGCAGGCAGATCTCTGTAGGTTTGACACCAGCCTGATCTAACTAGTTCAAGGATAGCTGGGGCTATGTAGAGAGACTCTGTCTTAAAACAATCAACAACAAGAGCAAACAAGCAAACAAACAAAACAACCTTGCACGCTGAAAACTTCAAACTATTGTAGAATGAAATTAAAAGAGAGCTAAGGTATTGAACAGATAGTACATGTTCACAGCCAGGAAGAATGATAAGATACACACGATAGAGTGAGTGTCCTACGGAATCAAAACCAGCCTGTCACAATCGCAACTGTCATTCTTCAGAAATGGCAAGAAGGTCCTAAACTTCATAAGGAATGTCAAGGCACCTTTGCAATGGTTTGCTATAATTGCCAACTTGACACAGTCTTGAATCACGTGGGAAGAGAGTGTCAGGTTGACCTGTGGCCATGCCTGTGGGGGTCTCTTGGTTATATTAATTGATGTGGGAAGACACAGGCTGAAAATGGGAGCTCGCATTTCCTGGGTTTGGAATCTGGACTGCATAGAGCTGAGAAAGAGCAGAGCAGTCGCCATCAGTCATCCATTTCTTTCTCTGCTCCTGACCATGGATATGACTGGCTGCTTCAAGTTCCGACTGCCTTGACTTCCCTGAAGTGACAGGTTTCATTCCAGGTCATACTGTGACCTGGAACCAGAAGTCAGACAAGGCATCCTCCCCAGAAGGGCCCTTGTCAGGTGTTTCAGCACAGCATCAGAAATGAACCAAAACCACAGCCTAAATAACCTAAATCTGAAAACACATGCTTCTCTTTTACCTTTGCTTATTTGCATGTTGTATGGGGTGGGAGTGGGGATAGGGGGAGGGGGAGATTGGTGCACATGTACCATGGAGCACGTGCGGAAATCAGAGGACAAATTTCGGGAGTAACTTCTCTCCTTCCACTTGTGGATTCTGAGGATTGAATTGAGGTCATCTTACTCACTGAGCCTACCTCCCACTTTCTGATTCCAAAACAGTATGCCTACCCACTGCCTGCCACTGAATAAACCAGGGCCTGCTGGGGCATGCCTGTCATTTTAGCACTTGGGTGGCTGAGACAGAGGGTTCATGAGGCTGGCTAAGCTAGACTAGGACTAGGCAGAATTGGTGAGCTCTGGGTTCATTAAGAGATCTTGCCTCCATAAATGAAGTAGAGCCACTGAGGAAGACACTGATATTGACCTACAGCTTCAATGTGCACGCACACATATGTACTCATATACATATCACACATACATGCACACACAAAAGAAAAGGAAAAGCCAAATCAAAACAAGTGTAGTATTGGCCTCAGGACAGACACAGAGATCAATGGGATTGAGCGGAGACTCCAGAAATAGATACATCTGTCACAGATTGATCTTTAACGATGGTGCCAAACCCATTCAATGAAGGAAACAACCCTTTCCAGCAAAGACTGCATGGGCAGCTGGGTATCCATATGTCACAGTGGCCTTAGACCTTTACCTCACACCCTCCACAAAAAGGAACCCAAAATATATCAGATCTTAACTGTATCAGTGAAAAATCATAAAATTCTCAGAATAGATTCAGCCAGGTCAAAATTCATGAAAGTTAAAAAGTTTTATGTGGGGGCTGGTGAGATGGCTCAGCGGGTAAGAGCACCCAACTGCTCTTCCGAAGGTGATAAGTTCAAATCCCAGCAACCACATGGTGGCTCACAACTATCCGTAACGAGATCTGGCTCCCTCTTCTGGAGTGTCTGAGGACAGCTACAGTGTACTTACATATAATAAAATAAAATCTTAAAAAAAATTCTTAAAAAAAAAAGTTTTATGTGTCTAAGAACATTCTCAATTAAGTATAAAGAGGTCTGGGTGTAGCTCAGTTGGTGGAGTGCTTGCCTAGCATGCAAGAGACCTTGGTTCAGTTCCCAGCACTGCATAAGTTAGGCCTGCAATCTTAACACTTAGGAAATGGGTGAAGGACAATTAGGGGTTCAAGGTCATCTTCAGATACACATCAGGTTCAAGGCCTGTGTCAAAAGCAAACAAACAAAAGAATGCAGTGCTTTTGAAATGGAAACAGTAATGAACTTCTCTCTCTCACCATCACCTGAAGCCAACCTCTCAAGCCAGGTTGTACACCTGACTCAGGTGTAGGTAGAGAACAGTGCTTGCAGTCAGGCTTAGTTTGATTCGTGAGACCCACAAGCTAGAAGGAGAGAACCAACTCCTGAAAATTGTCCTCTGACCTCCGCATGTGTACTGTGGTACTCAAGCACACACACACACACACACACACACACACACACCTCAATTAAATGCAGACTATGACCAAGGGGGTCTGGGGTGGAAGCTTCAGACCCTTACATCTCGAACTATCTGTTGTATAGTGTGTGTGCATGCTAAGGGGCCTCAGTGTGAGAGTCCATGTTCTAAGAGGAAATAGGTAAAGCAATTCACTGAAGCTGAAGAGCCCACAGAGAAAAAAAGGCTTTGCGTCTTGATATCCCCTAAGGAACTTGGACTATGTAGTAAGTATTTGTATCAAGAATTCAGTCAACTGTGGCAACCCAGTTAAGAGCAATGGCTCTTCTTCCGGAGGACCTGACTTTGATCTCCAGCACCCACAAATTGACTCACAACCATCTGTAATTCAAGTCTCAAGGGATCCTGTGCCCTCTTCTGGCTGCATCAGGTAGCAGGCATGCATATATTATACAGATAAACACCTATACACATAAAACCAAAAACTACATACATACATACATACATACATACATACATACATACATACATACAAATTCACTGTCTGAACAGATAGGGATTTGGTGAAAGGTAAGGGTAGGGTCAGGTCCTCACCTGGCTGGTATCTGCAGGGTAGAGGTCATGAAGCACCACACGACTAGAAATCCTAGCTTTCGCCCAGGTTGTGCTGAAGTCTCACCATGTGTCTCTTTCTAGGTTGGTTCTGGTCTACTCTGTATTATTTCATTACTATTTGTGGGATATGGCTTGGTGGTGCTGGGACTTGTCTCCCAACCTTTTCCTGTCTCACCTTGTCCCTGTTGTCCCTCTGAAAGGGTCAGAGGTTATTATGTCACTCTCCCAGAGCTTTAGCAATGAGATCTGCCTTGTGTCAGGAAAGAGGGATTGACTGTCTTCCTTCCTGTCCCTGGAGTGGCACTATATGTCCTCTGCCTCCCTGTTCAGCTGTGTTAATCCACCTCTTGGTTTCTTCCCTGTTTATTCTGTGATTGGCCCAGAGGAGGAGGGTGGGCTAGCAGGCACCCTATGCAGAACCTGGAGACAGCAGCCAGGTCTGCCAGGCCCAGCCCAGGGCCTACTGCCTACTGCCCTCTGCCAAGTCTGGTCCTCTTCTACCTGCCTGGCAAAGGTCA
Source organism: Mus minutoides (assembly GCA_902729485.2). Lineage (NCBI taxonomy): Eukaryota > Metazoa > Chordata > Mammalia > Rodentia > Muridae > Mus > Mus minutoides. Next base: position 3,161,307 of record LR749531.1, on the reverse strand, counting down.
GGCCCTCTGTGATGCTCTTGTTGCCATGGCGATCCTAGATGAGAAGGCTGTAATGTTCTGGGTCCAGAACCTTCACCCATCAGCCCTATGTGCTCTGCTTGCTTCCTGACATGACTCTCTACCAGGGGGCTGGAGAGCATGGGCTCTGCTACCATCAAAGTCTTCTCTGCACACCCCTCATCCCTCAGACCTCCCTTCAACCCCTACAGAAACTCTAACAGGTAAGCCTCAGGTCCCAGGTAACCCTCCTCCAGGGCAGAGGTCATGGTTGGAGGTAGAAACGGCCCAGGACCCAAACTTAGAAGACTCTAGGTCCCGAATCCTAGTCCTAGTTCATTGGTAGTGATGTGGCCTTGGCCAAAAGGTCTGCCTTGAGCACCAGTGTCCCCTGAGTGTTTTACACTCAACAGTCCCTCCGCAATGCCTCAGTGACTTGCCGTGGGCTGTTCTTATGTGCTTACATCTTCTCGGCTCAGTGAGCTCCTATTCCTGCTTCAAACACCGACTGCAGTGCTCCCACTCTGTAAGCCTCCCTGGCCTCTCCGGCACTCTCATTCCCATTCTCTCTCTGCTGGAGGTTTTAAATATTTCTTTAGAGTCTCTCAACTCTTGTCTTCTTAGAGGCAGGAGTTAGAACAGATTCCACCCTGGTATCAGAGATGTTTTGTTGAATAACTTCTTGTGGGATGGAAAGGGAGCGTGGTCTTGGCTGATCTGGGCACTCTCCTTGTAGGAGGTTATTCTGGGGTCCAGGTATGTCTTGGGTTTTACTGTATACCTGAGGCCTGCCTGGTTGACTGGAGACACGTTTGTGTCTGAGACCCGTGGGACACCATGTCTTCTGTTTGAATGTGCTTAGAGTTGTGTGTGTCTAGGAGCAGATTGTTCACAGTGTCTCTGGAGACATCTTCAGTCTGGAAGAGGCAGGGAGCAGCACTGGTAAATGAGGGGATTGCTAGGTTAACAGTGAAGAACATGGGCTTCACAGAAAATCAAAGAAGCTCTCCAGCACTTTCCAGCTCTCCCAAAATATGATGTAGCTACTGGTAATGGTCAAGAAGATATCAGCGCCTTCCAAAGACAGCTTTGATTGTCACTGACACCTGAACCTGGACCAGGCTCCCCTGGCAAGAACTAAGTCAATGGTGACCTCTAGTGACCAACATAAGGGATGCAGGAATCTGTTAAGACAGTGTTTGCAGGTTTTTTTGTTTTGGACTACTCTGCTAAGGACATGTTCAACTTTAATTAAATATATATTCATTGGACTGGGACTTATCTCAGTGGGAGGAATTTTTGCCTAGTGTACATGAAACCCTGCACTGGATCCCCAGCACTTACCTGTTGGATATGGTGGCTCACATCTGTAATCTCAGCTCTCAGGAAGTACAGAGAGAAGTGTTAGAAGTTCATGGTCCTCCTGGGCTACATAGAAAGTTCAAAGCTATCCTGAGCTACATGAGAACACACCTCAATGTAGACTGTGTGTGTGTGTCTGTGTGTGTGTGTGAGAGAGAGAGAGAGAGAGAGAGAGAGAGAGAGAGAGAGCCTATTAGATAGCAAGTTCTCTTGTGAGAGTCAGTATGTGTTGGAGAAAAGAGGAGAAACAGGTAAGAGCCCACAAAGATTCTCAGCCCAGCTGTACATTACAATGGAAAACTGGCACCTGGGCAAGTTAGGTCTGCCCCTGTCCAGTGGGCGCAGACAGCACTGGGTCTGCCCCTGTCCAGTGGGGTGCAGACAGCATTGGGTCTGCCCCTGTCCAGTGGGGCGCAGGCAGCATTGGGTCTGCCCCTGTCCAGTGGGGTGCAGACAGCACTGGGTCTGCCCCTGTCCAGTGGGGTCTGCCCCTGTCCAGTGGGCGCAGACAGCATTGGGTCTGCCCCTGTCCAGTGGGAGCAGACAGCACTGGGTCTGCCCCTGTCCAGTGGGCGCAGACAGCACTGGGTCTGCCCCTGTCCAGTGGGGCGCAGACAGCACTGGGTCTGCCCCTGTCCAGTGGGGCGCAGACAGCACTGGGTCTGCCCCTGTCCAGTGGGCGCAGACAGCACTGGGTC